>JAMPIV010015140.1:0-282938 GCA_024509875.1 Oreohelix idahoensis
TGGGCCCAAATAAAAAAAAAAAAAACTAATTGGGGAAACAATTGCTGGTAATGGGGATGGTGGGGGCGAATGAACAATGGAATGCCACACACCAATGGCCAGCCACCCACCACACAACACAACGATTGGACATGACACTGTATTTCCCCCCCCATACACCTCCTATCCATTCCCACCTCCTACCAAAAAACCACAATAATGAGACATTTTCAAAATAATATGAAGTTGGTCCAGAGTTTTATTTACCATATAATTTATTATTCTCTGTCCAAGAAACTCAAACCAAAATTTTCCTCTGGTCCTATAAACCAACTTTAATCGATTCCCTTTTCTGTCTACCAACACCCCTGGAAAAACAAACAAACAAGGCTTGGCTGGTGCCTGCCACAAACGAGTGGATTAGCTTTGATTGGAAACAGCTATAGAGGCAAGTGAATAAAATCACAGACCAAAGCCAAGGTGTTGAATAAAAAACAAACTAACTTTGAAAGAAAAGCTAAGTTTTGACCCAAAAATAACCAAAAACACACATCAAAAAAAAAAACAAAACCAACACAGTGAAACTGTGAGAAACCAGGTGTCGAGCTTTTATTATTTAGGATTGGCAGGCTGGAATGCTGCCTGCAGCTCTGCTTGCAAAGAAAAGAAAAGGGAAGGGACCTATTTATTAAAAATAAATCCACACCTCCACATCATCTGTAAAAGTACAAAGTTACACGAAAAACTCAGCTCTCACTAACCTACTCAACTAACACTCAGCATCCAATCACTCATCACAAAACTCAGCTTCATAACTCAGCTTTCAAACTTAACCAGTAGCTCATCACACACCTTAAGTAAGGATTATTGGGATGTGTTTTCTCTCTTATTTAGTTTAAGTAGTTAAACTTATACAGTAAAATAAAGGTTATGTTCTTCAATGTTATTTCAAATGTAATATATAAAATGTAGATTATTTTTGAAATTGACAATCAATTTAGATTTTTCCGGGAACCACTGTCCCGACTTTTGGTTGTGAAGAATGAGACCTTTTCTTTACCCTTTTGTCCCGATTTTTTTTTGCATTGGAAAAAGTCAAAATCTTTACTATTTTGGGTCCCGGATTAGGGTTTTGAAAAATATGGTCAACACCCTTAGTATTATATTCAATCTAACTCTTTTATTTAATTAATCCTTCAAAATGTTATGTTGTCATTATAAAAAGGTAAAATTTTTGTTTGAATAAAATAAATATAAAAGTCAATATAGACTAAATCATCAAGAATTATCACATTAATTATAACAGCAGACAGCAGATGTTTACTTTTGACAAAGTTACAAAATAAAATCTCCAAGCAAATCGTAGTAGTAGGCATATTAATATTTATTTATTAATTTATCAGTAACCATTTCATTCAGGACTGGAAAAGCAAGACTAGAGATAAATATGACAATTATTAAATGTATTATTACTGTGATAATACTGTGGGTTATAAAACTGACCTGTTTGATTATACTGTGCTTTCCTCTGCTTGATGATAGGTAAGGTTTCTTTCTTTCCTCTGCTGGGAATTTGAAACCTTTTTATTCTCAGCATCTAGAAAGTCTTTTTTATAGCTTCTTGGTGATAATGACCAATTTACCATTTTCCAATATTTTTGTTAGATTAGATTTTCTTCTGACACCTAAATGGCCATGTCCCCAAATGAACACCCAATGATTATAGTAGGGGGACCCCCCCCCCATTCTTTACACACTTTCACCCCTATGGATCACCCACCCCACCCCCCCAATAACAGTCAATCTAAACTCGTAGTACAAAGTCTAACATATGACCACATTACCTGAAAAAGTCAATGAAACCCCACACTACCCACCCCCAAATGAGACACACACACACTATATAGTTAGTTACATACCAAACATAGAATAGTCAGAAAATATATCCACAACCTTCTGTGGGACACAGCACTCTTTAATACATGGTTATTTGTAAATAACTTGTATAATAATCTCATACTACAGTATAAAAGAACCTCACTTCCACCTATGTCTCCCCCTCCTACTGGGGGGTCCTACCAACAGCTCCTTCGTCACGCGCACCTCGGAAATCGTTCTTTCAATCCCCCGCCACACACCTCCAACCAGGCGCCCCCCCCCACCTAGCCCACCCCCCCACAACCCCTTTTAAACAACCAACATGCCCCTCCCTTCTCCTCCCACCCAAGTTACTTAATAGCTGAAAAACCGAAGAACAACCCAACAGAACCCCCATACCCCGCGTTTACCCCCCCTCCCCCAGTTAATACATATCAGTTGTAGTCACAACTGATTCAACTCAGTATTTTCTCTCACATATTTACCTCTCAAATAAACCCTCCCGCCCCCCCCCTCTCACTTTTCCCCTTGGACTAGAAGTTTTCAGAAAAAATATTACAAACAACCTCACACCCACCCACCCTCACACCCTCCCGCCTCCAGCCAAGATATGCGAGATCACCTACACATATTATTCATCTGCTTACCCAAATTTTTGAATTTGGAATGGGTGTTGGTTATAGTAAAGGGGATGTTATTTTAAACAGATAGTGATCCCATCGTTATTAATCCAATAAACTTATTATCCGCGACCCCTTACCACGGTTCCGACCACAAACATATTGGACAACTACTATATAGTGTATACTCTCAATCGGCCTCCTCCTATATAATACACCGGACCCCCCCCCATAAAGATGTAATCCCCAGTATTAACCACTTTCCTCTACTGAACCCCCCGCACCCCCCCTCACGCCCCCCCCCCTAATAGATGTATTGTTAATTCATACCAACTCCTCGCTCTAGTGTGTGTGTGGAGTATGGGTTCAGACACACAATCCTATATTTTTTCTAAATTGCCCTATTTCCTACTAATGATTGTTTTTTTTCTCATGACCATAAAATCAAATACTTATGCTATATCTGGCCTATACTAATTATAATCAGTCCACCCCCCAACCCCCACCAGAAATAATCCCACCATGGTTAAGTATTAGTTTAGGAGAAAAATTAAAAATATATCGAAGAGCTTATTGATGAATCCGTTGAGCAAACTCAGAAGAAAGATAACTGAGGAATTGAGAATTAAGAGTTGTTTGGATGAGATAGATTATTTAATATTATGGTTAGATTGTGTGTGTTGAATTATTTATGTCAAAATAGCAAGGTTTAAAATTAAGCAGTCGTTCTTCTGTTTGCGCACCGCTGCAGCCAATATCCCACTGATATCTGGTCTTAATTTCTGCTCTCTGCGTGTTATCCTAATGCTCATTTCTCCTGCATCGTTAACTTGTTCTGGCGTGAGGTTGGCAGTTCCTTGAGGCTGAGCAACTCCTTTTCATTGTGTCATCCATGATTGTTAGGCAGATAGTGATCTCTGTACAATCTAGAACATCCAGACGGGAGCATCTCCACATATTTGAATGACTTCTCCTATTTTTATTGCATTTCGATCCTAACTTATAAAAATAAGTGTTGGTTCAGGGGGTGGCATGGTTACCCCTTTAAGGGGTGTATGCGCTTATGGGTGAACTTTTTTGATTTTTTGGCCCAGACCCCCCCCCCATTTTCCCCATTGTTCCCCTTTTTCCCATAATTTATTTGTGTATTCCTTAAAACGCTTTAAGGGTTAGTCAATTGAAAAGTATTTTTTCCTTTTATCTCATGTTGGCCCAAGGGGCCGGTAACAAACACCCCCTGAGCTATGATCCATTTCAACCCCCCCACTTAAGGTCTCCAGCTTATAACTTCATCTACAGTTTTCCACTGTGTGGTTGAAGCACTGCGAAGAATTCTTTTTGACTTTCCCCCAACTCCCCCCCCCAGGTTAGCCCATACACTATGACCATAAGAAAAAAATGTTGGGGGGTTCCCCCACCCCAACTTTAGTTCTCTCCTTTATTTTTTTGCATCCATACCCCCGCCTTAGTGGGGTCTAATTCCATCGGGATGGTGGGACTAATCTTTTGATATTTTAGCGCACAATGCAACCCACCCCCTTTAACTTGGTTTCAAGATATGGTACAACCACTGTAGAGAGCGTGTTGCCATCGAGATCCATGCACTTCCGGTCCGTCGTGAGGGGGGGGGGCCGGGGGTTAGGGAATATTGGGAGTTTTATTTTCCTAAGATGAGAGGATATTCTCTCTCTTCCCTGTTTATACTTCTTGTTTAAAACCCCCCAACCCCCCCTGAAAACCTTTTTCCTACCTTTTTGGGGGGTGAAATGGTAGTAGCTTCCGGGGGGGGGGGTTTTATTTGTTCCACCAAAATGTGTTACTCGTAATTCAAGAGTTTAAAAAGCAACATGTTTTTTGGCCTGTTGTGCCGTTTCTAGCAGGTGGTGGGGGGGGCTGGGCGAGGTTACGGCCTCATTCACGCGCCCTCCTCGCTTTTTCATCCGGGCTGACGGATAACGTTTGCGTTTACTATAATAAATATCAATGTTACCCACCCCACATCATTGCACGCTAGAATTTATTGGGGGTGGGGGTCTCATGCAATATTCCCCCATTTTTATTTTACCTGCAAGAAAAAACCTCATTTCTGTTTTGTGATTTTAAATTTGGACCAGCAACACGGGCTTTTTTTTTTTTAACACCAGGGTGTTGATAAGGGGGGAGAATCTCATTATGTTAATCTTATCGCATGTAAATAAAATTGGTTTTGGGGTTTGTGTGTGTGGGAAGGCTTAGGGTGCCTGTGTTCATGTTCTAGTTGTTGTTTATCGGCCAATGTGTCTTAAAAATTTGTAGTAATAGGGTGGATGTTGATAGGACACGGGACATTAGTGTCAATATTTAATATAGTTTTTTAATATTTGAGATGTTTATCAGAGGTAATGAGGATAATTGAGTTTATGGAGTTTCTATTAGTGTTTTAGAGGGGTGTAATAGCATGTACAGTTATCACACACATTAACTAATTGATTGTTTTTGTTTTAAGTTTGAAAAAGGGGGGGGGGGGTTTATTGATGAAAGTGGGTAGTATGGATATGGTTAGAACAGATAAGGGTTTGACATGTACAGCCTAGGTGACGCATACATTTTTCAATAATGAATTGAAGTTAGGAGATGTATTTGGGGAGGTGGGTATGATAGTGGAGTGTGTTTTATAGTGATATAGTGAGAGGGAATGGGGGCTTTAATTTAGTAAATTGTGAGCCAAATTGTTAGCAGAGGTGATTTAGGAAAATGTAGAAGAAGTGTTAAGGCAGGCCTTTTGTATTAATATGAAAAATATATTTTATTAGGAATAGTATTTTTAGAGTTTAAAACTACTGTAGTGTTCGGAATATACCTATAGTTTACCATGAGTGTGTCTGCATGAGTTTAAATTAGATGTGTAGTGGATTTGAATTTTTTAAAATTAGTTGATCGGTTTTGTAATAGGGTTATGAAGAAGTGTTAAGTAGGTAAAATAATTTGTGTTGAGGTTAAAATAATTTATTAGATGTAGTTTGTTTTGTTACCCCCCCCCCCCCGGAATGGTTTTGATTTATGAATAGGGTGAAGTGAGGTGGATGGTAAAATATGATTTTTTGGATAAGGAATGTGTTTTAGAGTTCTTAATGGGATGGGTCCTTATTTATATGAATAGGTAGAGATTGGTTTGGATATGGGGTTGGTATAGGTTCTATGGTGTTCATAGGGAGAGTGGGGAAAGTTGAGTGGATAATTAAGTGTTGAATTTTTGATAGTTGGTTTTAGGATGCTATATGATTGTGGTAAGTTATGGATAATAAAGTATAGTTGTTTTAGATGGTTTGAGAGGAAATTATTTATGGGGGGGTTACCAATAATTGGAAAATAGATTGTTTTGGTAGTGGGTGTGTTGAGAGTTAATTCCTTTGGGGTGTTTGATAATTGGAAATATGGATTGTTTATTTAGAGGGTAAAAATTTTGGGGGTATGCGGAGCATTAGGAATTGTTTGAAATTAAATTTATTTGTTTGGTTTTTAGGATGTATTTTAGATTTTGGAATCAAGTTATTTAGAATGATAGTAAACCATGGGTTGTGGAAGAAATTGGGAGTGTTTATTAATATAGGAGAAGGTAGTATTATTAGAATATATTTTTGTTGTAAAAATTAGATGGTATGATATTGTAATTATATTTGGTATCGAAATAGTTTTTTTAAGATTAGAGAATGAATGATGAATTTATAGATGATATTTTTAGAGATATGAGATGTAATTTGCCCATTGTGATGGTTTTGAGAATCATTGTTTGATTTTGGTTTATTAGGAATTAGGGTTTAGTGTGATTCGATGTATGTTAGAATTTGTTTTATTTTAAGGTTTAGGTGTGAGTCCTTTAGGATAGTGAGTTGATAGATATGTACTTAGTATAGTAGGTGTAATTGGTATTTAGAAATGATTGAGTATTTGTTTTTAATATTTAGAAATTAATTGTGAAGTATAATGAGAGTGTGTTAGAGATTGTGTAATGGAATATGGAAGTTGTTTTGGATAGTGGTTTTCATGAGTTTATTAGAGGTGGGTTTAATTTGATAGATAATAGAATCATTATGATTTTTGGATAGTGGTTTGAGAGGGCGAATGTATTGAATAATTTGAGAAGTTAGTATAATTAAATTATGGTTTGTTTTATTTATTGGAAGAGAAAAAATGGTAGAGTGGAGACTTTTTTTTTTAGGAATTTTTTAGTGAATTTTTTCATAGAAATTTAGAAGATTTTTTTTTTTTTTAGGGTTGTTAGTAGGGAAAGTAGCTTATTGATTTTAGCTTAGAATAGTAGATTTATTCGTAATTTAGTAATGGTTGTAAAATAGATTTTTTTTTAGAAGATTTTTGTGATTGATTTTTATATACAATACTGTTGATTAGCTTTTTTATCGTTTGTGTATAGATGTAGACGGTATGTAGTTATTTCATTGGTTATAGAATTTTTTTAAAGGTTAGGAAGTTGTTAGGTTAGAAGAAAGCAGTGGTCATGGTAAATATGAATGGCTTAAGTGATCTAGATAATGGATTGAGAGAAAGTAATTTTTAGAAGGATAGACTTTTTAGGAGTTTTTTTAGGGTATAATAAAAGAAAAACCTGTTTTCTAGGAAGAAAAACATTTGAAGAATTTTATACTTCTAAAGCGGAATTAGTGTCTTTTCACTTTTTCTAGAAACTTTCTGGTGATAGGTTCTAGTGGATTTTATAATATAATAGCAAATTAGGGATTTTAATAGAATCATTACATTCTATGGGCGGGGATGTTTGGGTTGGGGCGCGGTATAAGTTGCGGTCAAAGAGGTGTCTGTTTTATTAAATTTGTTTTGGGGGGGGGTGGGTGGGTGGCTTTAATAATAATAAGTAATTGGGGTTATAGATTAATAAATTTAAAATAAATAAGGGTATTTTTTGGGGTTAAATAATTGTGTGGATAATATGAAGGGTGATGGGAGGGCTGGCTTGGGTGTCCTTCTGGGGGGGGGTATTATCTGATCTGTGGTTAGGGAGCGGTCGCGGGTTTAGCGGTATTATTTGGGGATATTAAATTGACCAGGTATTAGGGACCAGTGGTTGGTATAATATCTAAGTATAAACTAAGGGTGACTGTGGTACTAATAATTTGTATTTGTTATATAATTAAATAAATATGTGAATTAATTAAATTATTTGTCGGGGGGTTTTGTGGTGGGGCTGTGTAGGGTCGTATGTATATCGAATTTTTGCCTTAATTATCTTGTTGTTACAAATATGTGTACCCCAACTTAGATTGAACATATGTTAAGTTCTGGTGCGTACAAGTATATAATTTTGTATTTTTTATTATAGTTGTTGATTTGAGGATCAACGGTTAAGATAATCCATATTAAGGAACCGGCACCAATTGAGTTTTCAATGTCATTATATAGCATTTGATTAGTGCCCCCGCGCCTTCGGTCATTGAAATATTGTACAGCCGGGGGGGGGGATTACGTTGATTAAAAAATGTATTATATCACAATCACTCAATGTATAATCCATGCTATGAGTTAGATCACACTGTGCTTTGCCGTCATATAATATTTGTTGTTCCATTCTACGAAACTACGATTTCGATTATGTTTTCTCAAATCCTTACTGAGTGTAGTAATTTAGTTTGTGGAATAAGAGATTTATTATGAATTACGGTTATGGGCGGCCGTTTGCGCTGTTTTTGAGAAGGGAAAAATTTTATATATATATATATATATATATACTCCATATTATATATATATATATCTTATATATATATATATATATTTATATATATATATATATGAAAAACGACTCAGTTTCGTTATTAGGAAAATAATAATTTTTGTTACTGTGAAATGTTATGTTAATTTTTATAGTTCTTAAAAAAAATGGATTTTTGTTTACATTGTTTTATAAATAATTTTTTTTGTGGGGGTTGGGGTGGGAGGGGTAGATTAAAGTTCGATGCGGTGGGCTCGCGCTGCACTTAACGAACGATAGGGCCAGAGAAGATACAGAAGATATACGTTTCCTTACTCCTTTACTGAGTATCCGACTGGCTAAGCGGTTAGAGAGATACTTGTCTCAGTTACCGGATTCTGGGATCGAACCCCTGTAAGCTTCACGCCATTAATGGGTACCTTGACTCTGCTCTTGAGAAAGAGAAAAGCAAACTCACTCGTAGGAAAGGAGGAACTGGTCACTCCACCTATAGGAGATAGACTTTTCTAGTAATTATAGTCAGGTTAGGAAGTGAGAAGAGCAAGAAGAATGAGGAGATATTTTTTTCGATATAGAAATTTTCTAGATTGTAGAGGATTAGACAGATTTTTATAGATTTTTTATGTTGATTTGTGTTAGATAGTTTTAGATTTATTGGTTTTCTGACATGTGAGTTTTTAGAGGACGAAAGTAATATATAGAGATTTAAGCCAATTATTATAGTCTGGAAGATATTTTTGACTAGAATTATTATAGTGAATTCTAGATCAGAGATTATTGTTTGATATATTTTTTTAGTAATATTGATAGAAATAGAAGGTATAGATTTTGTATAAGATAACAAATTATTTCTTTAGACATTTAAGATAGATGATTCATGATTTTTATATGATATCTAATTTAGAACTAGTTATGGATTATAGTACTTTATACCTAAGTTTTTTTGTAAGAATTTTTCGAAGACGAAGGATTAGACCTGTAGTTTAGAGTTTTAGATGATGTTTCTAGACCTAAGGATTAGTTATTTAGATATCTAGATTTTTTTTTGTTATGATAGATTTATATCTTCTATGACCTAGTAAGCATGAAGGTATCGTAGACCTATTAGATTGTGTACATTGTTTTAGTTATTATAAGATTTTAGTCCTGAGTATAGGATTGTATCTAAAAGTTTTTGTTTGTAGAGATAGAGAATTCTTAGTATGGTGAAGTTATCTAGACATTGGTAGATGTTATGTTAGTGAAGTATCTAGGAACTGGTATGGTGAAAGTTATCTAGACTTAGATGGTGAAGTATTATCTAGGTCTAGTATGGTGTAGTATCTAGACGGTAATGGTGAAGTATCTAGACCTAGTATGGTGAAGTATCTAGGACCTTGTATGGTGATGGAATGTATCTAGACCTTGTATTGGTTGAAGTAGTAACTAGACTAGTATGGTGAAGTATCTAGACCTTGTGAGTATGGTGAAGTAGCTAGACCTAGTATGGTGAAGTCTCTAGACCTAGTATGGTGAAGTCTCTAGACCTAGTATGGCGTGGAAATCTCTAACCAGGGGTCGCTTGTGCTTTTGCCGGAAAGTTATCTGCTCGCTACCTTCACCTTTGTGATGTTTTGGGGTAAAGCGGGATATGAGTTGCTCGCGCATGTTTCTGTTAACCGTCATACGATAGTTTACCTGACACCCTTGGGGGGTTTCGCCCCCCTTAACACCGTTCACCTTTAACTAAAAGCTCTAAATCAGTACCAGGCATCTGTTCTCTGTTAACTATAAATATGATTTGGACTCGCGCATGTTTCTGATAAAACCGTTCACGATTAATATGATTTGTTACTACGCGCATGTTTCTGATAAAACCGTTCACGAATTTTATATTGCTTTGTAGTACGCGCATGTTTGCTGATAAAGCGTTGTGAATTTATATGCTTTGTGTACTACGCGCATGTTTCTGATAATGCGTTACACGATTTATATGATTTTGTACTTACGCGGCATGTTTCTGGATAAATGGTCTTTTTCTTTTTTTCTTTTTAACATATTTATATGCAAATGTAAAAAAACAAAGGGCCGCTGTCTGATAAACCGTTACATGATTTAAAGTGCTGTTGTACTTACAATAATAAGTCATAACACTAGCAAGGTGTGGCCGGTAACTTACCCCCACACCTTCGCGCTATCTGTTTGTCCATTATTTTCGAGCGGGCTTAGTGTATCTGCCTTCGTAGTGGGGGCTAGTTAAACAAGGGTTTTTTTTTGTGCTTAGAGGTGTTGTACATAAAGAGCCCCGGGGGAGATAGACATTTTTATTTTACGTGTTTGCTATTTTTATTTTCATAGCAGCATCTTTCAACCAATTTAACCATATACATGAGGATGTTGATTATAATAGGACTCTTTTTTATTTTGCGTAATAGTTTCTTGATTTTGTATGGTTGTGTGTACTCTACAGTATTATTTCTCTCGATGATGCTGTTTGTTACAGTTTAGTTCATGTTCCGATTGTTTGTTGTTCAGAAGCTCGGCTGTGTCAATATATTAACACGGCTTTAATCTATACTGGCATGCATTTAAAATTGGTATATATGTCAAATCAGTTCAAAAGTGTGTATGTTTCTGGCGGGCTGTTGTGTAGTCGGAGTCGCTAAAAAATAAAAAAAATTTGAAAATTAACATTTTAAAGTTGTAGAGATTCTAAAACACTTTCATTTTTTAAAGATTCATCCATTTTTAACAAAATTTTAAAAAAAAAACACCCGGGGTCGGGGGGGGGACCAGGAGGGGGGTGCTTCTGATCACAAATAAAGTTTTTGAGACATTTGGGAAATTTGTTGGTTCATTTAGAAAAAAAAAAAGCACACAAGAAAAACCCCCAAAAAAATTAACTAGTATACACTGTTCAATTTTTCCCGTCATTGCTAAAGTGAAACTATTCCCCCCCTTTTGCCCCCATGGTGTTTGGCAAAAAAAAAAAACCCCCCCCCCCCCCCCCACCCCCCCCCCCCAAGGGCCCTTATTTGTTTTTTTTATTTGTATTTGCTCCCATGAGTGAATGGCAAAGCAAGTCAATTTGTGGCAGGATGTTGTTATTTCTGACACATTTACGTGTGGAATGAACTGAGATAGTATACAATGGCAGAGTCTACACAAAGCCCACCGTATTTTATTTTATTCACACATAATACCATTTGTAGGGCATATAACTCCATATAAAGTGCATAATTGTATGCCATATCAAATAATCTAAGAAACTGTACTCGTAGTCGGACTTCTAAAAATTTTCAGGAGTCGGAGTCGGAAAATTGTTTTGGCCGACCTCATAACCCCTGGTTTCAAAACAAAAAAAAAAAAAAAGTGTTGTGCATTGCATTACAACTGCTGGTTAGGCAAGCGGTTATGACTGCAAAAAAAAAGTTGGTGGAGCATTCATATTGTTTAATGTTTTTTTTATTAAAAAAAAAAACCCCCCCCCCCCCCCGTGTTAAGTGTAGAACATTATAACTATACAATAAGAAGTAACATAAAACACCAAGGATGTAGTCTACCTTGTCATACCAAACTTTACAGCTAATTTTCATGAGAATATTTCAAGTTTTAACTGAGGACACGAACCAGACAAGTGCAGTGGAACATGAGGATGAGAAGAAGACGATGGCGATGGGATAGGACACACACTGAGGAAAATCCTGTTGATAGCATTACAAGGCAGTCCTTGTTAAGGGAATGAGAAAGTCCGTGTTCTGGAATCCCCCAGGGCAAGAGAGGTAGAGAGGTAAGTGACCAGGAAGACCAAAGCAGCACATGGAGAAGAAGGAGAGCAGGAAACAGAGGGGAAAATGGAAAAAAAATTATGAGGAGAACCGTGGAAAAGGAACTTGGAGATGAATGGCATCGTTGGACAGGAAGACTATGGCACATGTGTTATTTGTTAAATGCCTATGCTCCTTTGGTAGTGGAGGGTATGATGATGATGATTTCATGTTTTTTAAATGAATGTATGTTAGCGATTAATACTTAATTATATGTCTTATAAGGTCTCAACGGTCAAGTGAAGGTCCCCATAGCAAATACTGCCTTATATGGAAGAGACGTTGTTAGAGACAGTCACCATAACTAGGCCCAGCATCGAGGAGATGGGGGTGACCAGTTCCTAGTTCCTTTCCCTCGCTGCCTTTTTTCCTTCCCAAACTCAAAGAGCAGAGTCAGGTACCCCGATTACAGCTGGGGTGGCACTGGAGCGTGTCTGGTACAGTGATTCTAACCCGGCACCTTTTGCCACGAGAGAGTCAGAGAGACCAGCGCTCTAACCCACTCATGTCAGTTGGACGCTCATATGTCTTATATACGCCTTATTAATACATTATTATATATTAATAAGGCACCGTTAATGTCTTCAGGTTAAATCTATTCTATGATTATGTCACATATATATGAACATAATCCCCTATACACTAATTGTCTGTACTGGCGCGTTTCGTTTTTAAAAAAATCCCGTCATCTTTTAGAAAAAAATACGTGAAAGCAGCAGCGCATTGCACCGTGACACACCCATTAAAAAAAGCACACAGGTCTTTCAGTTGATTTAAGGTGTATTGACCATTGACCATAATTCATGATGGGAAATTTGACTACACAGATCCAATGAAGTTTAATAAAATGGAAAGCAAAGAAATAATTTTGCACTGGAGAAATCAGTGTCGTCGTCAGGACAGTTAGGATAAAGAGCGCAAACATAATTACCCCTCCATCCCCCGGTTGTCATTTTTGGCGGGCGGGTTATTTGCTCACAGACCCGGCTGTAGGGATTTTTTTGATTTTTCAACGTTGTGCGAGATCTTCTGGATTTGATGACTCCCCCCGCCCCCTCCGCCCCCCCACCCCCCCCTCCCCCCCGCCCCCCCCCCCCCCCCCCCCCCCCCCCCCCCACCCCACCCCCCCCCCCCCCCCCGCCCCACCCCACGGGTTCTCGTCCAGGGCCCCCCATCCCCCCCCCCCCCCCCCCCCCCCCCCCTCCCCCCCCCCCCCCCCCCCCCCCCCCCCCCCCCCCCCTTTTCCTCCCTCCCGCCCGCGTGCAGTGCTATATTGTACTTTTTTCGAGAATCAGTTTCATGTTATTCACTTACATCATGCTGTAAATTCCACTGTAGCGTTTTACAAAACCAGAAAACATTTATGTTTATAAAAGTTTTATGCTAGGTAATTATTTCCTTTTTTAAATTCCCATTGAATTCCAGATGGGCGCTAAATGCGCTGTTGTTTTTTTTTTTTTTTTTTTATTATAAGGAATAATATAAACATTGATTACCGAAAAACGTGTATATCAGAAATGAAATAAATACAACCATAAAACTAGTTCCTACTTGAAACTAAGAAACAATACAGTTTCAATTGTTCTTTAAGATTTTAATTTGGTTTGGTTTGGTTGTAGGGACTATCTTCACTGCATACGGACATCTCCATCAGTGCTCCGATATACTCTCTTAGATCACACAAGGAGGATCTCAGCACAGTGCACGAACTCCGTAGCACCGGCGAGAATCCCAATGTGTGTATATGGGAATCATACATTCTATAAATATATTTAGTGGGTAGGTTTCTAATTTTTTAATTTAGCCAGGGCAGCAGCGGCCTTGTGGCTACTCTTTAAGATTTCCAACTGCCGTGGGATTTTTTTTAACGTGCACAACTTGCACACTGGACATCCTAATTTGTTTGGCCTTATCCGAGAAGGCTAGGCATCCGATCTCACTATCCATGAGACCAGGGGGGGTGGGGGTGGGGGTGGGGGGGGGGGGGTGTGGGGTGGTGGGTGGGGGGTTGGGGGGCGAGGGGGGCGGGGGGGGGTGGGGGTGGGGGTGGGGTCTGTGGTGGCGGGGCGCCGGGGGGGGGGGGGGTGGGGGGGGGGGGGGGGGGGGGGGGGTGGGGGGGGCGGGGGGAGGCGGGGGGGGGGGGGGGGGGGGGGGGGGGGGAGTATGACATCATTAAGACCACTGGTTCTGAAAAAAAATTGCCATAAATTATATTCCCTCAACTGGGACTCGAACTCGAACCTCTAGAATTCGATGCGGATGCCAAAACCTCTTATTCACATTCCGACCCCTAAGATTTTAATTTAAAAAAATAAAAAATATATAAAATACATTTCGCGCCTCTTCCCAAGACGTCGCTCCGTGCGGGACACACCGACAAGAGCCGGCTCTGGTTGCTGGTATAAGCATACTGTTTTAGCTTGTATGGAATTTAATCTGAGAATACAATTTAAACTTTAATGAACGTAACTCAAACAATCATGCATTTCTTTCCGTACAAAGATAGTTTGTTTTATTTGAAGCATTTTAGCCAAGAAACACTTTCAAAACATTGCATCGCTTTTTTTAAAATACCACAAACTCAACGGGCAATCAATACAGTTGTGCATTAAATCAACATTGACAACAACATTCACAAAATCCATATTCTTTCGATAAGTACTTAAATCTTTCATTGTCGGCAGGTTAGCACTATGTACCTTATTCTTTCATTGTCGGCAGTTAGCACTATGTACTTTATCTTTCATTGTCGGCAGTTAGCACTATGTACTTATATCTTTCATTGTCGGCAGTTAGCACTATGTACTTATATCTTTCATTGTCGGCTAGTTTGCACTATGTTACTTATATCTTTCCTTGTCGGCAGTTAGCACTATGTACTTATATCTTTCATTGTGTCGGCAGTTAGCACAATGTACTTATATCTTTCATTGTCGGACAGTTAGCACTATGTACTTTATATCTTTCATTGTCGGCTGTTTGCACTATGTACTGTATATCTTTCCTTGTCGGCAGGTTAGCACTATGTACTTATATCTTTTCATTGTCGGCAGTTAGCACTATGTACTATATCTTTCATTGTCGGCAGTTAGCACTATGTACTTATATCTTTATTGTCGGCAGTTAGCACTATGTACTGATATCTTTCATTGTAGGCAGTTAGCACTATTGTACTTATTTCTTTCATTGTCGGCAGTTAGCATATGTACTTATATCTTTCATTGTCGGCAGTTAGCACTATGTACTTATATCTTTCTCAGATCAGGGTTTTTTAATCTGTGGTCCATGAAACCTGGTGATCCGTGAATGGATTCTAGGCGGTTGTTGTGTTTACTTTACTTAGTCGTTCCTCTTCTACAGTGAGGTGTAGGGGTTTGAGTCGTTCCTCTTCTATCGTGAGGTGTGGAGGTTTTGGAGAAAGAGCGCCATACTATCCTATCGGCTGTCTTCCTCTTGGCCTGGTTCCATTCTAGTCCTCGGTCCTTCAAAGATTGTCTAATGTTGTCCTCCCAGCGGACTCTGGGTCGTCCTGGAGGTCTGGATCCCTGGCTCTTTGTTTCCCATGCTTGTCGTGGTAGCCGACCTTCTCCCATTCTGCAGACATGGCCAACCATCTTAGTTGGGACTGTTCTATTTGGGGGTTTGCAGGGGTTGGGTTTTTAGGCCTTGACCGTACGTACCTTGTACATTAACGTACAATTTAAAATTTAACTTTTCAATTATGTTTTTTATGTAATTTTTTTTAAAGAAGAGAGTACATTGTCTTCAGATGACAATCAAAGGGGTACCATAGCCTTCATTGGACAATTTAGAGGGTTACTTGGCATAAAAAATGTTAAGTAAACATTGTTATAGATAATATAGATACTGTATTAACAATTTATTTGTTTCATTTTCTCTCCCGGCCTCCATTCACTAGTGTAAACCAAATCTAAATATTAAAGTTTTGTGTTTTTTTGGGATTTTAATCATACACAAAACCAAATTATAGCGCTTCTTTGTCGCATTGTTTGAAGACCTCGATCGCATTACATACCTGTCATGAAGTGGTAAACTCGATGAAATACTGAGTTCGCGGGGATAGTCCTGAAGAAAAACAATCTCACTTGCTATCCCTGAATGAAATATGAGTCCTTCGAGTCAAGGGTTTTGTCCTTCGAGTACATTCGACACAGCGGTAACATCCCAGGAATATTATATCAGAGACCAACGTGTAACTTTGCTGCAACATTACTTACTCTATTGCGTAGCCATTTGATTTGTTATTATCATCCAATTGTATGGAGAAAACTCGTAATATAGAAAATGACTTGTCGCGAAGACCATTACATATTATGTGAACTAGCTAAGCTTTAAAAGTTTTTCATAGTTGTTAAAACCGGTACAGCGGAATTTTACCCCTGAAAACAGCTATGCACTTAAGAATATCTATATTGTTATGCATCACTCTGACGACAAAAAACCAAAAAAACATTAGTCGGGACAAAAGCGCCATGTGTCAGTAGGCGGTTAAAAATGATTGAATGCTTTGTTCAAACTTATTTTACGGTATATATTAGAATGACAATTTCTCAGTTTCTTAAATCAGAATACGTTTCAACGGAGTTTAACATTGTTTTTAAATGTGAATCTTCTAGTTAAAGACAGACATCGTAAGTAACGAAAATAATAATATAACAACCGAAGAGTCAAGTGAAATTAATCCGAAGTAGTTTTCATGCAAGTCATGGCGTGCAACCAAAATGTTTGCATCAATCAACAGATCAATTACCCTCTGAAGATCCACAGATTGGCCAATAGCTGTCGCTGGGGTCTGGTAGAATGACCCATAATTTCTAGGGATCTTCATTCGCCGCAAAGTCGACAAAGCGCAACGCGTCAAAGTAGGGACGCTACTTCGCGTAGGAATAACCGAGGAAGACAGACGCACATTCGCTGTTATTGTCAGGAACGGTAGGCCGTCCTGCGGCGGTACCATGCACGTTAAGATTCCCCCACGCCCCGCAGGCGCGAGATATCTTTCTGCTATTTGAAAAAACACCGGGACCTATTTTCATTTTCTTCTCTGACTGCTTGAACAAGCGGAAATCACCGTAAGAGGTCTGTGCATTATTTTTTTTACACTTCGTTTTTAGACAATCCCACTCAGTTGGAGGCGGCTTGTAAGGTCTATGTTGTGGTTATGGTTAAAAATGTTAAGCTGAGTCCAATAGCGTTTTACTGCCATTGGGGAGTTGAAATGTTAAAGAGATTTCACACTATTACCAATCCAGCTATGTACGTGCGGTGACTGATTTCTTACATTGTGCCTTTTGCCTTCCCCACAACTTAAGAGCAGTAGTAGTGATTCTTGTGATTCTTGTCATGATATGTGTGATTTCCAATTCACTGCCCACTTCACTGTACTAGGCTCCATATGTATAGTGTGTGATTCTTGTCCTTGTTCATGATAACTGCCAATTCACTGCCCACTTCACTGTTACTAGGCCTCATATGATAGTGTGTGGATTCTTTGTCAATGATTAGTTGGTCCATCTTCACTGTCACTTCATCATGTACTCTGGCTCCATAGATTTTGTGTTGTGTTTCCTTGTCATGATATTTGCCCACTTCTCTGCCACCTTTACTATTACTTGGCTCCCATAGGTTTACTTTGTGTGATTTCTTGTAATGGATATGCCACGGTCATGCCACTTCAACTGTAATCTTGGGCTCCATAGGTTTTTACTGTCCTGTTGATTCTCTGTCATGTTAAATGGCCCTCTTCACTGTATACTTCACCTTTAATCAGGCTCCATATGAAATACTGTGTAAGATTTTGTACATGGATAATGGTCCTACTTCAACTGTCATTCAATTAGGCTTGGCCTCCTTTGGACTATACTGTGTGATTTCTTGTCACGATTTGCCCACTTCACTGCCACTTCACTATACTAGGCCTACATTTAGGGGGGGTTTTATGTGTGTTCTTGTCATGATAGTGCCCACGTCACTGCCACTTTACTATACTAGGATCCCATAGGTTTATACTTTGTGGATTCTTGTCATGATGATTTTTACTGCCCCAATCTTCACTGCCACTTCACTGTACTAGGCTCCATATGTTTATTCCATGTGTGATTGTTGTTCATGATTACTGCCACCATTTCTCTGTCACACTTTAACTGTTACGAGGCTTCACATTATGTATACTGTTGTGATTATTGTCATGATACTGCCCTAACTTTCACTGCCACTTCACTGTTAATAGCGCTCCATAGGTTTAATGTGTGATTCTTGTCACGATACTGCCCACTTTTCACTGCCACTTCACTATAACTGAGGCTACATAGGTATAAACTGTCGTGATTCTTGGTCCCATGATAGTGCCACACTTCCACTGCCACTTCCACTATACTAGGCTCCATTATGTATACTTGTGTGATTCTTGTCATGATTAGGTTGTCCAACTTCACTGCCACTTCACTGTTACTAGGATCCATAGGTATAGTGAGTGATTCTTGTCATGTGCTAGCTGTCCTCACTTCACTGCCATACTTCCACCTGATACTAGGCTCAATAGGTATACTGTCGTGTGATTCTTGTCATGATAAATGGACCCACTTCACTGCCACTACACAGTCTTAGGGCCTTCATTAGTGTATAGTTGTTTTCGTGATTATTGTCATGATAGTGCCCACTTCACTGCTCCACTTTTACTATAATAGGCTCCATAGGTATACTGTGGGTTTTCTTGTCAATGATACTTGACCATACTTTTCACTGCCACTTCACTGTACTAGGCTCCATAGGTATACTGTGTGACTTTTTGTATTGATAATGTCCACTTTCTCTGTCACTTCCACTAATTACTAGGGATCCTTTGGTAAAATGTGTGATTTATTGTCATGATACTGTCTCAACCTTCACTGTCCACTTCACTTATACTCTTGGATACATAGGTCTCATTCTACTGTG
This sequence comes from Oreohelix idahoensis, assembly GCA_024509875.1. NCBI lineage: Eukaryota > Metazoa > Mollusca > Gastropoda > Stylommatophora > Oreohelicidae > Oreohelix > Oreohelix idahoensis. The sequence continues at coordinate 18,960 of JAMPIV010015140.1, forward strand.
TGATTCTTGTTGACGAGGTAATGCCCATCTTTCCAACTGTCAATTCAACTATAATCAGGCTACTTAGGTTTTACTGTGTGGATTCTGGGTTCATGTTTTAACGGTCCTATCTTCAATGCTAACTTCACTGTTAATAGGCTCAATAGGGATTACTTGTGTTGTTTCTATGTCTCGTTATTCTGCACCATTCACTGCCCACTTCCAAATATACTAGGCTCCCTTAGCGTACTACTGTCCAGTGTTTATGTGTCATGATATTGCCCACTTCACTGCCACTTCACTGTACTAGGCTCCATAGGTAATACTGTGTGTGATTCTTGTCATGATATGTCCACTTCACTGTCACTTCACTTATACTAGGCTCCATAGGTATACTGTGTGATTCTTGTCATGATTTACTGTCCACTTCACTGTCACTTCACTATACTAGGCTCCATAGGTATACTGTGTGATTCTTGTTTACGATACTGCCCACTTCACTGTCACTTCACTTTACTAGGCTCCATAGGTATACTGTGTGATTTCTTGTCACGATACTGCCCACTTCACTGTCATTCACTATACTAGGGCTCCATAGGTATACTGTGTGATTCTTGTCATGATAGTGCCCTTCTCACTGCCACTTCACTTATACTAGGTCCAGCTTTCGAGATGATCAGGTGACCGTTCCCTTGTTTGCTGTATTTGCTACTCTAAATCAAGAGAGCGGAGTCAGGTAGCCACATTTTACAGATAGAGCGATGGACCATGGACGTCCCTGAGTTTTTCCAACCTGGTACTTTTTGCCGTGTGAGGCCAGCGCTCTAACCAGTCTGGTAATTGGGACGTTAACAGATACAAAAGTGGTATACTGGGTAAAAAATGAATGAACTTTTGAATTAATTATTGCAACCTATAGCAGTAATAAGAACTGTTTAAAACGAAGATTAAGCATGATTTACAATTCATTTCAATCAAGTCAAGTCCATTATATCATCAGTTTTCATTGTTGTGTTTCTTATGGTCCCCACCATGCAAATGGTCCTTCTTGCAGGAAGTCTGCACCAAGAAGTCACCATGCTTTTACAGGGGTGGTTTCATCGGCAATTTGTTTCACATAGATGTGGTTGACAGTCCCCATGCTCAAACCTCCTATTAGTTGCCTTATACGGACATTTGCCTGAGGGTGCAGGAGTCCTTATTCTTTCGTTGTCTCTTCCGAGACCCCCGGGATTCCATTGATATACTTCCTGTAAATAATGGATTTCACTTGCGTAAGTAAAGAGCTTTATAGTATCTTCTTTAATTAAATTTAAAGTTTATTCTTCAAGTGCCATAGTTGTGACGTTGGTAATCCATGCCTCTCCACACTGTGTGACGTCACTAGGGTTGGTTGGTGTCACCCGGTGCGTCCGCCGCCGCCCCCCCCTCCTTTCCCGCCCCCCTAGTGACGCTACTGGCTCCACAACTTCCTATCTTCAGTAGTGTTCATATATTCTGTTGTTGAACCTTAGTCAATCTAGGGCCATACACCTCCCCCTCTTTTGTTTGTTTAAAAGACTAGATACTTCGTTGAGCCGGCACCGAGGAGATATTATGAGTTATAAAAATAGGGTTGTTGCTGTTGGTTTAAAACCAGGGTTTTTGAGGTCTTCTCGAGCTGTTGCAGCCAAGTACACCAAGTTGAAGACTCCTTGTATTATCTACACTGTAGATCTAGGCATTCCCTGTGACTTTTCTGCCATTCCGAAACGTGCTGAGTTGAAGTTATAAGCTCCAGTTTATCAGGCCTAGCTTGTATTTAAATGATCATCTGGTTCCAAGCTAGGAGGAAGAAGCATATGGTATACTGTGCATTCCCCGCCATCCAAGTGGGCCTCTCCACATATTGCAGAGCTAAAATACTCTGCTCTGGTTTCTGAGCTCTCCCAAGGAATTGTCATGCATTACACAGAGCCACTTCTCAGCTAACCCTTGCCTATCATGGATCCACAGTTGAGATCCTCCCGCATGCTCATACAACCAGGTAGAGTTACGTCTGGAGCTCAAGTGACTCCTCCAAGCTTAATGTGCAACGTTTAGGCTCTCAACGTGTTTCACCACAGGCGAATCCCTGGAAGTGTGTGGATGATTTCAAGAGTCAATGAGGATATTATAATTAGCCTCTCTTAGTGGAAGTTCACTTCCACATCTGTCTGCTATACCATTGTGTTTAGCCGGTGTTCATACAAGCATGACTCCAGATATTCCTCCATGCATACATCTGTCTGCTATACCATTGTGTTTAGCCGGTGTTTTCATATAAGGATGACTCCAAATATTCCTCCATGCATACATCTGTCTGCTATACCATTGTTTAGCCGGTGTTCATATAAGGATGACTCCAGATATTCCTCCATGCATATATCTGTTCTGGAGCCGCGGTAGCTTGGTTAGTGCACTGGCTTCCTAGCGCAGTGGTCTATGGTTCGATCTCCAGGTGAGGTGGGATTTTTTTTAGGCCACAAACAGCTCCTGGGTCGACCCAGCCCCAAATGGGTACCTTGAGCAACTTCTGGGGAAAATTAAGACGCCGGCGTGATGCTGATCACATCACCCCTAGTGTGCCGACGGTCAAGAAAATATGGGCCTAAACAGCATATTCCCCAATATGCCTCAATGGGCGTGTAACGGGATCCTTTACCTTTTTACATACATCTGTCTGCTATACCATTGTGTTTAGCCGGTGTTCATATAAAGATGACTCCAGATATTCCTCCATGCATACATCTGTCTGCTATACCATTGTGTTTAGCCGGTGTTCATATAAGGATGACTCCAGATATTCCTTCATGCATACATCTGTCTGCTATACCATTGTGTTTAGCCGGTGTTCATATAAGGATGGACTCCAGATATTCCTACATGCATATAAAAAGGGTATATTGTGTGATTCTTGTCATGATAGTGCCAACATCTCAGTCGCTTTGTTTCAGCTAGTTTTCATATCAAGCAGAAAAAGAGTTGGTCCTGAAAAGGACGACTTAAGAAAATGCTCCTTCCTCCCAGGCCAGATAAGTGGAACACCTTGTACGGAGAAACAAAACAGCCTGCGAAAAGATGCAGATATCACTACATGGCATTGGGCCGAAGAGCGAGAGTCCAGGCGCCGCTAGATCACTAACAGCAACAACATCAGCACCAACGAAAAGGGCGATTAGCTAAAGACATTTTGTGCTTGCTTCTGGTGGTGCATCTTATTCAATTTATTGTCGTTCTATGTGTCGCAGGTGTATCATTTTTGTGTACACGCCCATCATATACTAGTTTACTGACAGCCCTTAGTAGGGCTAATCGTTAAAAGTACCACTAGCCCAAGGTTGATCCATCAGTGTTCTCCATGCTTAAGTTTCCGTTCACTTCCTGTTTCTGCCGACAGCTTCATCTTCCTTGTTCCCCGTCCGATTTATGACTTTGTTAAAATTGTGATTCATCATCATCATCATTCCTTTTCGTTCCCTGTGGATCATAGGGCATAAAAAGTCGCTCTACATCAATTTCTATTCTGGGCTGTCTTTTTCAGCTGTGCCCAAGTCATTCCAATTTCCCTAGCCTCCTCTTCAACAGTTCTTCTCCAAGTTCTCTTTGGCAGTGGGAAGTACTCTTCTTTTCCCCTGTTGGTTCCAGCCAAGGGCAACTCTGGCTACGCTTGATTTTTCTCTTCTGAGTGTATGTCCCATCCATACCTACTTTCTTACCTTAATTTCTGTTTGTATTGGCTGTTGCCCGCATCTTTCCCTTAGCTCTATATTTGTTATTACATCTGGCCATCTTATACGGAGGATCCGTCGGAGACATCTACGAGTATTTACAAATGTCTGTAGCTTGGAGGTGATACTCTTTGAGACATGCCATGTCTCTGAGCCTTACAGCAAGACTGACTTCACATTTGAGTTACAGATTCTAAAATTGTGATTAGAAGATCTAAAAAACAAGAACGGCAGCAGCAACTACTACAACTGTTAATACAACCATTACAATTAGTTCTCTTCAGCTTCTTATTTGCACCATACACCTCATATTCCCCGTGTAGTTTCCCTGGGGTCTCTGAGGAGACAAAGACAGAATTTTCCCCGTTTAGTTTTCCTGGGGTTTCTGAGGAGACAAAGACAGAATTTTCCCCGTGTAGTTTCCCTGGGGTTTCTGAGAAGACAAAGACATAATTTTCCCCGTGTAGTTTCCCTGTGGGTCTCTGAGGAGACAAAGACAGAATTTTCCCCGTGTAGTTTCCCTGGGGGTCTCTGAGGAGACAAAGACAGAATTTTCCCCGTGTTATTTCCCTGGGGTCTCTGAGAAGACAAAAGACAGAATTTTCCCCGTGTAGTTTCCCTGGGGGTCTCTGAGGAGACAAAGAAAGAATTTTCCCCGTGTAGTTTCCCTGGGGTCTCTGAGGAGACAAAGACAGAATTTTCCCCGTGTAGTTTCCCTGGGGGTCTCTGAGGAGACAAAGACAGAATTTTCCCCGTGTTATTTCCCTGGGGTCTCTGAGAAGACAAAAGACAGAATTATCCCCGTGTAGTTTCCCTGGGGGTCTCTGAGAAGACAAAGAAAGAATTTTCCCCGTGTAGTTTCCCTGGGGTCTCTGAGGAGACAAAGACATAATTTTCCCCTTGTAGTTTCCATGGGATCTCTGAGAAGACAAAGACAGAATTTTCCCCGTGTAGTTTCCCTGGGGTCTCTGAGAAGACAAAGACAGACTTTTCCCCGTGTTATTTCCCTGGGGTCTCTGAGGAGACAAAGAAAGGAAAGGACTACTGCTGACTCAGGTATGTCGTAAATGGCGATTAATAAAAGTTTGTGCACGTGGAGGGCAAATTCGGCATGTAAAATAAAGTTCTACAGAAACCACAACTGTAAGATCACGTGAATGAAAAACGGACAATCTGCAGTGATTTATCCATGCTCCATAATTATAGGAATGGAAAAGAAGATATACATCAAATAAAACTGGATATAGCATGCACAGCATCAACCCGTTAACTCTTAAAGGACGGGAGGGCAGTGTTCAGAGTCGATTTTCCCATGCGTTTGGAAGGAAGGCTAGCATTTGATGCCGGTACATGTGAACCAAGCTTTTGTTTTGTTTTGTCCCAATTTTTTTGTTTATTAATCTTCATTCAATTTCCTTTCAAACTATCTAAAACATTACTGTACATAAAAAAAATAAAGAACCGACCATTAACATTTCAAACTACAGTATATGAAAACTGAGAGGGACAGAAAATTCGCATAGAACATGGAAAAACCATCATGTCCTTTAAGAGTTAATGCAATATTTACAGAAAATGTCGTGGGAAAAACTAGACTATATAATCAGAGAAAAGCGCGTGTCCCTGACTTCTTCTTCGTACACTCTCAGACGTCTACTCTCAGACGTCCACTCTCAGACGTCTACTTGAATATTTTCAAAGAAAGCAGCGGTCAGCTTGAGGCTATATATATCTCTGTAGAGTTGTTTTTTTCTCCAGAAATGGTACGGGCATATGTGCTTTCTCTGTTGCTCATATGTTAGACGTCTTTGAAGCAGATGTTCAGGAGTCATTTTATCTATGTCACAATTACTCATTTGTAGTTCATATCTTTAGCTTGTTGAATAGATTGTATCCCAATATATTGTGGCCCGTGCAGAGTCTGAAAATGTATCATTTCTTCTCTTCTGCGGAACTGGTAAAATTGCATTATTTTGTTTGTGTCCCGGATGCTCTGCATTTCATTTCTTTTTGTATCAAGTTCTGATAAAATTCTTTGCCTCTTTGAAAGGTATGAGGTTGAGGTAGCTTTCCACCTTCCTTTGCCAGTTTGTCAGCCTCTTCATTGCCGGGGATGCTACAATGAGATGGGATAAATTCTATCACAACTCTTGAATCGTTGACATAGTTTGTGGAGCACTACTCTTAGGTCAGCAAGGTCTGCATTATTCTGGTTCCTCAGCGTTTGCAACTACTGACGAAGAAAACAACTGGTCTCTCAGTGCTTTCCTGTGCACTAAGAACCTCTGTTGCAGTTTTTAAAGCATCTGCCTTTACTGACTGATGCGTTCTTATGACCAAGCGTTCGATAAGCGAAGCGGTTAGAGCGCTTTGCTCTTACGGCAAAGTTACCTGGTTCCGGAACTGTAACTTCTTCGCGTCACGCTCCAGTCAACCCACGTGTGCATAGATACCCAACTCTGCTCTTGACAGGGAAGGTAAAGGCAGTGAAGAAGGGAACTGGTCACCTTTTCTCATAAAGCTGAGACCTAGTATGGTGAAGTCTCTGCCACTCCAGTCTTCTACGGCAACTTCTGCTGTGAGATTACCTCAACAATATTTTTTTTAGCTCTAGGTTAAATTTGTGTCTTATTTTTTACATTGAATCGGTCGCGAGACTCTGTACTAAATGGACGAGCTAATATCATTACATTTTGCTTTTCGACCCATATGGAACATGAAACCACCAGTGCAGCTAGCTCCCTTGCAAGAAGCCTGCATGTCGTGTGGTGAGTATTGGGGCAACTACGACAGTAGTTTTTGCCAGGAATAGTCTATGAGATATTAGGTATAAGGTCTCTAGAAATTGGCTCGTTAAGAAAGAATAAAGACCTGTTCGAGATAGGGACAAGAAGACGGGAATGCGAATGCTTTCCACTGGACAGTGTTTCTAATTAATTATGGAAAGAGTTCTGTTTCCCCACGACCTTAGCTTCTGCCCTTAGATCCCGTAAAGAAAAAGCCCCCAAACTCATCTGAGTAGAGAAATGTTCCTATAGGTGAATATGTAACACCAACAGCACGAGTGATACATTAACAAACTAGATAATGATCAAACGATCGTTGGGTTTATTAATGAAATATCCACACATATAGGGTTAGTAATGGTTAGAACGTGATGATGGTGAAAGACGATTCACGCGAAACACACAGATGAGATAATAAAATTCCAGTTAATTAAGTAGTAGTTAATTAAGAATGAACTGGTGCAAAGCGAAATGATGATGATGTGATATGATACGTGTTACCAAAATGGTGAGTACTCTACACAGTCCATGTGTCTCTAAATGCTTCGCATTGATATGAAGATTCACGTGTATGCATACACTGTCCCAAGTTGTTATACGTTATGTCGAGTGGGGTATCTCTAAGTCGAGGACGTTCTGATGAAAACTATTGTCGGACTGAGAACGTTGACGAGATATATATATATATATATATTCCTTCACTGTTTGAGTATATCTCTGTAGTGTTGATCAACAGTTAATAGCTGTCATATGAACAAAAGGTCTGTTGTCTAATCTCCCGAGGGTACTGGCCAGACTGGATATCTTCACGAATTGGCAGTGATATGTAGACTCATAATCTTGCGTATGTAGTCGTGATTCATAAAATATATTTTAGAGTCTGCTTCATAGAATGCGCTTAAGAGTGTGTTGCACTTGGTATAAATATGCGATTCCTCTTTTGAGCTCTTTTTTGCTTGACTTCAGATAATAATGATCTTTCGAGTGATTTGAATTTATGATGACTCTGTATTGAACTTGTGATAACGATGTATTGAACTTGTGATAACTCTGTATTGAGCTTGTGAGCCAGCAGTATATGGTGACGAAAAATGCTGCGTCCACCTTCTGACTTGTGGGTGAGACAATATTCCTTTTTAATTGAGGAATGAAAGATGTCCTATGGCGAATTCTGATAGCCAAATGTCCGTTTTTGATAACTTATTTCTGGTTAGACGTCAGACACGTTGCGTGTAGACTCAGACTTCTGATGAACTGAAGACACACAAAAGTCTTTGTAAGTTTTTCACATTTAACATCACTGGTTGACTTTCATGTATACTACTGCTCATTATTGATATCTCTCTGAGTTCAATTCTAATGATGTTAAATATCTTGTGCATGAGAGTGTGTGCGCATGGGAGACTGTGATGATGATGAAGGTGAAGTATGAACTATTAATTACCTCCTATCATCCTATCATCTTCTAGGAAAATCTTCTGATTTTATTAATCAGTTATGCAAAGAATCATTTGAAACTCTATCTTTCGCACATTTTAGCTTTGAGGTTAAAATAAACAAAAAATAAGAAAACGTATTAATAAGTATAAGATCTACTAACCATCTTTTCCCTTCGCAATATCCTTTAAAAACACAATTCATCACAGAACTGAATTATATCCACTCTGAATAAACACGTGTATTTGGGTTAGGCGTTTTTGGGTTTAATCTCTTCCTCACAATGTAAAAACTGGACTCCTTCCTCTAGCAAGCTACGCGGTATTATATTTATGGATGTCCAATGTGGGTTTCTTGGATCCGACATCCAGCTCCGCCCATACCAACCAATCCTTAATAGCCCCTCTGGTCACTCATTCACAGGATCGCTCTTGTCCCCTGTCAGTGCAAACGTGGGTGTGGTTTGACAAACAGGTATGGAGATAATTGGCGGGCTAATGCAAAAGTGCTGTCAAATTGCTGTCACCTTACTCTCTGATTGTTTATTGTTAACCTGGCCAAGCTGGGCGTCCAATGTGGTAACCCAACGCTTGTCTGAACAGCGGCCGACCAAAGATAACACCATTACAGCATGAGACGTTTTCACCTGGCCAATCTGGGCGTCTAATGTGGTGAGCCGTTGCTAGCCGCAAAGATAACAATGGTCCACAGAAATTACAGCATGCCCAGATGTCTGATTGGGATGACCAGATGTGTTTTCACCAGATTTATCACGATGCAATGTGGGCTTCAAACGATAATGTCAGGTATGGGGACTCAATCAAAGGACTTTATTTCCCCCGATGAAAGAACAAATGTGGTTCTCTAGATACCGGTCGCGAGTAATCACAACGATGAAATAGCAAATGTGGGATCGCAAATGTGGGATGAAAGAGCAAATGTCGGAGAAAATACAATACGAAAGATGTAGGAAAAGATAGAGCAATAAGGCCTTTGCGCTCGTTTATCACAATAGCCTCCTCCTCAAGTGTGATGTCAATCATACTCAGGAAAGCTTTGCCTTCTTGCTCGGGATTCATTAATCCTTTTCCTCATCTTCGTTTTTCTCTCCGGTTTCCACCCTTTCCTCTACTTGTCTGTGCTCTCCGTCCTGCTTCATAGGATGACGGCTTAAAAAAATCCGCTCCTACGTTATGTTTTCCTTGGATATAGTCCACTTGGAACGCGTAAGGTTGTAGAACAAGCGACCACTTCATCAGTCTAGCATTCAAATTCTTTGAATTGGCGAGGAAGGTCAGAGGTTGGTGATCACTCTGGATCGTAAATTTCCTTCCGTACAGGTATGCTTGAAATTTTTGTATTCCCCAGACGAGGGACAAACATTCCTTTTCGATTGTGGAATAGTTTTGTTCTGCTCGGTTTAACTTCGACTTGCGTATGCGACCGGAAATAGATTTGGAGGGCTTCAGTCGTCTGGCTGTAGTAATGTAGCCCCGATTCCAATGTTACTGGCATCTGTGCGCAAGATGAATTTTCTAGTTAAATCCGGGAGCCGTAAAATAGGTTTTGTGTTGAGTTTCTTTTTTTAAGAGTGCATATGCATGTTCACATTCTGCTGACCATGTCACTTTATCTGGGTTTCCTTTCTTGGTTAGCAATGTAAGCGACGCACAGAGGCTATTAAAATCCTTTATATATCTCTGGTAGAATCCACAGAGGGATACAAATGACCGGACATCCCTTTTTGTGGACGGTCTCGGTGCATTTCTCAGCTTCTCAACGTTTTGAGTCTCGGGGAACATGGTCCCATGGGATATAGTATGTCCTAGGAACTCTAGCTGTTCACACCCAACTTGACATTTGGTTGGGCGGGCGGTTAGTCCCGCTTCTCTGAGTCTGTTAAACAGCAAGGATAGCGCTGATATGTTCTTCAAACGATTCAGTAGCTACTAGGATATCATCCATAAAATTGCTGATGGCGGGATGATTCAGAGGATCCAATAACTTTCGGATCATCCTTGTGAAGACATTGGGAGCTTTGTTTAGTCCAAATGGCATCACATTAAACTCGAAGTGTCCATCTGGAGTACTGAAGGCTAACAGGTTCCTCACCTCAGCTTTTACCGGTATTTGATAGTACCCTTTACTGAGGTCGATCTTTGAAAAATAGCGAGCCCTGCTCAGCTTAGTAAATAGCTGGTTCTGGTCCGGTAACGGTTCTGGCTGGAACTGTGTTAACGCATTCAGCTGTCGGTAGTCGATGCACAGGCGGTGTTCTCCACTGGGTTTGCGTAACAGCACCACTCCCGCACTGTAAGGGGACTCCGACTTCGAAATTATGCCTTCCTTAAGTAAGTAATCAATTTCTTGCTTTAATGCCGTCGCCTTGGCATACGGAATCGGATTTATTTTATTTTTTTTCTTTTTCTTATCCAGCGGCACTTGGGCTTTCAGCCCTTCGGCCCAATGACATGTCATTGCGAGGCTGGGGAACCTGAGGACTTTCCTTCCAACCCGGTCAGGAGCTTCGCTCCTTCCCATCCACAGAGGGTTTATCACAGGAGCCGTTCAGGCTATTCAGTCAAATTTCCGGCCGTAAACATTTCTTCAAACGCCGACGCCCGGGTTTGAACCATGAACACCTGGTCGCCAGTACAACGCCGAAGCCATTACACCAGCGCGGCTCCCACGGAATCGGATAAGTTCTCATTCGGACGGGCGTAGGATTCGTGACTTCCATGTCAAACTCCATCATGTTTGTCCGGCCCGGTTTGTCTGTCAGGGAGTCGGCGTGGTTTTCCATCAATCTCCTCACTTTTTCTTGCTGGGCTTCCGTTAGGGTGGAGCTTATTTTCACATCTAAATGTAATTCCTCCTGTATCACCGGGTACTCTACGGATGATAAAGGCTCTTCTTCCATTTGCATAGCAATGGCCATAGTCATGAGGTGCGCTGGTCCGGCAGGGGCTCGCTCGTAAAACTTCTTAAGCAGATTTAAGTGATAAATTTTCTGCTTTCCGTTCACGGCAATTTTATAGTTGGTGCGAGAAATCTTCTCCACAACTTTGTAGGGTCCCCTCCAGCAAATCTGCAACTTATTACTGCTACTCGGCAGAAGAAGTAGCACCTTCTCTCCTACTGCTAGTTCTCGGTCCTTCGCATTCCGATTGTAATATTTGGCATGTTTCCGCCTAGCCTCCCGTACTTTCGCTGTGGCTAATTCCCAGCCAGTCTTCAGGCGTTGTTTCAAGTCTGTGACGTACTGGAAGGCTGATGTGACAGTGTCGTCTGCCTTGGCATCTGTCCATGTTCTTAGTAAGGCTTCTAATGGACCTTTAATAGGTCTTCCGGAGAGTAATGTGGCCGGAGGGACTCCAGTTGACGCATGCGGTACTTCCCTATAAGCAAATAATGCTGCAGGAAGATACTGATCCCAAGTTTCTGGCTTCTCCTGTGATAACTTCTGAAGAATAGAGGTGAGCGTCTCGTTAAACCGCTCTACTTGCCCGTTACTTTGCGGGTGATAGGGCGAAGTATGAATATGCCTAGTCTTGAATATTCTAAGCACCTCCTCTGTCAACTTGCCTCTAAATTGTGACCCGTTGTCTGTAAGAATTTCATGCGGGAAGCCCAATCTAGTAAAGATATTCAGTAAAGCGTCAGCTACATGCACTGAGTCGCATGCTGGCATGGCTATGGCTTCGCCCCACATGGAACATGTGTCCACTAAGGTAAGGATATGGGAGTTCCTCTTCTTAGTTCTCAGCAGAGGTCCAATTATATCCACGGCCACTCTTTCAAATGGGGTGCCCAAGATTGGCATCTCCCCAAGGGTCGCGGGTGCCGTCCAGTGTTTTGGTGCAACTTTCTGGCACTGAGGACAAGACTTGACGAAACGTTCAATGTCGCCGGTGATCCCTGGCCAATAATAGTGGCAGGCGATCCTTTGAGTCGTGGCGCTCATTCCCATGTGTCCACTAAATGGGATAGAGTGGCCCATCTCAAGCACCTGGTTCCTATAGGTTGCAGGAACTACTAATTGGTTGTGTTCCTGTCCTTCGTTTCCAGCTCGGCGATACATCAATCCATTTTTCATAAAGAAGTCTCCCTTGGTAGGTGGGTTGTGTGTCCTAGGTAATTTTTTAAAACAGGGCGCCAGTGAGGAATCTTCCATTTGGGCCCTCTTCAATTCCTCGGGGAGGATATTGGTAGGAGGTTCCTGCTCTGCGTCTTTTTTTGACTGTCCTCTAGTCTGTACGGCCGCTATGACTAGTGGTTGAGTAGGTTCTCCAAGGAACACATATCTACATCCCAAGATTAAAGAGTAGATTGGTTCTTCCATTATAGCTGCACGAATCTCTCCTGTCACGTAACGAGATTCCACTCTGATAAGTGCAATTGGCAGTGTCATGGGTGCAACATCCTTCGTCGGACCTTGGATGTCGACACTCTCTTCTGTTATCTGGTCAGGGGTGACAAGAGATGCCCTGACCACCGCATCGAAAGCAAGTCCTGTGTCATAAAGGCACTCCACAGATTGTCCGTTTACGAGGACTGATTCGATGACGGGAGGATGAGAAACGTTTCCGGTCCTCTGCTCCTTTCGGGGTGACGATTTTGTCTGCAGACAGGCAGCATGTTGGGGAGGAGGTCTGCGCTTGCACTCATTAGTGTTGTGATTGTTCAAGCGACAGTACTTGCACCATTTATCTCCCTGTCTCTGGTGTGGCGCAGCATTTTTCTTGTTTTGCTCTTTGTAGTTATCTTGTTTTGCGTGCTGTTTATGCGAGAGGTGGGGTCCTTTGCTTTGTTGGTCTGGTTGAGAGCGAGCAGGTTGCTTTGGCGCCTGATCCGAAAACTTCTTTCTGGCTCCTTGAGACTCCATGAGAGCATTTTGGAATCGCTCTGCCAGTGTAAGAATATTTTCTAACCGGTCAGCGCCGTTTTCAGTGAGAAATCTACGCATTTCCACCGACATAGACTCTTTTAGTTGCTCTATCACAATCAGCTCTTTCAACCCGTCATAGTTCTCGGTAAAGTTTCCCAGTGTACACCACTTCACTAGGTAGTCTTCAATACGGGCTGCGAACTGTGAGAAAGTCTCTCCCGCCTCCTTCCTAGAACCTCGAAATTTTTTCCGGTAAGCCTCTGAATGAAGCTCGTACCTCACCAAGAGAGCTTTTTTCAATGCCAGATAGTCATCTTGCTCTCCGGCCGGAAGTTTATTAAAAACTTCGTAGGCGGCTCCTCTTAGGCCCTGGGAAAGTTTCAAGTTCCACTTCCGTTCTTCAAGTCCAAACTCTGTTGCAAAGCGTTCGAAGCGGTCTAAAAAGGCGTCCATGGTATCTGACTCCGTGTTTCTTCAGTTTACTAGTCCCGGCGTTCCTTTTTAAAATGTAGAGATTTCCTGTGCTTTTGTAAGTCTTATCTGGTTCTCCAATAAAAGGTCCGGTTAACAAAAAGGAATTATGAGTCTAGTTCTTCACTCTGGCGAAGGTCTGATTTTGTCTTGGCGAGCGTGCAATCACAGAGAAATAAAACTGTGAAAGTGGTCAGCGATGATGTTATGAATGATGTTATGAATCTAATCAGAAAGATCCAATCATTCAAACAGGTCGGGTGTAGCGAAAGGTTTTTCTAGTGTGATGATGGTGGTAAAGAAGAAGTAGAATTTTCTCTCTAGAAAGTATGAAGTCCCAGTGCCGGAGAAGTACACGGTATCATAATTGAGTTACGGCTGTGAATACTCTGAGCTGGACAATAGATTTAGGCTTCAGAAGTATGCTGCGCCACTTTCGCTTTAGTAACCCTCTGTGATAATATAATTAAATTAGAAAAAGTAGCTCAAAATTTAACAGTTACAAATCTACCAAGTCAAATGAGTACAATTTCATAATTTATTATGTACATCTATCTAGCCTTGTAATGAGAAATGGGTGTTGGAAGATGGTAAAACGTAAGATTATTTATATTTACAAAGTAAAATAAATAATAGTAAAAAGTCTTTGATGTATCTTCCAATTAAATTATAAAGTCTGTCACAGTAGTTTTGGTATCTCTTGCTATCTAGTCTCTAGCTTTCTCATCATTGACTATCGCCTTTGAACGCTCACAGTGTTTGTAGGATTGAATACACGTAATCTCAACTTGCATTACGTCACGTCTGTTCGAGGTTTCTGGGACACACTGGTAATCAAGAAGACTTTCCTTCAGCCCGCCCTATAACTACGGGGCACTAAGGTGTTGAAGATTGTTTGACCACTAGGCTCCAGTTAGCAGGATCAAAGGTCCTCAAGTCTTTAGTTGGTACTTGATCACGAACTCGATCAGACACTCGATCATGAGCTCGATCAGGAACGATCATAAAACCTGGAACAAAAGGTAATAGGTGGCTATGGTGTTCCAACAAGCTCACCCAATACTGATGTTCATGAGGCGACCATGTCTTCAGTGTTTGTATATAAATGAGTGATTCATGGTAGTATGTTACAGAGATAGCATGATAAGATAGTGTCTACTGTGCAGAAAATAACAAAATACATGAATAAATTACATGTTATGATACATAGGTAAAGGTAAAGGTAAAGGAACCCGTTACACGCCCATTGAGGCATATTGGGAATATGGTGTTAGGCCCATATTATCTTGACCGTCGGCACACGAGGGGTGATGTGGTCGGCATCACGCCGGCCGCCTTAACCTTCCCAGAGTAGCTCTGGTACCCATTTGGGGCTGGGTCGACCCAGGAGCCGTTTGTGGCCTAAACATTTTTCCGCCTCATCTGGGGATCGAACCATAGACCACTGCGCTAGGAAGCCAGTGCACTAACCACTATGCTACCGCGGCTCCATGTTATGATACATGGGTATGATATAACCTTTGCCTTCCACATATGGATGCCAAGTCACTTATGTACTTGCTGGTATGTCGTAAGCTTCCAGGTAAGAACTAGCCATAATATATTTGGTTAACCATTTAATTGTTATGCTTCCTGACAATGCCATTGGAGGTTATCTCTGGTTAGCGTCACTGGCTTCCTGTATACCCTTTTGATTATGTCTGATACAATCAAATCGTAAACAAAATCTGAAATAAAATGATATTAGTCAAACATTTTATCTTTAATAAACTTACATACCCTTTAGGATTAATAAGCGCACGGTGAGGTTGTATTTGCTGAAGTATATCTGCCCTGCATGCAGCGTGAAAAAAACTTTTCTTGCAGATACTGTCTTCCAGTCTCTCACTCTGGCGTCTGGATTTTGTGTGTGTGATTTTAAACGGGCCGCTCTGTCCTTATATTTGGGCGAATCTCCCGTACGAGAAAGCACCGTCTTGAGTCCGCTTAGATTTTTGTTAAATCTCTTGGTTTGAGGCGATCTGTGATTCTTCTGTACTTGTTTTCTCTTCTTTTCACTACACACTTATATCTTTCCTTCCTTCCTATGTATCCTTTCATTTTATCAATAGGAAGCGTTCATTCCATCCAAGTTTTATCGAAATCCGTTGAGGTATGAATTTATAATAAATTTTTAAAGATCATGAGCTAACTATTAGCGGATGTGATGACTATGAAAAATATTAATTATTTTAAAAACTACTTACATTTGAATAATATCTTTTTTGGAAATCACTCATTCTCGATCTTCTTATATGAATTATTACAGTTTTAATATCTTTCCACCAAGCTTGCGCTTGTAACTTTAGATTTTCTTTCCTGCCAATGCAAATTTTAAGGTCGGCCATGTTTCATATATTCGCTCCTTCCTACACTTTCCCAATGCTGTACGGCTTAGGCGAAACGCAAATATTTTAGCCCAACGTCAACTTCAAAGCAAGACCAACCGAGGTGTCCCTTCACCCTTGTATCGCTCTGTGTCGCGTTACACATTTTTTCACAAACAAAGCAAGTGGTACCAAATTTTGCTACATCGGGTGTGGCACTTTCCAAATATTTTCTACACGGAAAATTTTGCAAAAGGTCACGTCTCCCATATATGGTAATA
The DNA here is from genome assembly GCA_024509875.1 of Oreohelix idahoensis. Lineage (NCBI taxonomy): Eukaryota > Metazoa > Mollusca > Gastropoda > Stylommatophora > Oreohelicidae > Oreohelix > Oreohelix idahoensis. The sequence goes on from JAMPIV010015140.1 coordinate 34,917, forward strand.
TGATGTCTTGCATACACTCTCACCAACACATTTGTAGACTCATATTGTCTAAAATGTAATAAATCCATGATTACTTTTTAACAAGTGACCGTAAGCGATTATTTCACTCTTGTCTGCCCACATGTGTCACACAGACGGTAATGTTGGTGTAGTAAGGTTGCCCCAGATGCGCTTATGTCATAAGTTCCACCTCGTGCACGGGTTATCATGTGTTTCGCCAGACAAACAAATCTGGTTCTATTCAACACTCCTTGTTGCTTGAAAAGATGGTCAGACCGATATTGTGATAAAATACTGTCGCTGACCATCTAATAACCTGGCGTAACTTAACACGTCTTCGTAAAGCGTGAATTCGACACAATAAGATAAGAATTACTCCCGTAGCAAATAATGCCATAGGGGAGTGGCGTGTTAGGGACTTCACCATGCTATGTCCAGCATAGAGTAATAAAATAGTGAAAATACAAATGAAAAGGCATGATTTGTGCCAAATAAAAGTGATGAGTGAGAAAAATGAAGAAACAGAAAGGATACTGCCGGTGGGCTGAAGGTGTGAGAGATCACACAAAAGAGCATGTTCAGACGTTTTGTCACAATACTCAAAGAATCTAATTACTCAGAGAGGCTAACTTTGGTGGGTGGATAGCGAGACATCGCGCCTGTTAATTTTCAACCCACAAATGTACATAGCAGAGGCATTTGTTGTTTTATTTTTCCTGAAGTTCGTGGTACGAAGTTACACTTACAAGAGACCAGTCTGAAGTAAGAGTATTCGCCACTATCTTGTGATTCAAAAGGGGGTTTCGACACCAACTACCTACAGTGGACACATTGTGAATGCACCCACATTGACATTAGGAGTGGCGTTCATCTAGACGCTTCTAGAGAAAAGCCCTCATCACGAAAGACTCGACAACCAGACATTGCAGAAGACCATAATAGAAGGGAGAGTTGAAGGCAAACGTGCAAGGGGAAGACAGCGCTATAAGTGGGAAAATAACATCAAGAGATGGACAGGAAAGAGTCTTTCAGAGTGCACCACCAAGACAAGAGACAGAAGACGTTGGAGATCCATTACAGCCAACCTTCGTTGTGGAGATGGCAGCTGATGATGATGATGATGTTATTTTACAAATTCATAGTTGATTCAGTTCTTATAGATAAGATAGTGCATGCATGATCTAAAATCTTTTATACGTATACTTATAGTTACATCTATAGAGCCAAATAAATAATAAGACGAATTTCGCTGGATTAAACCAGCTGGGGGCCCGAACAAGCCCCAATATTGCTTAAAACTTCACAAAAAGGTGCCGGATCAGATATAAGTTAATAGTGCTCTGCCCTATGCAGTATTGTTTTTTTACTTCTGAATTATCTTGTGAACACTCAATTGAGACAGATGCATCATTATCCTTCTATCTACAACTCTGCCATGAGTGGTCTTGTGCGAAGGTAGACACCTTTGACGACCCATTTTAGATACTCTTGAGTTTTGGCCACTGGTTGACCACTACTGCAGTGCAAAGGGGCGGCACATCCCGTGGCCATATGTGCCCCGTGTAGTTCCCCGGGCGCCTATGAAGAGACAAAGAAAGAATAAGGCTACATCCCCCCTCAGGCATGTCGTACAAGGCGACTAATAGGAGGTTGTGCATGAGGCTGGCAACCTCATCATGTAAAACAAATTGTTACAGAAACCACTGCTACAAGAGCATTCGACTGCTTGGTGCAGGCTTCCTGCAGTAGTGGCTCCATGCTCCACAAGGAGCGCAAAGAAAAATGATGATGTATACTTATGTCACTGTCGGCTAAGGTTGTTTTACTTCGTACAGGTCATTGTCTTTCATTCGTGTGGGGTCGGAGTGGCTTAGAGGTATGGCGTCCGCCTCGAATTCTAAAGGTACCGGGTTTTTTTTGTTTTTTTTTTCAGAACCAGTTGTCCTAATGATGTCATACTTCCCCCCCCCCCCCCCCCCCCCCCCCCTCCCCCTTCCGGGCTCCTGGGTAGGGGGAAGGACGAAAAAATAGGCCCCCCCCCCCTGTGCAAGTTGCACTCGTTTAAAATCCCTCGGCAGTTGGAAATTGTAAACAGTAGGCCATAAGGCCACTACCATGGCAATATTTAAAAATTAGGAAACCTAACCACCACAGAAATATTTATAGAATGTGTGATTCCTGTATATACACATTGGAATCCTCGCCGGTAGTCTGTGAGATCCTCCTTGTAAGATTTAATGGAGGAGATCTGAGCACTGATGGAATTTTCCGTGTGCAATGAAGATAGTCCGTACAACAAAACCAAACCAGTGTCTCTAGTGTACTTACGGCATTCTATATTTCTATTTATTTCATTTACACTGAATGTTTTTTTTTTTTTTTCACTTATTTTTCTCCTTCCACAATCATCATCAACAACTGTTGGTGATAATTTTATTTTTGTCTACTTGTCCATTTAATATGAAAGTAAAAAAATAAAAACACACTAGTTAGGATTATCCTTCATGCGAACTTACGATGATTATTAACTTAATCTGAATATTTTAAAAGCGTTATTAGACCAATATATGGTGTAGGTATAGTATTCCGTTACGCGCCCATTGAGGAATATTGGGAAAATGGTGTTAGCCCTATATTTTCTTGACCATCGGCACACTAGGGGTGATGTGGTCAGCATCACGTCAGCCGCCTTAACCTTCCCACAGTAAATCTGGTACCCAATTCATGAGGCTGGGTCGACCCCAGAGCCGTTTGCAGTCTAAACAATCCCCACCTCAACTGGGGATTGAACCATGGACCACCGAGCTAGGAAGCCAGTGCACTAACCACTGCGCCACCGTGGCTCCCAATATATGGTGTACTGGCCAATAAACATATAATTAAAAATAATAGACCCTATATTTTATAATTATAATTAGGGCTGGAATTGATTTTAAAAATCGTAATAGATTAATCGAATTTCTTTAATCGATGATTGATAAAAAACCATAAATAATATATTTATATATTTTTTTTTATTATATATGTCGCCGTGAGGCTTGCGCTAGCATTATTCATGCTATGGTTTAGAGTAAGATAAACAGTTAAGACAGCTCACAAGAAAAAAATAATGAATAAAAGAAATAATTACAACTGACAACAGTTCAAGATACAGCTCACGTTTACTAAAGGTGGGTGATCATCTAGAGGGGTAAATAGAAAGTTCGAGAACAGCATCGCTCGACCAATAAATTGAATGAACACGAGTTGGGTTAGCGAATCAGCGAGTGGCGAGAAAACACACCACGCTGAAATGACCAGAGGTCATTAGTGAGTCCTGAGTTAGTCAGTGAGTGAAGAAGATTTCGAGCTGCTGTGCGGACAAGTTGTACCATCTGTGGTTTGACAGACAGGGTACTTTTGTTTTATGAGTATACACATATGTCCAGCCAGTGTTATTCTATCGGAAGATAGTTATTGATTATGTGGTTCACAGTAATGTTTATTTCAAAAGGAGATCAACAATTATGCTATCCTGCAAGTATTGGATTGTGAATACATTATGCACGAAATAGGTTCTTATTTACAGGAATGTTTTTGTAGAAGCACGATTTGCTGGTTCGCTATAAATATTTCACGACAATGTATAAAGGAACGGAAGGCCAGGAATCTTTGAAGGGAACTGTATATTATTGAGGAGCAACTTTAAGTAAAGGTTAATCTACGAGAACTTTAAGTAAAGATTGATATACCAAGAAATAGATACGACTTTTATGAAACAGTGAGTGTCGGCTTCTATATGAAAAACACAAATTATGCTCTCTCTCATGTAAGTATTTGACTGTGAACATATATATATATATATTGCATCAGATTGATTTTGTTTTCCGGGAACGGTTATAGAGGCAGGTCTGACTAGGTTCATAAGGGAAACCTATAAGTATATATAAATATATAAGAGATGGTATGCTATTGAGGAGCATAGGTACCAAAAGGAAATAGTAGCAGATTTGGGAAGACTAAGAATGTCTACAGGAGTTAATATGAAGAAGATGAATATGAAGGTTTACAAGACATAGAGCTCATGAATGAAGTACCCCCGTTGTCCAAAGGATCCAATGTATGATCTTATAGACGAGATCTGTTATATTTGTCATCAACCTTGTTACAAGTCACATAAGTCATGTAATTCAAAGTACCCCTGACGATACTCACACAATTTACGATTATATGCTGGACACCACACGTACAACACTAATTGGCGCCGAGACCAGCCCTTCTTAGTGACAACATGGCTACATCACATTCGGATCTAATGTATCAACAGCAACAACAACAACAGCTACAACAACAAGTCACATAAGAAGTACCAGTAATATCTTGTCATGCCTGTTACGGGTCGCATAGCCACGGTTGACTGCCACTGGAATAGTCTTAATAAAAAAGCTTGTCGCATGGCAGTCAGAAATCTTATCAACAGGATCAAACAACGAAAGATATGGGCAGTACATAATGTTACAACGACTGACCAACAAACCTGCATAATAACAACAGAAGATGGACTAAGGGCATATATCAAACCACTTAACAGACATCACCAGGTCAGTTTTGTAAAATCAAATGAGACGCGATGGGCCCCCATGATCAATAGTCAACCTATAGAAATACACGAACTACAAGGGAAGAAAACAAAGATGATTTGTGTCGCAACACAAACAGACGTTGACAGGTCAAGTCAGGTCAATGACCCAGTGAACACCTACACATTTGTCTACACACACTAAAACAGCATTAAGACAGTCGGCTAGGCAGACAAATTCGCAAGATACCCCAGTCACTGAACCAAGCACAGAGGAGTTGAAGAAAGAGATAAATGTTATCCTGAGAGAAGGTGACTTCAACACACTCACAATACGAAAGGTGCAGAAATTACTGGAGGACAGGTTTGCTGTTTATTTGTCTGCAAGACGAGAAGAAATTCACAGGTTGGTAGTAAACGCACTTGAAAAAGATGAAGGTGAGGTGAATACACGAGAGAAATATTCCACGAAAGCACAAGTGAAGAAAGATAATCATCGCCCGATAGCACCACCAGCTTTATCGAATGGCAGACTTGTACGAAAAGCCACATCGAATCACTATAATTCCACAGAGACATCAAACACCTCACACAGTGGACCTGACACAGATGATGATCTCGATATCGATGCTGAACAGTTCGATACCCCAAATATCACCCAGAAAGAAGTATTTCGAGACAATCGTTTATACGATCGAGATAGCAGCACACTAGTATCGGTGCATGAGAATGAACCCTACCCTTCCATAACGAGTCAAAAATATTATGGCAGTGAAGGATTACAACCGCTAGTTCGAAGTCAGCAACCACCCCACACACCAGTCTTCACATACCAGCTTGCACAGCGAAGATGAGAGGCCCTTACAAGCGTCAAGAAACAACATAACCTACCACAGTCGGAGCCCTACAGAAGATCATACAAACATTCAAGCATCGCAACCTTCTGGTGAGACACACACAGAGAAAAGAACATTGTCGATACGCCTTTAGCACCTTATGAGTCAGAACTTGAGATAACAGAACGAGAAAGAAAGCGACACCACCAACACTGAGATACGCACAGCTACCTAGCGCCCTTACAGTCCCGCATCAGGAAATTCATCGCCACAAGCGAAGTTATTATGTCTACCACAAGAGCATGTACGAGCCAAGTTCAGAAGAAATCATCGCCCAGTTCACAAGCCGATTCCAGTTATACAACATCGTCCAAATATTCCATCGCTCTCTTTCTCCCGCAGAACGACTGTAAACACATCACAATCGATACCAACTTCGTCACATTACGACAGTCGTCTCTCCAGTAGAGAAATTACACTGTTAGAGCTTGCAAAAGAAGTGTCAAAATTTATGCAGGCAGTGTAATCATCGTAAAAGTATTCCCCCAGCAAAGTACACTAATCGCAGCACTTCCCCAGCATAGTGCTTATAGGCACTCTATCAACATAGTAACTATCACTAAGTCACTTTATTTTTTTCCCCAGTGTTTTAAGTTAGTTGATTTATTGGACACTTGGACACTCACACTACTCATGTAGCTCCTTAAGGGACGAGAGTAGGGAACTCTGAAAAAGAAATAATAAGACTGTAATTTAGAGAAACACAGAGTCCTGGCTATGAAGACTTATGATAGATAAACTCACAGAGCTTGTCAGTGTACTTCCCAAGATATCGGATTCAGCACACCAGAGGATCGAGACTGATAACACTGGCTAACAAACAAAAAAAAATTTTTTCTTTCTCTAACATTTCTATGTTTTTCTGGTCAATTTTAATGCGCTGTTTTTAAATCTGCAAACCGTTTTTCTCTATCAGGTCGGGATCTCTAGAAATACGCAATTGAAGTTTTTTAACAACGCATACAGTATTACACATCATTCGTACAAGAAGTATAACAGTTATGTAGGCTTGAATTTCTTTGCAGTCGACTTTCGTCGGTGAATGGCATGTGGTACATTGCGATGAAGCATCCAACAATAATCGGCAAGCATGGTCACACTCCACCGTCCTTGATAACGTGACTCCATTACGGCGATATCTTGATGGAATCGTCCTCCATGTTCATCGCTGACTTCGCCAAGGTTGTCAGGGAAAAAGTCAAGATGCGAATCGAGCAAATGGATTTTGAGGGACATGTTACAGCCCATAATTCTGTATGCATCTATGCACTGCTTAACAATATGCACATAGTCGACAGATTTGTGATTTCCCAGAAAGTTATCGACGATCGATTTGAATGCCATCCATGCGCGAAGTTCACTACCATGTAAAAAGTTCTCGAATTGTTTGTCTGCAATAACTTTCCTAATCTGAGGTCCTACAAAGATACCTTCCTTTATCTTTGCATCGCTAACTTGCGGAAACTTTTTTCGAAGATAAGTGAAAGCTTTGCTCGTTTTATCTAACGCTTTTACAAAATTCTTCATGAGCCCCAACTTTATATGTAACGGTGGTAAAATGATGCTGTTTTTGTTAACTAATGGCTCGTGTATTACATTTTTATGCCCGAGCTGCATACGATCCCTGATAGGCCACACCTTTCTTGCATAATGTTCCTGTCTGTTGCGGCTGTCCCATTCACATAGGAAGCAACAAAATTTAGTATACCCAGTCTGCATGCCCGTGAGAATTGCAATGACCTTTAGGTCTCCACAAATCCGCCATGGGTAGTCATTGTACTTTATTTTTGCCAAAAGTATAGCCATATTGTCATAAGTTTCTTTCATATGAACAGAGTAGGCGACTGGAATTGATGAAAATAAATTTCCGTTATGCAATAACACGGCTTTTAGACTAGTCTTGGAAGAGTCGATGAAAAAGTCGCCATTCATTGACTTTGTGCTCATGACCGAGGTGCACCATTAGACCCGTTTACATCTTTTGCAATAGCAAATGTTTAATCATCTCATCTGACAAAGTATAGAAACAAGTTTTCCACTCTGTGTCTAATGTGACGAAATTATTAATACATCGGAGATGCAATTAGGCCTTTGTTATTCCATTCCTGAGTCGCGAACCGAGTAATTCCGCTTGTCCTTTGGTAAGAGCGAGATCACGTATTAGATCTGAAAGTTCTGAATGGTTAATTAAGTGAACACCATCATTCACCGGTATATAATCCGATTCAGAATTAGTTTCTAAAGCAGGTAAACTATCACTTTCTGATGGTTCATTCACGTCCAACGGATTCCCGCTTGTCCTTTGGAAAGAGCGAGATCACGTTCACCGTGATATATGGATGAATGAGGCCCCACTGGTTTTGAAACAGATTAATATTTGGATAAACCACAGACATTCTAACCGGTTTTAAAATCCGTGTCATGGATTTTTGTCTAAAGAAACCAATCAGTATGGTAAACTATCACGCCATTTATGAATGGTTCATCACGCAACGATTTATTGGCACTTCTGGTCGAAACTGGGATCTTCACGTGATTTGGGATAACCAACCTGATCCACTGTTTTGAAACCGATTCAATATTTGGCTTAAACCAAGATTTATTTTCATAGTTTCAACTTTCGAATCGAAACCATGGATATTTGTCAAAGCAGAGAAGTAACAATCAGTATCGTGATTTGTCGGTTCACGCCATATTACTGGCACTCCAAAAGGCATCGACTTATGCTTCGGCGATTTTCGTAACCAACCTGCCTATGTATTTGCACAAGTCGAACAAACTGCATTTGGCTTCCAAGATTTATTTGCATCATCAACTTTCGAATCGAAATAAAGTTCATATGCTTTCTTTAGTAATGGTGTAAAGTTTTTCTGGTGAACTCGATCGGTAAAATTTCCGCACACGTAACAGAACAGATCAGCCGAATTTCTACAACTTCTAGAAGCCATATTTCGCTCATAATTATTTCAAAATACAGTAACTATTTGAAAAATAGCGTAACATATGTCATGCATCTTTTAGCAGTATAAAAAGTAAATTATTTTGCATTTTATTAATTTTTAATAAGTTATATAGTAACAATGAAACGGAGCAAATAACGGTTTCCCAAAAATATATTTATTCACAAATATCTTAAGAACCCGACGTGATAGAGATAAACGGATTTCAAATTTGAAATCAGCGCAAGAAACTGACCTAAGAACACTTATTCTTATATATAAGAAAGAAAAATGTTGTTTGTCAGTGTAATTACTATTAGTATTGATAGCATTATTGTCATATTTGTTTGCGTACTATATAGATTCCAGTTATATGCACATTTAAATTGGCAAAAGAAAGAAAAAGAAAAGAGATTAAATAGTCATAACCAAGTTATAGAAATGTAAGATATTCCTCTTACCCATGTACAGGTAGCAAAAAGTACACAAGATGCACTAATGGTGAACATCCACGTGACACATGTCACACCCTTTCCCCCCTCACCACCCACAAATGATGTACCTCAGTTACCATTGCGCTGACTACACAGCGACAGCAGGAACACGACATGCTTTGCAGTATTGCTGTTTTAAGCAGTAATCATAGTTTGGATTTAGTAGATGAAATACCAAAGATATTATATGTGGCTACTTGAGAGATGATAATGATGACACAGCCACGTAGTCACGTTGACTTTAATTTTAGCCAGAGGGACGTTCTATATTTCACAAAGTTTTGTACACATGTATATGACGTCTATAATTTCAGACAGAATTAACGACTTGAACGGTGCATCCAAGGCTAACATCAGCCGGTGTCGTAAAGTGTAAACACACTTCTTTGTTAATCGCCCAGCCAATCAACGAGCACCGTTCACCAGTCTCTGAGACAGAATAAAATTAGGCTTAAGCCCTGTTTTTCGGAACTCGGTTGGGGCCATTTTGTTGTCACCCACTATGGCGGAAAAACAGAATAAAATTAGCCATAAGCCCTGTTTTTCTGGGACTCGTCTCGGTCAAGGACGGTACGGAGCATGGTAATAAACTGCATACAGCCAATCAGCTTACCATGCCGAGAACCAAAAGCGTTCCTTTAGCAGTAAAAGTTCCCACATCTACCTATTTATAGGGGAGAGATTAATCATAATCACACAACACCAACACGAAGCCAGATACACGACCGACTGAGGAAGAGAAGCTGCCAACCTTGATTTATTGCTTACCTGCATGCATTGACCTGGCAGACTGCGTCACTAGTCGAGTCAAAACCTGGCCTGTTTAAATCTTAGAGGGTAAATATATATTTACTATACTTGTAGGAAAATAGGTCTACAGCAGGTATATAATGTTGGTATTTGTTGTGTGTCATTTATACTACCTACACCTGTATATATTTAATATATTTTGGTTCACTATGAATGTATCAGGTTACTGATTGCATCTTGGGGAATTAGGGATAATGATTGTTTTTCCTGGTATGATTGCTGAAGACGATACTCCAACCTGAAATATAACCAAAACAGTCCTTGTTAGGACTCATCAATCTATTGTCTCATCTAACTCCAACCTGAAATATAACCAAACAGTCCTCGTCTCATATGACTCCTATCATCAGAACACAACAATATTGTTAGGATATATGTTACCAGCCAGTTTAGCACTTGTCAGAGAGGGCCTGGTATATTATAGGGGGAAGGAAATGGTTGTATCACACCTAGGTGTACAGATTATTGAATGTATTCATGTATTGAATACATATTATTGGATGTATTCATGTATTGAATTTATATTATTGGATGTATTCATGTACTGAATTTATATTATTGGATGTATTCATGTATTGAATTTATATTATTGGATATATTCATGTATTAATTTATCAGAAATAATGTTTTGCAAGTAGACACATGTCTTGTCTCGCTATTGCTAAATCATACTGAGCCATGTTGTCATTCATCCTACATGCAGACACCTGAGACACACGCTCACCTCATATACACTAGAAATAGGTGGGCTTGATGACAGAAATTAGCCCCTATTTTTACTTGTTACATGTTTTATTCGTGTCATCAAACCTGAGGTCGTATGTCGTGTCAATCCAGCTGCCTGGAACGTCGCAGGAGCACAGTGATTGCACAGGATCTACATCTTTAGTCCCCCTCAGTCTTGGGTGGGCTAACGAAACGATCATCAGCGGGTGTTGTGTGCAAGAAACTAAGAAGGTCATAACTTTTGAGAGATGAGTACACAGTAGTACCATTTCCGTCGGCAATTGTGAGCAATTAACTGTCAGTGACGAAAAAAAGATTTAGCGTAGCAAGAGACAATAATAAGATCATAGCTGATAAATTATACGTAATTAACAGCACAGCTGATACTTTTACTATAATTGAGTAACAGCACAGCTGATATAATTTTTTTTGTCCCATAATTGGAAGACCTGTAATATACAAGTGTATATACATATTTGTAAATCATTTGTAAACTTACAAATCCATTACATTCTATTTTTCAACATTCACCCTTCAGCACAAGAGTAGATAGTGTTTATACTAAATAAATAATAAGGAAATTGTATTTGAACGACTTGTCAATTTTTTAATAATTGTTAAGTAAAATCTGTTTCCTTGTTTTTTAATATCACAGTTAGTTACATAGCGGGGGTGGCAATTTATGACTGTCTCCTCTCTACTAATTTTTTCGAGATCAGATCATTCACAGCCGTAACTAATTTGTGATACCAGTAGTTCTCTCAGACACTGTGACTTCACCATTTTCTGCAGAAATTATATTTCTGTAATTGTCAGTACTATACTGATCCTAGAGCCAATAAAAACCTCACGCCACACTGGGGGCTCGTTCCTGGGATATTTCTATATACCTTGAGCAATACTTAGTCTATTCATCTGTCCACTAACTCTATCTTGTGCCACCCATAGATAACAAAAGAAACACATTTTTGAAAAAATTCATAAATAGGATTTTTTATTGTTTTTTTAGGAGGAGTACCATTTAGTACTCAGTAAATAGTTGATGCTCACAAAGTTGCACGGAAATTATTTGTTCAATTAAATTAATTAAGTTTAATTACAATAATTTGGATATAGTAAATTTACATACACTCTCTAAGTAACGCCATGGCTGGGTAAGGAATTAAATATTACAGGTGATACTCTTATTCAGTATGTCACAACAGAAGTGGACTAACACATGGATAGAGAGGAAAGGAAATTGCAAGTAGAAGCTGAAAGAGAAGCCAAAAGACTGGAAGCTGAGAGAGAAGGCAAAAAACTGGAAGCTGAGAGAGAAGGCAAAATACTGGATGCTGAGAGAGAAGACAGGAAATTAGCAGCTGAAGCCAAGAAATTGGAGGCTGAAAATGAGGCAAAGAAAATTGACGCTGAAAATGAGGCAAAGAAAAATGACGCTGAGGAAAGGAAATTATAAGCAGAGAGAGACCATCAGTTGAGATTAAAAGAGCTTGACATTCAGGCAACTACTGGCAATAATGGTGGTAGCTCACCTCACTCTGAAAGTAGCTCCAGCCAGAGCACCTCAAGTGGGGCCATGAATTTTCATCTGGACCCATTTGTTGAGAAAGAAGACGCCATTGAGTCGTACCTGGATAGATACGAAAGACTTGCCATTACCTATGGCTTAGTAAAAGAAAAGTGGAGTCTTAAACTATCTCAGGGATTGAGAGGTGTGGCCTACGATGTATATTTGAAGCTCTCAAGAGATGACCAGGAAGATTATGAAGTCTTGAAGCAGGCACTGCTTGTGAGATACGAAAAGAACTCAAAATCATAAAGAAAGAATTTCCGAACAGCTAAACTTCTTCCAGGAGAAAACTATCACCAATTCTCTGCTAGATTGGAAACTCATTTAGAAAAATGGAGTAGTTTAGGAAAGTGTCAGGATCTGAAAGAAATGATAATGATGGAGCAATTGAAAGAGTCCATGCCTCAAGAAATGAGGAAGTTTATCATGGAACAAGGAGCAGAGAGATTGGGAGATATTGTAACTGTTGCTGAGAGATATCAAGCAGCTCAGGCAGAATTATTAGGGAATAAGAAAAAGCAGGGTGAAAACTTCAAATCATCACAAAACTATACCAAATGTGAACAAAAGGACCATACCACAAGGAACAAACAAAGATTTGACCAAAAGGACAAAAACCCTCTAAGATCGGATAAAACACCTTACCGGAAGGAAGGAAAGTGGTGTAAAACTTGTCTAATGAGTAACCACAATACTGCGGACTGCAGAAGGAAGAATCCTCCTCATCATGCTGCATGTCTTACAACAGGGAACAAGGGAAGGAAGGAACTAGCAGTAAGTCAGAAGGACTTCCATCATCCCCCTATCTGTGAGGAAGTGACCGTGAATGGCACTCAAGTACTGTGTTTATATGACACAGGATTGGACTTTGATTCAGTTGTGTGCTCTTCTCTAGTGAGTCCTGACCAGATAACCACAGAAACAGTGGAAATCAGAGGACCGATTAAGGGAGCAAGAACCATGACATTACCCATAGCCCGAATTAACATAAGATCTCGCTATGTGGAAGGAGAAATCAAAGCAGCAGTGATGGACGACCCTATTTACCCTTTGATTTTGGGGTGTAGGTATGTTTTCGTTGGAGAACCTATAAAACCCGTAGTTATGGCAACAGTCCAGACCAGGGAAAGCTCCAGGAAAATGGAGGAAAATCCTATCAATACTCATCCAGAAGAGATGAAAAGGGCTCAAGCAGCAGACAGCACTTTGAAGCCTTGTTTTGGCAAATTACCTAAAGCACATAACCCTCCAGAGAAAGGAGACTTTTACATGAAGAATGGCCTACTCTATAGAAAAGCTGGAACAGGACCTAACGGGCATGGACAGCTAGTAGTGCCAAAATCTTACAGGGAGAAGGTTATGACGCTAGGACATGCTATACCCTTCAGTGGACATATGGGAATAGGGGCCACTAGACAAAGGATAGCCTGTCACTACTTTTGGCCAGGAATCACAGAGGACATAAAGAGATATGTAAGATCCTGTCCAGAATGCCAAAGAGTAGCTCCTAAGCATAGGACTGCACCAGCAACACTGGGAGAAATGCCCATTATGGGAACCCCTTTTGAATGTGTTGCAGTGGATATTGTTGGACCCCTCACTAGGACCAAGAAGAGAAATGCTTACATCTTAACCTTGGTTGATACTTGCTCTATGTGGGGAGAAGCAGTGGCCATGTCAGCTATAGATTCAAAGCATGTGGCAGAGGCCCTGTTGACAATATTCACTCGATTAGGTTTCCCGCATCAGATATTGACTGACAATGGGTCTCAGTTTAAGGGAAAGCTAACACAAGAAGTATTCAGGATATTTCAAGCCAGGCACTATCACTGTAGTCCCTACCATGCCAAAGGGAACGGTCAAGTAGAGCGGTTCAATGGTACGATAATTTCTATCCTTAGAAAGTTGGCTAGTGAAAAACCTGATACTTGGGATACGTACTTACCTGCTGCACTATTTGCATATAGGTAAGTACCCCACAATTCAACTGGATTGGCTCCAGCTACATTGTTGTTTGGAAGACCAATAAAAGGTCCACTGGAAGCATTGCTGCGGACATGGACTGATGAAAGAGCAGAGGAAACAGTGACTTCCTCATACCAGTACGTCAACGAATTGACATCTCGATTGAAAGCAGGTTGGAAACTGGCCAATGAGAACTTAAGACAGGCCAGGAGAAAGCATGCTGCGGACTACAACAAAAAAGCAAAGGATAGGGAACTGGAGGTGGGTGAAAAGGTGTTATTACTGTTGCCAAGCAGCAATAATAAATTGCAGATTGGATGGCAGGGACCCTATTTCATACTGGAAAAACTTTCCAGGACCAATTATAAGATTGACAAGAAAGGAAAGGAGAAGGTATATCATGTCAATCTTCTTAAAAAATACTATGAAAAGGAATCATCAGAAGTTGCACATATCATAACCCTAGCCATAGCAACAGAAATGCATGGTGAACCACTTCACTCTATGGAATATCCACTCACAACTACAGAGGATTATGTTCAAGTAAACATTAGTGAACATTTAACTCCAGAGCAGAAGAAGATGGTTCAGAAAGTGTTGGAAACCCATGCCGATGTGCTCACAGATATGCCAGGTCGTACGAATCTGTTAGAGTACACCATGAAGGTTACAGACCCTACACCCGTATGCATGAGAACATACCCTATACCCCATGCGAAAGCCCAAGCACTAAGGGAGGAAGTTGATTATCTGTTGAAGGAGAAAATTATCTCGAAGTCAGACTCTCCCTACAGCACTAGTGTGGTGCTATTAAGGAAGCCTAGTGGTGAACACAGGTTATGTATTGACTACAGGAAGCTTAATGCTATCACAGAATCTCAGGTGGACCCATTACCTGACACCAACCAGCTGTTCTCTACACTGAGTAAGGCTAGGTATTTATCGAAGGTAGATCTAAGCAAGGGATACTACCAAATACCAGTGAAACCAGAAGTTACGAAAATGCTGGCATTTAGTACATCAGACGGACACTACGAGTTTAATGTACTACCCTTTGGCCTGAAAAATGCTCCAAGTATATTTTCAAGAATGATGAGGAAATTGTTGGAACCTCTACAAAATCCCCATAACACTAACTTTATGGATGACATTCTTGTTGCTACAAACACATTTGAAGAGCATATAGTAGCGCTCTCCATGTTATTTGACAGGCTGAGAGCCACTGGATTGACTGCACGTCCAACCAAGTGCTATATCGGTTGTAAGGAGTTGGAATTCCTAGGTCACACTATTTCTACAGGTCATATGTCTCCTGACCCAAAGAATATAGAGAAGTTAAAGAAGGCACCCAGACCTCAAACGAAGAAAGATGTGAGATCATTCGTGTCATTATGTGGGTTCTATCAGAAGTACATACCCCACTTTAACTCTCTGTGTGCACCATTAACCAACTTAACGAAGAAAGGACAGCCTGACAAAATCCAATGGAATTCTGATTGTGAAAAAGCTTACACAGAGCTAAAAGCAAAACTCACCAGCAAACCCATCCTTACGTTACCCGATATCACACAGGAATTTGTATTAAGGACGGACGCTAGCAGTGTAGGTATTGGGTCAACTCTCTTGCAGCAATCAAAAGCCCAGCCGGAGGAACTTTTACCAGTCGCCTACGCCAGTAGGAAGCTGAATGCAGCTGAGTTGAATTACTCGACCATAGAGAAAGAATGTTTGGCTCTAATTTGGTCCATCGACAAATTTTCACCTTACCTGTATGGGACACACTTCATTGTCCAAAGCGATAACCAACCTTTAACTTTCTTGGCTGCATCTAGAAAGTTAAATTCGAGATTGTTAAGGTGGAATCTGCTTCTGGCGCCTTATTCCTTTACCGTGAATTACATTCCGGGAAGAGACAATGTAGGAGCTGATTTTTTAAGTCGACACCCTATTACTCTGGAAGGACAGACGCAGAATGATTAACTACAGCAGGCTTTTACACGTCAGCTATGAAAGGTCACAGCTAGGAAAGGATGGGGCTATGTCGTAAAGTGTAAACACACTTCTTTGTTAATCGTCTAGCCAATCAACGAGCACCGTTCACCAGTCTCTGAGACAGAATAAAATTAGGCTTAAGCCCTGTTTTTCGGAACTCGGTTGGGGCCATCTTGTCACCGAATATGGCGGAAAAACAGAATAAAATTAGCCATAAGCCCTGTTTTTCTGGGACTCGTCTCGGTCAAGGACGGTACGGAGCATGGTACTAAACTGCATACAGCCAATCAGCTTACCATGCCGAGAACCAAAAGCGTTCCTTTAGCAGTAAAAGTTCCCACATCTACCTATTTATACGGGAGAGATTATTCATAATCACACAACACCAACACGAAGCCAGATACACGACCGACTGAGGAAGAGAAGCTGCCAACCTTGATTTATTGCTTACCTGCGTGCATTGACCTGGCAGACTGCGTCACTAGTCGAGTCAAAACCTGGCCTGTTTAAATCTTAGATGGTAAATATATATTTACTATACTTGTAGGAAAATAGGTCTACAGCAGGTATATAATGTTGGTATTTGTTGTGTGTCATTTATACTACCTACACCTGTATATATTTAATATATTTTGGTTCACTATGAATGTATCAGGTTACTGATTGTATCTTGGGGAATTAGGGATAATGATTGTCTTTCCTGGTATGATTGCTGAAGACGATACTCCAACCTGAAATATAACCAAAACAGTCCTTGTTATTACTCATCAATCTATTGTCTCATATAACCAATCTATTGTCTCATCTAACTCCAACCTGAAATATAACCAAACAGTCCTCGTCTCATATAACTCCTATCATCAGAACACAACAATATTGTAATATACAAGTGTATATATATATTTGTAAATCATTTGTAAACTTACAAATCTATTACATTCTATTTTTCAACATTCACCCTTCAGCACAAGAGTAGATAGTGTTTATACTAAATAAATAATAAGGAAATTGTATTTGAACGACTTGTCAATTTTTTAATAATTGTTATGTAAAATCTGTTTCCTTGTTTTTTAATATCACAGTTAGTTACACAGCGGGGGTGGCAATTTATGACTGTCTCTACTAATTTTTTCGAGATCAGATCATTCACAGCCGTAACTAATTTGTGATACCAGTAGTTCTCTCAGACACTGTGACTTCACCATTTTCTGCAGAAATTCTATTTCTGTAATTGTCAGTACTATACTGATCCTAGAGCCAATAAAAACCTAAGGCCACAGCCGGGCACATCAAATTCTGACCTGATTAGCGACACATGTATTTCACTGTCACCCCAGGACAGTTTACTATGCATGTTTCGTCATGTTATTAAGTGTAACTCCGCCTATCTAACCGTTTTAATTCAGTAATGACATTGACGGCAGATACTACAGACATAACGAGTGCTGACAAATCTCTGCTTCCAAAAGACAGCTTCCATGTCTACCTGTAAAAAGATAATATAGATATATTGTATGTATTAAATTATTATTGATGGGTTGTTGTTATGTATTTTAGTAATGATTGATGACACACCTATTCCACGTCGCGATACCGTATAAAGTTAATTGATTTATTAGTTATTCGTAATCGAATGACATCACATTTATGGTTTTATCTTCGCAACTTTCCATAGTATGACTCATGGTTTATAAATGCATATATACAGGAGCAGGTATACGATAGTACATTATAGTTAAGCACTAGATAGTTGTTGATAGAACGCAAATGTCTCTCTACGGGATACATTTGTGTAGCCCCGGGTTGTATGTCGCCGTGAGGTTTGCGCTAGCATTATTCATGCTATGGTTTAGAGTGAGATAAACAGTTAAGACAGCTCACAAGAAAAAAATAATGAATAGAAGAAATAATTGCAACTGACAACAGTTCAAGATACAGCTCACGTTTACTAAAAGTGGGTGATCATTTAGAGGGGTAAATAGAATGTTCGAGAACAGCATAGCTCGACCAATAAATTTAATGAAAAAGATTTGGGTTAGCGAATCAGTGAGTGGAGAGAAAACACAGCACGTTGAAATGACCAGAGGTCATTAGTGAGTCCTGAGTTAGTCCGTGAGTGAAGAAGATTTCGAGCTGCTGTGCGGACAAGTTGTACCATCTGTGGTTTGACAGACAGGGTACTTTTGCTTTATGAGTATACACATATGTCCAGCCAGTGTTATTCTATCGGAAGATAGTTATTGATTGTGTGGTTCACAGTAATGTTTATTTCAAAAGGAGATCAGCAATTATGCTATCCTGTAAGTATTGGATTGTGAATACATTATGCACAAAATAGGTTCTTATTTACAAGAATGTTTTTGTATAAGCACGATTTGCTGGTTCGCTATAAATATTTCACGACAATGTATAAAGAAACGGAAGGCCAGGAATCTTTGAAGGGAACTGTATATTATTGAGGAGCAACTTTAAGTAAAGGTTGATCTACGAGAACTTTAAGTAAAGATTGATATACCAAGAAATATATAAGACTTTTAAGAAACAGTGAGTGTCGGCTTCTATAAGAGAAACACAGATTATGCTGTCTCTCATGTAAGTATTTGACTGTGAACAAATATATATTGCATCAGATTGATTTTGTTTTCCGGGAACGGTTATAGAGGCAAGTCTGACTAGGTTCATAAGGGAAACCTATAAGTATATATAAATATATAAGAGATGGTATGCTATTTGTCACGAAAGGGGTTGTTGAGTTATTGAAATCTGTCTAAAGTTATCCTGGACCAAAAAGATGTATCAGATGATACCAGGATAGTGCCAGATAAGAGACTGGTCTTACAAGAAATACCCCCTTTTCTGAAAAGAATCAGGGTGTATTGACATCAAAGGTAGAATCCAGTTGTATAAACCTTCAGGTGTGATGAGAGTGGATGTCCTGAAAGTCTATTTGCTCCCTTTCACGATTCTCCCCTGATATTATGTGTTATTATTATTTTCTATTATGGCTAATTATGCTAGGGGTACTAATTATGGTCTATCTATATATAATATGTATCAACAAAACTTGGAACTCAATTTAAATAATTTTAGCAAGTCTGGTGGTACATATTTACAATTTATTTAACCTATACCGTTTCTCTTTTCGGTTAGGTAACTTATAATGAATCAAATGTATTTACATAATGAAATAAATAAGCATGGAATATCAATTATCAAAATGAATCAATATGATGAATTTTCACCTTTTGATTAACCCTTATCTAATACATATATGTTTTGTCACTCTTACTGGACTGTGAAGTAGTAATTATCAAATTTATGTCCATAAGGATTCATCATACACTGTATTTTTATCTTTTTATTGTATATATTAGAGGTATAGTCTGAATAGGCTGACCAGTGGCTTGGTTTTGCCACTTATCTTCTATGTAGAAATCACACTCCAGCCATGGACTAACACGTCTGTGAATTACCAGGCAGTAGACACTGGGTATCTGGCTCCAATGACTTTAAGAGAACTTACACCTCAGAGTTCAACAGAGATGGATGATTCATGCACTTCTGGTAGTTTGCAGATTAAAACAAGCTGTAACAGGCTGTTAATGTGCATCTAGGTCTGCCAGGCAGATGTTGTTGGCAAAGGTACAAGACGTTTACACTTTTACCGCTTTCTTCTGTTCAGCTGTATTTTATTTAAATTTTGTGGCCTCAATTTAACCAAGGGCAAGGTCTTATATACTAGCACATCCGCCGTATCGGATGGCATGGGGCAAAAAGGGTGTTAAAAATCTCAAAATGAGGCATAATTTTGCCTTTTGTTCAATTAGCAAAATGTTTAATATTCATTATCTTTCTTATTTATGGGGCGATTTTTGTCATTTAAAGCTTGAATTATTCTATGAATTATTCTGTATTGATCTATCTACTAATTGGTTAGTTTGCAAAATGCATTTTAATATATGCATGCTTTAACTAGCTAAATTGGGACTAACCTGATGTAACGAAGCCCTTTCCCTCAATATTCCTATCTTACTAAAATACTATTCGAGAAAGTTTTTACACCTATCTCTAGCGTAACATTCCCGTTGTTGAATTATATAATCCTTTCCGGTGATACTTCTTTATTCTTTCCAAAATTAAATGGCATTGTACCATCGATTACACAAAATGGGCCTCTGTGTTCAAGCTTAGTACGTTTTACAATACACACCAAGAATGACGCGTTTTCATTGGTTAGTGTATCAGAGAGTTCTCAACATATGGCGTGCGGTGTGGTCAGATTTACTCCTAAGTATACAGAAAAACGTGTTGTCAGACAGACTAAATCACGACAGAGCTCCCCCATTTTAAAAGCGTGAACCACCTGGTGGAGCTTTCCTGTCTGGAATTACAATCACGGCTTTCTCCCAATATGGGGTTCAATCTGCCTTCCTTCTCTCCTAGTTTCCTGCAGGTGGGTTACTTCAAGTAGGCACTACTCAAAAAATTTGCCCTAACATTCTGAGATCCAAGGATAATCACCGCATGTTGAGTTAATAAACAGCACAGGTGCTGCTGCCTGTCTAATTGCTGATTATCAATTAATGTTCACCATTACTCTTCTCTGAGTCTGTTCCACGACATGTCTAGAGGTATTAGATGTTCCTCAAGGTTCCAATAGTTATGAGGATGTCATCTGTAAAATTGGTGATAGCTGAGTTTCATAAGGGATCCAGTAATTTCCTCATCATCCTGGATAAAACACTCGGAGTATTCTTCAACCCAACAAGCAACATATGGAACTCGTAGTGCCCCTCCGAAGTGCTCACAGCCAGCAATGGTCTGAACTCAGGCGTGACGGGAATCTAGTAATGCCCTTATCTAGATTCACTAGTGACTCTGTTACTGTAATTATTTCCAAAATCCAGGCAGAGTCTATGTTCACCAGAGGGTTCTCTCAGCTAAACCTCACTGGAGCGATAATATATAATATGGGGAAATGAATTTTCTACACTAAGAAATCAATTCTCCCGTTAGCATGGCTATATCATATAAAATCTCAATCCATGTCCGTGTCAAATACTTTCAATGGACTGTGTATAGGGCCGGCCAGCTACCACCGTTACCGGTACCCTCTCTAATGTAAACGGCAGTATGCTGGTGTTGGCTGTGCTGTCAAATTAGCACACACCAATTGTCCACTACCGATTTTCTTGGGGATTCCCCGTCTTGTCATATGCAAAGATGGCCTATTAACCTCATTGCTATTTTTATCCAGTTCCACATATTTCGATCCAGTTTGTCTCGGGGTGGACTGGGTTGTGTTTCCTCTCTGTCTGTACCACACGGAGAGTTGCCAGTGTAACTGGTTTTGTGGAAGACGGTTGGTGAAAAGGTGCCATCCTATTCACTCTGTCTACCAGTTTATGTTTATTTTCAGGCCTACGTCCACCCCAAAGGGTTTCTAGGTCCTGATGATTTTCCCAACGTGTAGGATTTACCTTGCTACATTGATCACAGGCATTCACATACTGAGCAATATCTTCAGCAACGCCTGGCCATTAGTTGTTTATAGATGTCCTTTGACAGGTGGTACCAATTTTCTTGTGTCCACCGTCTAGTACAACATGTGCAAATTCCATAACCTTTTCCATATATGAAGAGGGTAGAACCAGCTTTCCTTGGCAATTAGATCCTGTTCCAGCTTTTCTATAAAGCAATTCGTTCTTCATATACAATTCTCCTTTCTTAGGGGGGTTTATGGCTGTCTGGCAATTTGCCAAAGCAAGGTTTTAAGGTTTTATCTTTTTCTTGGGCCTTTCTCATCTTTTTCGGATGAATATTTAGTGGTGTTCCCTCCTCCTTCTTAGGGCTTAACCTGGTCTGGAGTGTTGCCATGACCACAGGTTTTATTGGGTTCCCTAGGAAGACATACCTCCTTCCTATCACCAGCGGGTAATTAGGATCTTCACACACTGCTGCACTAATCACTCCTTCCACGTAGCGAGTCTTTACATTGATCTTTGCTATGGGAAGTGTCATGGTGGCTGTTCCTTTTAGTGCCCCTTGTATCTCCACTTTTTCTGTGGTGTATTGATCAGGGTGCACCAAGAATGCACTCACAATTGAGTCATATTCCAATCCGGAATCATACAGACACTTTATCTTAGTGCCGTTACATATTACTTCTTCACAGGTGGGGGGACGATGGAGATCTGTCTGACTGTCTGTCAGTTCCTTCCTTCCCTTGTCCACTGTTATGAGGCATGCAGCGTGATATGGAGGGACTTTCCTGCCACATTGTGGTTGTTCATTTTGCAAATTTTGCACCACTTATCTCCCTGTCTGTAGGGTTTCTTATCTTGTACCTGAGGGTTCCTGTTTCTGTGATCAAATCTAGGTTTGTCATAGTCTTTTTTGTATCTGTGTTGTTGGTCCCTATTATCATACTCATCTTGGTTTGGGGGTGGCCTACTATTTTCTACCTGCTTCTTCTTAACTCCAGCTATTTCTGCCTGGGCTGCCTGATATCTCTCAGCAACTGTTAAAATCTCCCCCAATCTCTCTGCACCTTGTTCCATAAGAAATTTTCTCATGTCTGGAGGCATAGACTCTCTTACTTGTTCCATCATGACCATTTCTTTTAAGTCTTGACATTTTCCTAGAGCAGTCCATTTCTCCAAGTAAGTTTCTAATCTGGCAGAGAATTGGTGGTAAGTTTCTCCAGCCAGCAGCTTGGCAGTTCTGAATTTCTTCCTATAAAATTCTGAGTTCTTTTCATAGCGAACCAGCAATGCCTACTTCAAGATTTCATAATCTTCTTGTTCCTCTCTTCCAAGTTTTGCAAAAACTTCATAAGAAGCTCCTCTTAGCCCTTGTGATAACTTAAGGCTCCATTTCTCTTTCTCTAAGCCATAGTTAGTTGCTAACCTTTCATAGCAACTTAGATAAGACTCAATATCAACTTCTTTCTCCACAAATGGATCTAAGTGAAAGTTCATGGCTCCATTTGAGGCACCTTGACTTGCACTAATGTCAGAGGTAGTTGGGCTACTTCCATTTCCTGTAACATGTCCTTGAAGTTCAAGCTCTTTCAGCCTCAATTCATGTTCCCTTTGTAATATCTTTTCTTCAACCTCCATTTGCAATCTCTTTTCCTCTCTATCAGCCTCCATTTGCAATCTCTTTTCCTCAGCCTCCATTTGCAATCTCTTTTCCTCTCTATCAGCATCCATTTGCAATCTCTTTTCCTCTCCATCAGCCTCCATTTGCAATCTATTTTCTGTTTCCAACCTCTTATCTTCCCTCTCTATAAATTTATCACATTCAATAGTAACATATTTAATCAGTTTCTCCCCACTCAACCCAAACTCCTTTGCTACCTGCACTGTAGCAGATCTAAATTTTGCCAGGTCTGCCATTCTCATACACTCTTATCAATATACTAATTACAAACTTTATATATATATATATATATATATATATATATATATATATATATATATATATATATATATATATATATATATATATATATATATATATATATATATATATATATATATATAGTATATAATTAATTAAAAACCACTGTCAGCGTATTCAGTCACCAAACTTTTGTTTTGTACTCAATGGTATCACAAATTGTTTTATTTAGCTTTTGTTTTTAACTTAAATTTATTTTATTTATTATTATAATTTACTACTACCACTAACTATAAGACTGAATGTCTCAAAGAAAAAGACCCCAGGGTAGTAAGAGAAATCCCGGACTGAGACATCAGTGTCACGAAAGGGGTTTGTTGAAATATTGAAATCTATCTTAAGTTATCCTGGACCAAAAAGATGTATCAGATGATACCAGGATAGAGCCAGATAAGAGACTGGTCTTACAAGAAATACCCCCTTTTCTGAAAAGAATCAGGGTGTATTGTCATCAAAGGTAGAATCCAGCTGCATAAACCTCCAGGTGTGATGAGAGTGGATGTCCTGAAAGTCTATTTGCTCCCTTTCACGATTCTCTCCTGATATTATGTGTTATTATTATTTTCTATTATGGCTAATTATGCTAGGGGTACTAATTATGGTCTATCTATATATAATATGTATCAACAAAACTTGGAACTCACTTTAAATAATTTTAGCAAGTCTGGTGGTACATATTTACAATTTATTTAACCTATACCGTTTCTCTTTTTGGTTAGGTAACTTATAATGAATCAAATGTATTTACATAATGAAATAAATAAGCACGGAATATCAATTATCAAAATGAATCAATATGATGAATTTTCACCTTTTGATTAACCCTTATCTAATACATATATGTTTTGTCACTCTTACTGGACTGTGAAGTAGTAATTATCAAATTTATGTCCATAAGAATTCATCATACACTGTATTTTTATCTTTTTATTGTATATATTGGAGGTAGAGTCTGAATAGGCTGACCAGTGGCTTCGTTTTGCCACTTATCTTCTATGTAGAAATCAATCACACTCCAGCCATGGAATAACACGTCTGTGAATTGCCAGGCAGTAGTCACTGGGTATCTGGCTACAATGACTTTAAGAGCACTTACACCTCAGAGTTCAACAGAGATGGATGATTCATGCACTTCTGGTAGTTTGCAGGATAAAACAAGCTGTAACAGGCTGTTAATGTGCATCTAGGTCTGCCAGGCAGATGTTGTTGGCAAAGGTACAAGACGTTTACACTTTTACCGCTTTCTTCTGTTCAGCTGTATTTTTTAAATTTTGTGGCATCAATTTAGCCAAGGGCAAGGTCTTATATACTAGCACATCCGCCGTATCGGATGGCATTGGGCAAAAAGGATGTTAAAAATTTCAAAATGAGGCATAATTTTGCCTTCTTTTCAATTAGCAAAATTTTTTAAAATTCATTATCTTTCTTATTTATGGGGCGATTTTTGTCATTTAAAGCTTGAATTATTCTATAAATCATTTTGTATTGATCTATCTACTAATTGGTTAGTTTGCTAAATGCATTTTAATATATGCATGCTTTAACTAGCTAAATTGGGACTAACCTGATATAACGAAGCCCTTTCCCTCAATATTCCTATCTTCTTCTTCTTCTTCCGTCCTTAGCCAACGACCGGCAAAGCAGTCAGTGGCCATTACGCCTAGTGGCATCTTAAGGGCAACAGCGAATAGGTTTTCTTTGCCGTTGTTCCCATCACACCTAATGGCGTCTTTAGGACAACAACAAATCAATCCGTTTGTCGTTGTTTCCGTAATCAAAGTGACTGGCAAACGGGTGATCAGCCCGTTGGGATTCCTATCTTACTAAAATACTATTCGAGAAGGTTTTTACACCTACCTCTAGCGTAACATTCCCGTTGTTGAATTATATAATCCTTTCCGGTGATACTTCTTTATTCTTTCCAAAATTAAATGGCATTGTACCATCGTTTACACAAAATGGGCCTCTATGTTCAAGCCTAGTACGTTTTACAATACACACCAAGAATGACGCGTTTTCATTGGTTATTGTTTCAGAGAGTTCTCAACATATGGCGTGCGGTATGGTCAGATTTACTCCTCAGTATACAGAAAACTGTGTTGTGAGACAGACTAAATCACGACACTATTGAGGAGCATAGGTACCACAAGGAAATAGTAGCAGATTTGGGAAGACTAAGAATGTCTACAGGAGTTAATATGAAGAAGAGGAATATGAAGGTTTACAAGAGCTCATGTATGAAGTACCCCCGTTGTCCAAAGGATCCAATGTATGATTTTATGCGAGATCTGTTATTTGAATGACTCATCATGCTTGTTACAGTATTAAGTTATTAAAAGTTTTGATAGATCAGCTAGGAGTCGATTTCATCTTTGCAAGTTGCTGAACGTATGTCATGTTTATTTAAACTACCACTATATGAGAAGTCACTGTAAGATCCAAGAAGGGATAGAACCAGCCTGGGTTATACAAGGAGAAACAGTATTAGCATCACCAAAGAATCACCACCTCTGGCGGAGTTAACCAGTAATGATATTAACTTGAACTTGGAAGATAAAGCGAAGAAGTTTACAAAATATAGACTACGTCACTAGGCCTGCCATCTGCCACCTAGTGATGTAACGCTGTCACATGATACTTTGAATTGATGCCGTAACCAGCCCTGTCACACACACACACACACACACACACACACACACACACACACACACACACACACACACACACACACACACACATATATATATATATATATTTTTTTTTTAAATCACTAAGGACTTTATTTATTATAATTGTTGTAAGGCAACATTGTCCTAAAAATGTAATGAAAATAATGCAATATTACAACCAAACAATTTATTATTATTGACCACTCTTGCCAAATTCCATATCACAAACCTCTAACATAGCAAACCCTCTCGCATTTAAGCAAAAACATAAACATTGCTTGAAATGTAATAATCGATTAAAATGTGTTTCTCGATTAATCGGTTTACAAGTTTAACCGATTAATCAATCAATTAATCGTTACAGATCCCAGCCCTAGGTATAACTCATCACATGTTAAACGGGACAACCCCAAGTAGAAGAAAGAAAGGAATGTGGAGAAAAAATCCGACCAAATCCACCAGCTTCATAGGAGCTAGCTGACCATCCTAAAAACCAGCCATCTCTATCTCCTAAGGGTACTTCACACTAATAAATGTCCATGGGAACTGGAATCCAGACCCCTGAACACATTCTTCAAAACTGCCCAGCCCATAATGACCTACGACGCCAAACCTGGCCAGAGGGTGCAGAGCGGAGACAGAAGCTCCAGGGTTCCGTGTGGGCTAGAAAATACTGTGGAATTTGTCCTAGTGACAGGCCTGTAGATATAACATGACTGACAAATGAAAGCAGAACACAGAAGAGGCATTATTTTAATTCTGTCAGCGCTTCTTTAAGTCTCTACTACGGAAAGCATTCTCAGCCACTACTCCGTCAGTTGCATGATTCCAGCAGATAACGGAAAAGGGAAATAAACCCGTGCATACCAACAGGGACCCTGAGCTAGCAGCAGAACTATTAGAACCACTATTTGCACAAGTGTGGAAAACTGGGACAACACCATCAGAGTGGAACAAAGGAATAATTGTCAAATTGCCCAAAAAGGGAGATCTTGCAGACTGCAATAATTGGAGAGGAATCACTCTTCTCTCAGTTCCCAGCAAAATACTAGGCAGGATAATTATACAGAGAATTTCAAAGGCAGTAGACTACAAACTGAAGAAAGAACAAGCAGGATTTAGAAAGAACAGAAGATGTGTAGACCATATATTCCCTCTCAGGAACATTATAGAGCAGTGCTCAGAATGGCAAAGACAGCTTTACATAAATTTTGTTGATTTTGAAAAGGCTTTTGACAGCATACATAGGGACAGTTTATGGAAAATACTGAGGGCTTATGGAATTCCAAGCATCATAGTGACAATCATAAAAAAGCCTCTATGCCAACTTTACGTATAGTGTTGGGCAGAGCAACCTAACCTTCGAGGTGAAGACAGGAGTACGACAGGGATGCCCCTTATCAACCACTCTTTTTTTAACAGTCATAGACTGGGTGATGCGCCAGACAACAGAGGGCAGTCCAAGAGGAATAAGATGGACTACATTTTCTACATTGGAAGATCTGGAATATGCAGATGACATTGCACTGCTGGCACATTCACATCAACACATCCAGGAAAAAAACGGATAGACTTAATAAATTTAGCCAGCAGGTGGGCTTGAACATCAATTTAAAGAAGTCTGAGGTCATGACGCTCAATGTGAGCAACCCTGAGCCCATATCAGTAAGGAATCAGCAATTGGTACAGACAGATACCTTCACATACCTAGGAAGCATAGTAACACCAGACGGTGGGGCAGGCAAAGACATCAACATCAGAATGAATAAGGCAAGAACAGCCTTCTTTAGCCTAAATAACATCTGGAAGTCCTCCCAATACAGCACAAGCACAAAATTAAGATTATATCAGAGTTGCGTGCTTTCTGTGCTTCTCTATGGTGCGGAATGCTGGAGAGTCACGGAGAAGGAAATGTCAAAATTGTCCTCTTTTCACACAACATGCCTAAGAAAAATTCACCACATCTTTTGGCCGAATACCATCACCAACCAAGATCTGCTTACTCGTAGCAAGCAAGAGGACATGCACACCATCATAGCTGGCAGACGCTGGAGCTGGGTTGGTCATGTCCTCAGAAGAGACCCCGATGCCATCACAAGAACAGCTATGCTTTGGACCCCTGAAGGAAAGCGAAAGAGAGGCCGACCAAAAACAACTTGGCGGAGGACTGTGGAGGCTGAGATGCAAAGAATGAACCAGAGTTAGGGCACTGTACGAAGGATGGCCACCGACCGTGCAAAGTGGAATCAATTTGTTGTTGCCCTACAAGATGCCACTAGGCGTGATGGCCACTGTCTGCTTTGACGGTCGGTGGTTAAGGATCGAAGAAGAAGAAGATACCAACAGGACTTTCGAGAGCCAAGATGAGGTCCGGGTCATTTTACATTGTGAGGCCACCTCACTGTTTCTGATAATGAATATAAACAATTTTAATGTAAAGAAATGCATGTAAAACGGGCTGATGTGGGGCCCCTGCTGAGAGGGAGGTGGGGCTCTGCCGGGATGGAGGTAAAGCCCCTCCCCCTTCTCGAAGGGCACGCATTCAAATAACAGATTTAAAAAAAAATTGTCGCTCTCTCTGTCTCTCCCTCTCTCTCTCTCTCCCTCCCCCCCCTCTCTCTCTCTCTCTCTCTCTCTCTCTCTCTCTCTCTCTCTCTCTCTGGGAGTTGAATCTTTCCTGTTCCACATACAGAAGTTGTTAAACTACTAGATTACTAACGCCAGACAATAAATGAAATACACGAGGTCGTATAGACTATAGACAAGCCTAACACAGCGGAATGTACAGTTTAGTTCACAAACATCTCATTCATTATTTCAGTTTTATTTTCAACTGTTGTGTGAGACTGGTAAGCGTTGTTTGTAACAGTGGGGTGATGTCAACAGAGTAATGAATAATGCGAAAATCTCTATGTATATATATATATATATATATATATATATATATATATATATATATATATATATATATATATATATATATATATATATATATATATATATATATATATATATATATATATATATATGACCCTTAAATGGAAGTAGCTGAGTTACTCCATTTTACAGGTCGTAGAATGTGTACGTATGTTTTTATGTATTTAACTTAGTAGTCACGTTCTTGCTTTTCTGTTTTCGTAAGTTTTCCCTTGACGAAGACCATGTGGCGATTGTGTGTGTTCTAGTAAGACGCATTACCCCAACATTTTACTTCACATTTTGTGTTAATACTATGTGCCACATTTCTTGTATTTATCACTTCTCAGACGGTATAGACCCTTCGCCAAATCGCTTGACTGCCACCTGCATAGTTTTCGAGGTTCTTGCTCCCAATAAAAAACCCGCTGGATGAAACTTTGGCATGGATGTGTTTTTCGTTACGTAATATTAATCCTTACTATCTCATGTAATTTTTAAATGAAGCTAGATAATTTCACCAACGTTCCTTCCAAGCATGTACTCAGTCAACCTGGTAGTTCCGCAAATTGCATGATTTTCGAAGCCGTTGGTTTTTCTAAAAGGGGAGGGATCTTTTAAACATAGGTTCCGGGGGCTGCCGATATTTCTACCCCTCAGGTCTGAGATTCTGAAATGTGAATTCTTGCCAAAAACAAGACAAGGAAACAAAGACTAAATAGATTTCCTATTCATTTCCTGCAGCTCGCATGGTCTGCCCCATTCGCGAATTCGTATTGGGTTAACTCCGGTTTCCACATCGGCATCCCAAAGAGGTTTTGTCGTGAAAGGGACGTAACTAAAGTTCACACTGAGACGTGCTTGTGACAACGAATAATGTGCCTGAGGCCATACAGGAAGTCAAATCTCTCACTTGGCGTCATCAAACAAAGAGACTTTAAAATAAATTTGAGATTTTATTTTCCAGCTTAGCCCGAAATTTGTACACACCGTTCCGGAAATTATTAAGGTCGTACAGAAGGACAATAATGCTTGCTTACTTTACACTGTCAACTCAACAGGGTTACCTTGAAGAATGCACTTCCATTACGTCCAGCGCTGGCAGCAGTATGGACACGCTTGTCAATGCTTTGTCTAGGGCAGTGGTGTTATCTCCGACGTTGTGATGGAAGTTTTCCGATGTTTAATGTTTAGAAATACGAGTTTGTAGATTACCTATATGTCATTTGCAAGAAATCCCTGATGTGCCGGTGGCAGACTGACTGGTTGGTTTATTAGTTTTGTATTCTAATACTTAAAATTGAAAAAATATGACCCGCCCAGTCTTTTCCCCTGGTTGGTTTTAGTAGCGCATGCCTTAATTTTTTGTAACAGAATGTTTATCTAGGTTTGGTTTGGTTCTTGAACCATGCACTTGAAAACAGGTGTTTGTCGTTGCACGGGATACACTGTTCAACCCCATGTGGGTTATAATTAGGGTATATAGTGTTCATCATTCTACATATCGTATTACATTGTTGTTTTTCTAGTGGGTTGGCTCTGCCAGACTAATTTATCTGCCGTTTGTTGTGGCATTGTTTAATGTCGATGGTGTTTGTAATGTTTCCTCTTCCAATAAACTATTATTACTCTCTCTCGCTATTGACATTCTTTTAAATGTGTCTGCTGGGCGTTTGTTGGTTTTTGATTTGGTACACTAACAGACCACAAACACAATTAAAATATAATTAAAAAAGAAATATCATGTCTACAGTATACAGCAGCACTGAAATGTACTGGGATTCACTTTAAGAAGTGGAATACTGTTCGAATAACTTAGATTCATTATTCTTTCCTTTTGATTAGTTCACTGAACATATATTTTCCCCTAGTCTATTGTTCGCATCTGCATGTCTAGTTCATACCCGTGTAATTACTCGTCTCTGAAGGTGAAGTATTTCATGACGCTTCTGACAAGGATGATGAAGACACTCATCTTCTTCATGTTGGTAAACTTAACGTTTGCTCATACCGTGATGCACTGAAATGGGTCGGGGAATCTGGAATCGTGTGGGATTCTAGTGCTAAGCTGAAATTCAGATCTGGTCAACAGGCGTCTTCGCGTCGAAGATTAGACCATATAGAGCTCCAACGTCTTCTTGCCTTGAATATTAACTCTGATAGGCTCTTTTTTCGTCATCTCTAGGTGATATCTTCACACTTACAGTGTTGTCATCTTCGTGCTTGCATTCTTTATGTTTTCATTTTATTGTTGTTTTCAGAAAGGTGTTAAATCAATCAATCAACACCCTTTTACTCCCAAAGGTGGATAGGCCTTCAACAAACACACGCCAAGTCAAGGTGTTAAGTCTGTTTAAAAGTCCAAAATATAGTGTCATTATAAAGTCCTTGTGCAGTTTCAAATATTCATATCTATTCTATAGGTGACAAAATGAATCTGGAAAAAGGGTCAGAATGTTAATTTAATCGTTTTGTATGTAATGAGAGTACTCAGCTACACACTTTAACTCGGCTAATCACAGAATACAATTTGCTTTCTCTTTGAAGCCATTCCTATCAAGCAAAGACTTGATTCTTTGAAAACAAGTTGATTACAAAAAATTATCACTTTCTTGTTGGTCGTTGTGATGAGTCATATATTCGAACGTTACCCTCTTCTGTGACCTTCTTTCCTTTCCTTCTCAATCGCTCCACAACGTACTTTTACGCTTTCATCGTTCGAGGTTATCTTATCCTACTTCGTCACGCACCATACCTTACCTGACCACTTGATCTGTTTTGCAGCCACGTCGACGTGTTTGCTTGATTAATCGCTAACCGAACGGATTAAGAGTCTACACTGAGCGATATTCTTATTGTTACACCTAGACTTTTGTCGGGGAAGGTACTTCACGAACGTTTTATTCGTGAATATGGCCAGCTAAAATGGCCAAGATACCATTATTTACAGTTGGTTGGCATTTAAATGCTAATATAAACTGATTGGAGCTTCCCTCAACGGAGAAACATGTGCGCAGGAGCGAAATTTCGCTTATAATCAACAGGATTGTAAGACTACTTCACTGCATTTCTATCTTGTCAAGGAGAAATCTAAGACAACCAGGATAACGAATAGCATCAGGATTCAAGTACAGGACAGAACAGTGTACTAGAGGATTTTCTAATACTAGAAAGGATAAAACCCCAACTGTCGTACTGGAAGTCGTGAGTCCTCGGAGCCTGCCTGAGACACATGAAAATCCACAATCACAGTTGAGTCAGTCACTTGGAAAAAATTGCAATACTATCAGCAATAAAAGTAGCTTCTATTAAGTCCGAGTATGCAACCGGTTTAGGGAAACGCAGATGTGAACAAAAAGATTTCTTATTCCAACAAACAAGGCAAGGATCATGCACTCATTGAGGAATAACAGAATAAAAAAATAAATTAACCCAAAAGCAGCGGCGTACCTAATGGAGGCAGTAATTGTTATTGTTGAACAGAATCGACATCATTGCACTATGTGCAAACCCATAGGTGCTCAGTCTCCCTCGATATGTGTCGAAGAGTGCGAATGCCCATTGTTCCTATAGCTCGCTGGTTGTATACACGACGGATCCATCCTCTCATCCCTGCTAGCCTGACGTTTGATGCCAAATTCCAACAGTCTTAACCTTGATGATTCATCTACTGCAGTGTCGTTCTCTAACAGGCGATCATTAATTGTTTTCAGTATCTCTCTCTTCTGCATATCCACAGTGTCCCCAATGTGGGTACTCTTGATGCTACTCTCTCAACTGTCTTTACCGCGGCTGTTACGGAAAGCGAAGTAGGACGGTGAATGGCAATGCCATCACCATCAAAGGCCTCATATGATTAATTAAATGATGATTTATTCATACCCCCCTACGCTACCCAAGGAGCAAAGGCCTTCAACAAACATATGCCAAGTCTTCCTGTCGCGTGCCATCATCTCAAGCTCTTTCCAAGTTCTCCTCATCATTTTCACCTCTGTTTCCAGCTCCCTTCTCCATGTGCTTCTTGGTCCACCTCTGCCTCTCTTGCCCTGGGGGTTCCAGAACAATGACTGCCTTGTAATGCTATCAACAGGTTTCCTCAGTGTGTGTCCAATCCATCGCCATCGTCTTCTTCTCATCTCTTGTTCCACTGGCACTTGTCTGGTTCTTGTCATCAATTCCACGATGGTAACCTTGTCATACCATTTTAATCCCTCTATTTTACGCAAGCACCCATTTATGAAAGTCTGTAGCTTTATGGTTGTTGTTCTCCATGTCTCAGAGCCATACAATAGGACTGACTTCACATTTGAGTTGAAGATTCTTATTTTCGTGTTGGATCCGATTTCTCTTGATCTCCATATATTTCCTAATGCAATGAAAGCTCTTCTTGCTTTTTGTATTCTTAGTTTGATATCACTGTCTGTCCCTCCAACTTTGTCTATATTGCTGCCAAGATATGTGTACGATTCTACATCTTGTAGTGGTGTTTCTTCAACCCTGTTATCATTTCCTGCATTTATTCTCATTATTTTTGTATTGTCCCTGTGTACTTTCAGACCCAATTGATGTGGCCTCTCATCGAGTGTTAAATGATGAGCAGTGCCATTAAAAGCCCTTTAAAACTTGACAAGCCCCAGCTGCTTTGCGGTCTGAGATCCCAGTAAACAAACCCCAGTAGGCAGCGACCACCTCTGATAACACCCAAGAACAATTATATTCCAACGGATAAATCTCCAAGAACAATTATTTCAAAATAAATCTGTACCACTGATGGTGGTTAATGATGTTAATGGAAGTCCCAGTTGGAAATTCTCGTTCAGTACAGAAAACACGAGCCCCAGATGATACTAGACCAATGGTCGGGAACCTTTCCATGACAAAGAGCCAAATATTTAAATTTTTTCTTCATTTTAAAAAATTGAAGAGCCGCATGACAAAAAAAATCACATGGTATCCCTCATTCAATTATATATATATATATATATATATATATATATATATATATATATATATATATATATATATATATATATATATATATATATATATATATATATATATATATATATATATATATATATATATATATATATATATATATATATATATATATATATATATATATAATAGCCCCTTCAGTCATAACTGACTATGGGAATGCGCCCCTGAGTTGACAGCCCTCAGCTGCTTATTTTCCTGGTGCTCTTTCGACGTTTTCTCCCCTCCTCTGCTTGTTGTGTGAGCCTCTTTTCGCCCAATCTGAGGTGGCGCCGTAAATAGCATCGCCACTTAGTGCGGTCTTCATTGTGAGTTTGGAGTTTCCCCAAACACGCGATGTGAGGCGGGCAAAGGTAGCTGCAGCTTTGCCAATGCGGCTGTCGATTTCTGTATCCAGTGAGAGTTTGTCATTGATGGTAGACCTCTAAGTATGTGAAGTGGTGCACCACTGCCAATTCATAGTTATCGATAGTGATAACTGGTGCAGCACCCGCATCCTGACTCAGCACATTCGTTTTCTTTAGACTTATTGTGAGGCCAAAGTCCTTGCATGCTTTAGTGAAGCGATTTATCAAGTTCTGAAGCTCCTGTTGGCTTTGAGTGACGACTGCAGCATCATCAGCGAACAACAAGTCTCTTATAGTGACCCTTCTGATTTTTGTTTTTGCATTCAGCCTTGAAAGATTAAACAGACGGCCATCTGACCTAGTGTGAAGGCATATTCCTTCAGTTGCATCTCTGAATGCATGTTTCAAGAGTAAGGCAAAGAAGATCCCGAAGAGGGTCGGAGCCAGAACACAGACTTGTTTAACGCCACTTCGTATGTCAAAGGGCTGTGACGTGCTTCCAGCATATTGGACTGTTCCCTTCATGCCGTCATGGAATGACTATCATTTCCAGCATTTTAGAAGGGCAGCCTATTTTCAGGAGGATTTTGAAGAGTCCATCCCTACTAACCAGGTCAAATGCTTTTGTGAGGTCTATAAAGGCGATATATGAAGGCCTTTTCTGCTCTCTTGATTTTTCCTGAAGCTGGCGAACAGAGAAGATCATGTCTGTTGTTGATCTACCAGCTCGGAATCCACACTGTGACTCTGGATATATGCGCTCAGCTAACTTGTGTAGTCGCATTAAGACGACTTTGGCAAAAACCTTACCAACAATACTAAGAAGAGAGATGCCTCTGTAGTTATTGCAATCACTTCTGTCTCCTTTATTTTTGTACAGTGTTACAATCTTGGCATCTCGCATGTCTTGAGGAATAGTTGTCTCTTCCCAGCACTGGCACAGCATCCTATGCAGGGGATGTAATAGCGTGCTCTTACAGCATTTGATTAAATCAGGAGGAATCCCATCACTGCCTGGTTCTTTGCCAGAGGCCAAGCTATCAATGGCCTTGCTGAGTTCCTCTAATGTTGGTTCAGCATCCAGCTCCTCCATAGTTGGCAAACATTTGACAGCATCAAGGGCTGCAGGCGTAACGGTATTTTCTCTAGCATAAAGCTCAGAGTGGTGCTCGACCCACCTCTCCATCTGCTTACCCTTATCGGTTAGCTTCTCTCCGCTGATGGGTTTTAGCGGTGCCGTCTTACTTTTTTGGGGGCCGAGTGCTTTCTTTATACCGTCATACATTTGTTTAATGTTGCCTGTTTGCGCTGCGATCTGGATGCTCTCACTGAGCTGGAGCCAATAGTCATTTGCACAGCGTCGAGCAGTTTGTTGAACTTTGCTTCTCGTAGCCTTCAGGATCTGTAGGGTTCTAGCACTCGGTGAACGTTTGTATTCATTCATAGCACTGCGCTTAGCTTCAATGACAGGTGCCATCACATCTGATGAAGCATCAAACCAGTCATTTGACTTGGCCGTTTTCTTACCAAAGGTGGCAAGTGCAGTACTTTGAATGGTGTTCCGTAGATGCTCCCAGTTCTCTGTAATAGTATCACCATGCTGAGGGCTGCTGAGCACTTTCTTGAAGGTCGCAGTAAATTGAGCGATCATGACAGGGTCCGACATCTTGCTGGTATCAATACGTGGTTTCCCTTCATTTCTGACACGATAGAGTTTTCTTGGTTGTGCTCTGATTTTGCAGCAAACCAAGGAGTGATCTGTATCTCAGTCTGCACTATGGTACGAGCGCGTATAGAGCACAGACCTGAGAAATGGCCTTCTGACGAGAGTCAGGTCCAGTTGGTGCCAGTGCTTGGATCGTGGGTGTCTCCATGACACCTTATGCTGGGGTTTTGTCTGAAAGTAGGTGTTGGTCACGCAGAGGTCATGGTGGACACAAAGCTCTAAGAGCCGTTGTCCATTTTCATTCATCTTGCCAATACCAAACCTGCCCAGACATGAAGGCC
Organism: Oreohelix idahoensis; assembly: GCA_024509875.1. Lineage (NCBI taxonomy): Eukaryota > Metazoa > Mollusca > Gastropoda > Stylommatophora > Oreohelicidae > Oreohelix > Oreohelix idahoensis. The sequence continues at coordinate 71,268 of JAMPIV010015140.1, forward strand.
ATGAAACATTATCGGCACCCACTCTAGCGTTAAAGTCACCAAGGAGAACAAGCTGTTCTTGCCTAGGTATGCTTTTGATGACTGCTGCTAGATTCTCGTAGAACTCATCTTTAGCTTCTGAGGCAGAGTACAGAGTAGGAGCATACACACTGACAAGGGTGATGAGACCTGTGCTAGTTTGCAGGCGGAGCGTTAACAGGCGTTCTGATCCATTCTCGCCTGGTTCAACCATTTTAGTTAGCGATTTTTTGACCGCAAAACCTACTCCGTGTTCTCTAGTTTGTTAAGATCTTTCCCTTGCCAATAAAATGTGTAGTCCTTCTCGCTCACCGTTCCAGAGTCCGCCAGGCGCGTTTCCTGAAGTGCAACTATATCCACCTGAAGTCGTTTAAGCTCATCATTAATTATGACTGTCTTCTTTACATCGTTTATGTCCTGTAGGTTTTCGGATAGTCCAGTCAACATAGTCCGGACGTTCCAGCATTCCAATCTGAGAGTTTGCTTATTTCTATTATTCTGATAATTGCTTGGTGCAAAATTTTCTGTCCACAGTTCAGGTTTGACCCTAATCCCATGCACCCAATGGGGAAAGCAGACAGTGGTGGGACAACACCTTATTGACTGGGGGCTGCCCAGCTTGAAGCGGGCGGTAGCTGTCCAGTGAGATCCTAGAACCTCTCCCACTGTCGGAAGTAGCCCCTGGCGCCATGCCCTACGCCAATTGGGCAAAATGCTTAAAACCGGTAACTGCTACTTCCCGTGTTTTGCCGACACCTATAGGGTGAAGCTGGAGTGTCCTCTCCAGGGCGCGAGCTTGGGCACAGTTATATGGAGATCAAGCTGTTGCCCACGCAGCATGTTCCCCCTCTCCACACAGCTGGTAGATCCAAAGGAACGGCAGTAGCCGATACAGTTTGGTACCAGCCACGTCGCAGGAGTTGCCAGAATAATGTCGAATCGACATTAGTCTGCCTTAGGGACTCCGACTCCGGATTTATCCTCAGGGTTTACTCCCGAAGCCAATTCCAATAATGGATATTCCCGCAAGGCAGCGGTGGTTTGAATTCAGAGTTCCTTCTCTTAGATAAGCTACCAACCAAAGATCACGAGCCCTATCTGCCCGAAGCTGCTGGTTTTAAGGCGCCAGTCGCTCGCCTTTGCCCCTTCTCCCGTCAGTGAAAACAGTTCCGCTGGGCTCAAATTGAGCCACACGTGAAGGCCGGGAGCTGGGCTTGGTTGTCAGAGGCTGCTTGAGGCGCGTGCCATAGAAGCATTTATCTGCAATGAGAGCTTATCCTCACTACAACTCCCGGCTGTAACAACCTTTGGAACCATATATATTATATATAATTGAAATAATAAACACAATTTTTCAAGAGCCGCACCAGATGGCTCAAAGAGCCGCAAGCGGCTCGCGAGTTCCCGACCCCTGTACTTCTGGCAACATAGTAAATTCAGAATAGCGACATGGAATAATCAAGCGCGAAATAAAGCTGTAGAATTCGATAAGGCAAAACAGAGAAGTTGAGTGAGGCCGGATAAATATTCCAAGAGTAAGTGAAATGAGATAGACAGATGCAGGAATAAGGCAGTCAGATAAATATAAAATAATATACTCAGGAGGTGATCAACGTATAGGAGGAGTCGGAGTAATCATTAATGAAGAACATTCAAGAGCAGTAAAAAGTTTTTCGAAAAAATAAGACAGAGTCTTACTAGGCAAACTGAGTGGAAAACCAAAAGTTGTAAATGTCATATAAGTAAAAAGATAAAGGTGGTTCATTAGCAATACTGCCGTAGGGGAGGGAAGTGTTCGAGACTTCACAAAGCTAAGCTCAGTTTCGAGAGGTGGAATGACAGTTCCCTTTTTCGCTGCTTTTAACTTCCTTTAACTCGAGCAGAGTCACGTGCAAGTTTTCTATCCCGAACCCCTGTAATTTTACCACAAGATGTAATCGGACGAGCAATGAATGATTTTTGCTGATGACACGGTATTAATAACAGGGGGAAAAAGCTAGAGAAAATAATTTAAAAAAAAATAAAATGGAATGCGGAAAAAGGACAACCTGAGATGCAAGAAAACTGAAAGAACCGTAATATCCAAGTCAATCACCCCCACCTAAATGCATAATAATGACTTGACACAGGCATAACTTTTGAAGAGGCCAAGAGTTTTATCCAGAGCAGATATAGGAGCAAGTGGGAAGCATAGCATCCAGACCACACAGAAAGAAAAAAAAATTATGCACATTACCATCTCAAGAGAAGTGAACAAATGGTAAATCTTCAGACTTCACACAGGCTGAATTTTCTGCTTGCAAAGGTGCCCAACATATGAGGAACAGAGAGAAAAGGGCATTTGGACCATCACCAGTACTATTCCTGGAAAAAACCCGTGGAAGATACCTCAAACTGATTTCTATAAACATGTGATGGGTTCCCCCCCCCCCGTCCCCGCCCCGCCCACCCAAGCCGTTTTTTTTTTTTTGTTAAATAAAGACACTTAAATAAAAAATTAAAAATGGGTTAAAAAAAATTTTAAAAAAAGACACCCCAGCTTCCCCCTTCATGTTCGCCCATACATTTTCGATGTGCGCACAGCATGCTGGGATGTGGAAAGTCTGACGAAATAGAAAATATATTAGTTTAGGCCACAATAAAGCCTAAACTATAATTGTGTGTTATATTTGATGGTCGTGTGTTATATTTAATAGTTGTGGGCCATATCTGTGTTTTTTTCGTGACTAATAGAGCAAAATATCGCGAGTGTTATTTTAAGTGGCTAAAATTAATGCGCGCAGCGCACTAAAGTTGAGTGATCAGCCATAGGGTCTATATAAGAAGTGTCTAGCCGGCGAGCGGGCCTATTTTGCTAGAGCCGACAAGAGAGATGACGAAGATACGAGGCGCCTGTTGTGGGTAGAACAAAGACATGACACGTGAGTTTATAATTAAAAGCAGATTAGATTAATTTCCTAGCGAAAATACCATTAATTTTCCCTGTAGCCTTAGAATTATTATTGAGCGTGTCTGTTTTAAATGGTTAATGAAATAAAAAGATAGATAGATGTGAAAGTTTAAGAGCGATTATTTCATTCATCAGAAAGGCAAAATATATAGTAGGGAAACTATTTTCATACATGAAACCAGGCAGAGAAGCGATCCTATTACTGTGATCTAGATAATATTAACTGTTATCAAGATGGCAGCCACGTGTTTCATGAAAGGCGGCGCGTCATCATGCTGTGAATAAAGAAGATGCTTAGTTATCACGAGTTATCCAAGCCTAACAATGTTACGCTATTGCACACGTGGGCGAAGGCAGATTTTTTTTTTAAATGTAATTTTCTTTCAGTAATATAGAAGTAATAGTTTTTCGTGTGAAATCACCCATTTAAGGTGATGACTTTAGTTCTAGTTGTTAAGTCCAAGAGTAATTTAATTTTATTCTTTGATGCGACTGCAATTTGGTGGTATTTCACGATTATTGATTATTTATGTATATCTTTAATGGGTTATTTGAGTGAGGTAATAATATTGTATTTAGATTTCTGGAGAGCGCGAGGCACTCCTTGGTGCGTAAGGCCACGTTGATGTCAGTTGTTTCTCTGTTTGCTCCTTGTGGAGCATTATGTAAAACACTAATAGCGGGTTGGTGTCCATCACAAGCCGACAAGAAGCATTTTTATGCTATTGCAGTGGTTGTTTCTGTAACAATGTGTTTCATGTGATGAGTTCCCAATCTCATCAGGGGTCATATACGATACGCTTGTTGCCAGGCGCACGAGTCGTCACCTTATGAATGCTTCAGAGTGTCAGCGGCGAATATTGAGCGGACGGACTTCAAAGTTGCTAAGGTGGTGGTTTTTTCTTATTATTGAGAGTATTTTGTAGTACCATGTTAGTTGTATGAAGATATTATTTTATGTCCAGTTGATTTATTATTTAATTATTGTTATGGTGAATGAATGGTTTGTGAGAGCACTTGGGCTACTTGGAGATATATATTATTTCTCTTCTCGCTCGCTGAGGGAGTGTATGGGGCCACCAGTGTGATTTGCCTTCCGCATGAAGCATTCAGATGCTCTTGCAGTAGTGGTTTCGGTAGCAAATCTATATTACACGGTGAGATTGCCAGGCCTCAAGCACAACACCATACTAGTATCGCTAGACGACATGCGTGAGTTGTATGTGTGTGTGATAGTTGGGTGTGTGCTCTTGCAGTAGGTCGTTTCGGTGCAGCAGCCTATAATTACACGGTGTGAGATTGCCATCCTCATGCACAGAACATATAGTCGTCATTTGGGACGATATGCATGATTGTGTGCGTGAGTTTGATAGATGAGGGTGGTGTCAGGTCGGCGTTGGGAAGGACTGTTTTGCGCAGGTGGATGAGTATATCATTTAATTTAATACTATTTATGATTTTAACCTGTCGTTGCTTTGTTTGCTTCTTCAGGTTAGCAATCGAGCACATGCTAGCGTGGTTGTTAGTTTAGTGTTTGGTTTGTTGGTTTATTTTAGTTTATTGTTTGCTTCTAGGTGCTTTATGCTCATGAAAGGGTTGTCGAAAATAAAATACATGGTGCTAAGAATCAGAGTTGTATTGTTGTTGAATCGGGTCGGTTCGCGTAGTTTAAAGTGAAAAATAGAGTAGATACATAAAAACAAGCATCTTCCATCATATGCCAACCCTATCAAAACTATAAAGTTCAGTCTGAAAGTGAACGAATAAAAACGTAGGACAATTATTTCTTAGATGAAAAATGGACCATGCGTTATATAAGAATTATGGCAAGAAAAAGCATTCAACACAAGAATGTAAATTACCAAAACACATAAGAATTTTATTGGACATATTGATGAGGGGGAATCTAGAAAAATGCGCCAAATGTAGAAACTGTAAATTAGAAGACAGGAAAACTGGATAGCTTGCCAATTTGGAACGGGGAGAGTTGTTGCGTAAGGAAGATGGATAGAAATTAGAAATTATCGTTACAGAAAATGGAGACGAGAATAGTGGTAGGGATGGTCTCACGAAAGGTAGTGTAATTAATTGAGTTTAGATGTAGATTGATGATAATATATGGAAGATGTCACTTCTGCTAAACCTAGAATCTTGTGTCCAAGGGTATCTTATAAATTGTAGAGTAAAAGATAGTTCTAGCAGATCCTCGTAGGGGTCGAGGAGATAGTGTTAGAGACTAACATATTGAGGATGCATTTTACGTGATACACGTTTAAAAAAAAAATCTTCATTTAAAGATAACAGTGGATAAAAATTAATGTCTTTAGAAAAGGAGAATGTGCATAGAGCACTTTTACGCAAGAAAAACCTAGTTAAAATTTGAGACGAACGGTCATAGAGGGAGGTCCAGGAGATTAAAAAATCATCTATGACGGTCTGCAGAACACGTGTTATGAATCTAGAAAGGAAAAAAATGCGCAATTTGTAGTGTAAAAGCAAACATTACGCATAGTTGCAAATGTAATGAATTGATATGAATAGATTTAGAATCTTGTCCGAGACAGACGTCTGTTGAGATTTACAGGTACTTTGACGTCATAGTTTGAATTAGCGGCAACGCGTGAAGAACGTTCAAAAACTGATTTTCCAAAAACTAAATTGAGAAAGAAGGTTTTTTTATTAATTTAAAAGGTTATGAAAAATAAAATCATGCTAGTTTGCATAGCATCTTAAGAGAGAATATATACTTATAATTATAAGTAGAGACAGCAAAACACGAAAGTAAATGAGAAGCTTCTTTTTTATAGTAGCGAACATAATTTTTGTGCATATTTTCACTAAAGTTACAATTTGCTTCTTGAGACCTCAAGGCAAATTACAACGAAATACAACTCGTTGGCAAATTGGGCTTTCGTGTTAAAAAAAACTAAGGATCTGTATGTGTGGTTTTTACATGTAGTTAGCAAACAACAAGAGAAATTGGGACAGCAATTTTGACGCTAATATTTAAAAAATGAGCTGTATTTGACATTTATAGGAACATGAACCTGAGACCGAGACATTGAGAAATTAAGATGTATTTAGACTTAACATTTCAAATTTTAAATTGAACAAGTTGGTTTTTCGAATCTTATTTTGGGCAACTGGCATTTTATATTAGCAAGTAGAGACGCCAATTTTGCCATTGATCTTAAGTCTGTCCAGTTAACGTAGTTATAAATGTATTGGTTGTAATCAAGAAATATTATATTCAGTTTGACGCATATTTTAGCCAGAGCTCAGCTGAGTTATGTAGTTTAACTGTGTTTCAATTCTGAGATTTTGTAGAATGAAAGATTTATTCTTTTTTATTTTAATATTTTTGGTGTTGTTATCTATCATGAAAAATGATTACGACAAGTAAGTTTGGGGTCTTCGTTAGAAAGCCGCTAGTTGTCAAGTAGACAAACAAAAAACTATATGGACACTAAACTAAGATAAGGGTAAGGGGAACTTTATTTGAGATAGTGGGAAAAAACCTATTTCAAGACATAAAAAGAGGACAAAATGGTAAATCTCAGATACAGAGAATGGGGAATTATTGTTGGTAACAAAGAGCAAAAAACAGTGAAGATGTGCTATTTGTGTCAGAGAGAAACAGACACCGTATTTGTATCGTTGTTGTGTTGTGTTGTGGATAAGTGGCGCAGATTCACTGTATAATTCAATTGCAAAAATATATTTTCGCCAAGAGGTTATTGTTTTGGCACTAAAAGTGGTGCCCACATGTTAGTAAAATAAAAGGCTGATTAGAGCAGCAACATTGGTGGTGACCGTGAGCTCAATTGGTTTAGGAAAATCCAACTTGTATCATAAGGGAGTGAGGAGAGGCACAGACACTGATCAGCTCGTAAGGCGCGATAAGTGAAAATCTGCGCCTGCTGGAGGTAACAAAATTTCCCCATCAACTGAATAAATATTATTGAAGAACATATAAGAATTTACTTCATCATAAGAAATGGACAAGAATTAGGTAGTCAGATTGTGGTTAAGGAGCACTCAGCAAAATCAGTGCTAGTTCTAAAGAATATTGTATACTAGAAATAATAACCAGTCAGATTAATTACTTACCAATGTACACAAATTACAATTATAACAGACAATTTCTTGCATTTCATTAATAAATTATATTCGATTACATATGTTACTGACAAAATAAACTTGGTTACATAATAATAAATTATAAAAAAATTGTTAAAACATAAAAGCCCAAACAACGATTAAGTTAGTTAGTGTATTGTAAGAAATAAACTAATAATAATTATTTAAGTAGTGAAGTAAATCAATAAATGAGTGACTGTATATAAAATAACTAACATTACATACAGTATAGACTTTTAACGTAGGCTCACATTCATGTAAAGTTAAACCCTAAGTTTGAGGTGAAGTGGGATTGAGAAATGTCAGTACACTCAAAAATTTTCACTAGGAAGCCTTCAGTGATATACAGTTACACTAGGTAACATCAAACAAGCATTACTAACATAAAACATGTAACCCAACTAGGTACGCATCGAGCGGTGGAGGAGTGACAGTCCTTTCCTGCTTTTTTTCCTATAAGGTCAAACTCGGGTAATTTCCGTTAGTGGTAGCTGAAGCGTGGTCGTACCGCGAATGAAATCCGGCACCTTTGCCGCGGGGGGGGGTGGGGAATATCGGAATCTCAACACTTGAATGGACGTTCAATATGTGAGTGTAGCTGTATATTATTCTGATATAAATAACGGGAGAAATGGTAAGACTGGTTGATACACCCGAAAAAAAAAAAAAAAAACCACAAAGTAAGTAGCGGACTTTTCATGATCCACAGTTGAGAAACATCAGGGAGTATTTTTCTTTATATTATTGTCTTTTAATGTTCTATTTCTTCTAAATTATCTTATTTCTTTAGTAAATGTTGTTCCTACGAATGCCGGAGGCGAACTGTAGGTAATTCCTTGTCATTTTTTAGTAGATGCGTTATTCTTAATTGTGTTTTTGTTTTGGATTTTTCGTATTGATTCTCCAAATAAAAATTTTATTTCTTTGACATACACGAACTTATAATGGGAAAAAAATTATCAATTAATTATTTTAAAACAATAACTGCTTTTTATAGATTAAAGATGTATAATACTAAATATTAGGCATGGTTATCTATTTAAAGATTATACACATTTTACAAAAGTATATTGACACTGCATGGTCGTTTTTTTTTTATAAGAAAGAGTATGGAATGTGAGTCTTGTTTTTTGAGTTTTCACATTAAGTTTTACTAACTTGTAGGAGTTGTAGGAGTGATTTTTGGTGTTACAACATTTGGATATAGAAGACCTATGTGCTGCTGTAACAGTGTGGTCATGTTGATAAACCAGTTCACAACTGTGTACGTATTTACATAGAAGAACTAAACTATGGAAGTGTTATGGTATTTAGGTTAAAAACACGCGCTTAGATGTGATTGACATGATGACAGACTTCATATAGACAACACTGATTAAGGCTGGGTTAAGACGTCACAGTTGTACGTCGACAAACTAAAATAAATAACAAATTTAGACAATAATATAAAGGCATTTTTCCAAACCACGTTGAATCCTCCCCTTTGGAATATATATGAATTTTAAGCAAATTTTTTTCCATACAAATAATCGAAAATATTGTAAAAGATAAAATATACAAGGTGAAAGCAACAAAAAACAGAATACAATCTATGAGACGAACCCAAAAAAGCTGTAGTTTAATTTATTGTGTCAGTCCAAAAAGATTTAGCTGCTGTTCAATGATGGGTTATATAGTGGTGGACAGACATCTTCCTTGGGCAAAAGGCACGTAATTACATGAGGTATATAAAATTAAAGAAAAAAATTACATTTAATAATAATTTTAAAGATGCAATTTAATTCTAAGATATTTTGTAAGAAAAGACATTACTCAAGAAAGTACTTCGAAGTAACGGTGTTAGCAGCTGTATTAAATTGTCACCTAGGTTAGTTGTTTTTTTTGAGTATTTATTGTGTTAAGGGAGATTTATAAACTAAACGATGTTGAAAAAATATCTTTTCGCACATGAAGTTCAATTTTGCGTTAAGGAACTGTTTTATGTTTTTTTTTTCATCATATATGTGCCTTTTCAGGCGAGGCGTTCTTTAACTATTTGTTAATTAGAAGATGCGCAATAGAGGCAGTCAGCGATATAGATGACTGCCTGCGGTAGGAAGGAAAGAGAGTTCAAGAGTGCTTCACCTCCACGTTGTGGATGGGAAACGTGTGCCGAGTGAGGAGGGTCTGGCGTGATAAACGGATCGCATGGGAGGAACAGGTCTAAACCTTCTTGCCAGAAGTCTTTATTTTAGGAAGTTTATATCGACTACCGGTTGCCGAATTATAGCTTAGGGTAAAAGAAAAAGAATCAGACTTGTTCGGGCGAACGAGTAAAAGAAGAAAGAAGTCTAGAGGCATTTACCTTCCCCAAAAAAGGTAATCTTGTTGACTGTAACCGAACCAGGTTGCATTTAACAGTTGAAAAGGAAGAACCACATCTATCTGTAGCATTTTTTTTTTTTCCTCGCAAGAAGGTTTTGCATTGGAACAAAGGTAGGTCGAAGACACATGTCCCAAACAAAGGAGACAATGAAAATGTGACAGTAGTGAACACTTTACTACACAAGGGACTCAAGTAAAGCCTAAAAAGATGAGTACGAAGTCCTCCCGTGTCTGCGACAGGGATATAACACTAATCTCGATTTGCTCATGAGGTCCGCGCCTGGATTTATATACTATTTAACTTTGTTGGGATTTACATGCTGTTTTGTAATTGAGACAAAGTAAATATAAGTTCCAACAAATAAACAGATTAAATACCAATAAAAATAATAAAAATTTAAAAAATACCCCCCCCGCCCCACCCCCCCCCCCCCCCCCCCCCCACCCCCCCACCCTTAAAATGATGGGGCTGAACATTAACGCTATAGCAGGAATTCTGGTTGTTGAATTCATAATTTATCATAAAGAAAAGTAATAGTGGATCAGAATGTCTTGCGTGTTAGACACAGCTTGTGTTATTTGTCAGGTTTAAATATTTGTATGGGAAGTAATTTCAACATGCAACCCATTTATTGTAATTTAGGTAAAGTAACAGTGTCAATTATATTTCGAAACTTAAAGAAATGGGCTTTCTGCAGGCATGTTACTCTAGGGTTTTCAGTAAAGACGATTGTTCTGGGTTTTCCGAAGAAACAAAAACATAGGCTCAGCCAATCAGGGTATTTCGTATATGGAACTAATATTGGAGATGTGAAAGGGGGTTGGTTTCACCATGTAAAAAAATTTCATGAACATGAAAAGGATGAAGTTTTGGAGTGGGCAGATTGAAGTGATTGGCTTAAGTTATAATAAGCGCAAAGGAAAAGATGATGATGTATTACAAGAATCTCAGTATTAAAAATGAAATGTCTTGACGGACAATGGGAGTAGTTGCAACACAAAAATCGAACTATTGGAAACACAGAAGCAGAAGGGACACGAATCTATTCGAAGTAGCTTAGAGATGTTTTTTTTAGAAGCATGATTATATTATTGAACAGGACAGACGCTATTAGCATTATGTTTTGTGTAGACAGCTGTTGCTGTAAAATATTATATGTACTGTATCTTAGGACGAAAGTTTGCAGATATACCAGAATATGGGTAACAAACGCGAGAAGATGATGTAACACCAAAACAGTGTTAATATTTCTGTGCCGTCGTCATTAACTTTCTAGGCGTTAAAAGCTAAACATAAATTACGTGTAGGAGGGTTGTGTTGAGTTTTTAGATCACGGTCGTATGGGCTCCGCCATGGTGTGAAACCGGGTGTATTAAAACAGAAAAAAGAGCATTTGAGAATCACAACGTATAGAAATTTTTTATTATTCTCCATTCAGTGTCAAGTGATAAGGTTAAAGGGTTTGAATTGACAGAGTTGGAGTGTATAAAGACAATAAGACCGAAATTGGGATTTACAATGAGGAATCCTTGGGGGGGGAATGGGGGGTGATAGGTGAGAAAAAAACCTGATCGTGATGACAGGAGGAATTGAAGAGTTGGAAGTTAACTCATATGAACTATTCATAATTTAAAAAAAAAGTAAGGCATCTATTAGTTGCAGCATGTGTGTTTTGGATTTTAGATGGAGGGAGGTTGCATTTGTGTGGCCGCGAAAGTGCTATCATATGACAAATGTTTACAGTAGTATTAGTGAAACCGACCTAAACAGTGATATTTGAGTCATATGATTGGATCCTGTTTAACATGATAAGAAAATGTAGCGACTCTCAAGTTGAAACAGTGTAGGTGTCTCAAGTGTGAATATATCATTAGAGTTCCTGACGATTAAATCGAGGATGACTTAATATGTAACAGAGATCAAAGAATGAATCGTCTGATGCGATGCGTGCGGAATGATGCGCCAATTTTTTATAATTTGTACGGTAATCAGCTATTCTGCATACTTTATTTTTGATATTGTAATGGGCCTTTTCTACGAACTTCCTGGGATTGTTACTGCATTTGTTGTCACTTAAGATAGTGTAGTGTTTGTGTTCATGGGGTCAGAAAATAAAAATGATATGATTGAAGCAGGTGTAAAGCCGCTAACTAGGTAGAGCCAGGAGCTGGCTAAAAATGAGATCAGTACATATACCGGAGCTATTAGACAATGATGGTGGCATCACTAGTACGAATTTTTTAAAAAAAAAAAACCAAAAAAAAACACTAAGGTAAAGGATGTCACTGTATTGGGAAGTAAATGGATATCAAAAGAAAAACATTTAAAAATCGAACTCAGTATTAAACAAAAGTCTTATCTTAGGCTCTAAACCATGAGAGCAACAAAAACAAGAACACATCTTAAGCAAGAAATAACAGTGAGAAGCTAACAAAGAATTGAACAATATTAAGACAGACACTAAAGGGAACTCAAAAAGCGTCAACAATTATTAAAATTTAAACTTCATGTTACCCTTTTGCTTACAACCCTCCTGTGGACATCCACCACATTTTCTTGATAAAAAACAGTATACAATAAAATGACATCTTATTAAAAATCTCTAATAAAATCACAATACTTGATCTGTCTGTTGAGATTTAATTTTCGGGTGTTTTTCCAGAGACAGGAGAATATCAGTTACATAAGAATCGCGATATGTTTGGTATGAAGGAGGGGAAGGTGCAAGGAGGGAAAATCGAGGAAGTTTATTTGTGTTTGTGGAAATAAGAGGTTTCGAAGATCAAGTAGGGGTTTAGATACTATTGATAGATTTGTTGAGAGTTGCTTTATGTATTAGTGAATAGGACAACATTCACCTTTAATACTCCCCTAACGTAGACCACTTATCAATACTCTTCCCTTAGTTGAGAAATTCAGGAAGCCTAAATTGAACATTAGACATAACCGACAAGTGCAGTGGCACCGAGATGACAATAACAGACAAGGAGATGAACAGAGATGAAATAACGACAGTTGCCCGTGGACAAAGAGATGACATAAGAAGAGCCAGTGGACAACGAGTGACAATAACAGAAAGATGCAGTGGACAAGAGATGACTATAACAGACAGGTGCAGTGGCACAAGAGCTGACAATACAGACAAGTGCAGTGGAACAAGATATGCAATAAGACAACGTGCAGTGAACAAGAGCTGACAATACCAGACAAGTGCAGTGGACTAGATGGATGACCAATTACGACAATTGCCAGTGGAAAATGAGAAGAAATAACAGCCAGACTCCAGGGGGAAACAAGAGAAGCCAATACCAGACAAGGCAGTGCGACACAAGAGATGAAAAACAGATCTGGAGATGGCAAAGCAACACTGAGTTCATGTTGAATCATTACAAGCAGATCTTGTATGGAATCACAGTGTACGACAGGTAGATGTAGAAATAGGCACAATGGAGACGATGATTGGAGACAGAATGGGAAAAACTAGAGTCTTGCATGAGGGAAGGAAGATTTGCAAAGTTAGTTGACGGAAAGCTTTGGGGAGATATGACTGTTATCCATTCTTGGGCTAGAGGGAAACGGAAATTATAGAAATGTCGATGCGCAAGAAAAACCGAAATGTTTATAAGACACTAATGGAATATGCTAAGTGTGCCTAAGATGCCATACTTAAATTTATAAATGACAACGCATGGCAAATTGTTCCAGCAAAGAAGTACTGGAACGATGAATAATATTTTTCCTGAGTAAGGATGGTGAGCAAGGTCAAGCCCATAGAAATGATAACTAGAAAGAAGGGGCAACAATGGAGCTTGAAGAGATGATAAAGAAGGAGAATGTAATGAAAGGAGAAAATAAGATGGGGCAAAGCATGAGGCATGTTGCTACGAAATGGTTAGTAAATTGGGATCAGGTGATATTCCTCTAGGGTTACAGGCGTAGGTTAACAAGACATACCAAGGATTGTGGAAAATGCCATCATAAAGATTTTCAAAAGGGTGAAACGACAATGTGGAAACCATAGAGGCATATCTTCTCAGTGTCCTGGTTAAATCTACTCTCGAATACTGGTAGCAGAGAGATCAGACGCTAGCTGAGAGATGGTATGAGGACCAGCGAGGCTTGAGCAATCGAAGTATCAAGACAATTCTTCACTAAGAAGTTGAGTTGAAAAGTTTGTGGTATAGAGTGGAACCATTTTGTACTTAGGATTGGTGAAAAGGAATTTGACAATTGTCCTGGAAAAAACTATGGATGTTTTGGAAGTGAAGCCAATTCCAAACTCTAATTATGCATATACAGAGCTACTACAAGTCTTGCAGAAATTATGTGAGGACGTGCAAAAATAAGAGAAGAATTCAGGGACAACATGGTGTAAGACAAGGTGATATCTGTAAACTTTCTTTTCATTACTCTAATGGACGATCGAAAGGCATTAAGGAGAGCGTACAAGAAAGATACAGTGGGTAATTGAAGATGAGAAGGTCAGTATTTCAGAGCTTGATTTATTGAAGATGTTGCCATGATTGTTAAATCAGAGGCAATCTTCAATCCACATGAAGTCTTGAAGGAAGTTTGGTCCAGAGGGAGTATAATAAGAGCTCGAAAGAAAACAGTAGATATTGTATGTACAGCCTACATCAGCTTAAGTGGGAGAACAGGTCTGGAGCAGGTGACACATTAAAAATTGGATTGTATAGTGAAGGGAGGATCAAGGAGATTTGTGCTACCCGAAGGAGCATCAGCAGGAGATTTTAGATAAATGAGGCTCCTAGGGGAAAAGAAGGAAGAGAAGAGGAGGAAGTTTTGTTAAGAAAAAAAAAGTGCAGTATTCAGAGTCAGCTATGCTTGAGTCTTGACGAATTATTGAAAGTATGGGCAGTGAAAAAAAAAAAGGAGAACATTCAGCACCACACCCCCAAAAAGCGTGAATAGAGTAAGTAGTTTGAAGAAAGAAAAAGTTAAATCCTTGACTGTCAAATTTGACGATACAGGTCAAGGAGAAACAGAAAGAGAAACATCAGCAGCCCCCTAGAAAGTCACCCCAAGAGAAGCTAAGGCTTACCTAGATTTGAGTGAGATAACGTTTGTTTACCCGGTACAGACAGGTACAAAACTAGAACCATTCCAGAGCCTAAAGATAGAAAGGACTAAAGACCAGGAAAAAAGAAAAAAAAAAAAAGCAAAAAAGGACAGGAAAAAATCTAGATGAAAAGGAGGAAGATAGAAGAAGAGATAAAGTTTAAAAAAAGTTCTATAAAATAAAAACGGTAAAAATTAAGCACAGTTAAGGAGTCTTATGAGGAATACTTAATGTCAGTATCCGGAAAAAAAAAAAAAAAAAAAAAAAAAAAAAAAACAGAAGAGAAAAATATTGAGGTGAAATGTGGAAAGGATTGCTTGATATCAAGGTGCTTGACTTTGTAAGTTAGAAGTTTATTCTAATGAGTGGATTGAAAGAAAGTATAAATAAAACTGTGATGATGAAAATAAGAAGACACGGATGACTGTAGTTAAGGAGTGTATTTGTCAAAATTACTTCCGAAAAAATGGTCTAATGTGATGTTATATACTGTGATATAGAAGCATGAGTGTTGATTGGTTAGTTGGTTATACTGCTTGCCTTGGCACTTTTAGATTACAAAAAGAGATATGTTCACGTGATACCAGCAGTACATGGTGTACAGATAGCCCTTGAATTAGAGGAAGCAAGAGTGATTTTCCACCACCTAAAATCTGGACTCGTATGGAGAGTTCATAAGATAATAAATACTAGAAGAAATAAAGTTTAATATAATTTGGTAAATTATTATTCTGTTGAAATAAATATGTCTTGTAAATTTTCCACAAAGCACTGCAAACAAAACAGAAATAGGCTGCAACTCTTGGGCCTGGGGTGGAAACCCTGTGAGAGCAGTTTACGAGTTATGGATTATGATCCTAATGAACACAATCGGCAAAATTAATGAAGGTTATCCAAACCACCATTTCCAGAAGAATAGTTCACAACCTATACCTAGCAGATAGCTCGCAAAGCGGTAGTGTTAAGAGTCCCAGAATTTCTTGTTGCGTCCAAAGTCCAATAGGCTTCTAAACTGAAAATTACCTACTCATGCATGTATAGAACTCGTATTACGGAAGTTGCACATTGGGTAGAAGTTTAAAAATCAAGAGTAAGAAGTTTTAAACAGAAACAGTTTTACAGAATGTGGAATTCCTAGAAGGAAAAGAAAAGAAAGCATCCAAGGAAGGAAAGAAGACATTAGCAAACGAGGCGTATGATTAAGACCGCGAAGAAAACAGAAAGAAACTGTGTTCATATAAAAAAAAAAAAAAAAAAAAAAAAAAAAAAAAAAAAAAAAAAAAAAAAAAAAAAAAAAAAAAAAAAAAAAAAAAACAGTCAAAAATAAAAGAATTAAATTAGACAAGCTCACGGAGGGGGCACTTGATAGTCTGAGATTGGATTTGGATCTATAAGGAAGAAATCATCGTAGGGGGAAGCTGCAGGTATGCGGCAGCAACAATTGAATTAGAAGGGAAAGAGACTTCACCCAGATAAGCCTGCTCTTTCTTGTCAGCACCTAAAGCTGTTTCCGCAGCCTGAAGGGAATCATTATGAGGGGGGGGGAACCGTATGCCGTGAAACTTATTCTACGTAACAAGTGAACAGAGCAGTAAATGTACTTACAATGGGAGGGACAATAAAGAGCAGAGCCAAAATGGACCTCACTAAAGAAGACTAATAGAAATAGATGAGTGGAATGACAGGAAAATTTTTGCTTGTAAGAAGTGTACTCAACGCTAATTTAATTAAGTACTGACAATAATGATAGTACCCGTTAATGGATTTTAAGCGAGATGGAACAATGGGCAGGAGTTTTGAGATGTAAACTTTCCCAACTTCTCAATATGACTAAGCTCCAACTGGAAAGTCCCCCAGACATCCAGCCCCAGCAGAAGAGGAGCTACCAAATCAGCTGTGATATCGAACCAAAGTGGAAAGAAGAAACTAAAGACCCCAAAAGATGAATAATCTGTAAAAGAAATATAGACCAAGCTCATTGATGAAAATTTGTAAGGTTATGTCATAGGCGGATTTTTAATCAGATAAAATCTTAGAGCCATTGACATAATGACATAGCTTTAAGAAAAAATAGAAAGATAATAGAAGAGGAAGAAATGAGAAGAAAATAAAGACATAAAGCACAAGATACAAAATAGCTAGTCACATATCACAAATAGAAATGCTCAAAGCTGGGAGAGTAGGAGAATTAGCGGAATTATTGGCGCAAATCAAAAAAGAAAGATAAAATAATGACATGTCAGAAAATGGGAAAATGGAAAGCATTTAAATGAAGTGGGTAGAGATGGACTCAAATGCCAATAAGTAAAGTATACCGGGCAATAGCTTTCATAAGCGAAGAAAGAAGATCCAAGCAATAATAAGCAAATAAAGACAGCAAAAACGCTGTAAAAAGGAAGTCTAAAGACAGCCCTTAAAGCGATTTTATTTTTATTATTTTGTTGGCATGTTTTGTTTTATAAGATTTAAAAGACAGCCATATTGATACATAAATTTTTTTAGTTATTTTTTAAAGATTTATAGGTTAGTAAAGGGCTAAGGACATTTTTAATAATAGCTTTAATTAGAAGTTAAGTGGCATTTTCTTTTAGATTTTTACATGTACCAGCATGTAAGGTTCTATATATATAATCAAAGACAAAGAAAATGAAGCTCCAATAACGGAAATAAAAGCCGGAGAAGAGGGTTATATAAAAACGGAGCCCAAGTGGAGAGAGGGAAGAAGAATCAGAAAATCAATAAGTATAAAGAAATAAAGACAAGCTTTGACTGGGATTCCGAAAGAGGCTCAAGAAATTATCGGACATGACCGGCAGAATTAAAGGACTGGTAAAGATAATAGGAAAACTTAGAGTAGCATAAGTAAGGGAAAGTAAATAATGGTTAAGTGTGCTAGAAGTGCTATAAAGGACAGTGCCCATTAATTTAATTTTTTTAATTTAGTTTTATAATTTTGTTATCGATTATAATTCATCAAGAGGCTACTCTTGTCTAGATTTTATTTATCCTAATCTCTCACTCTTCAGTATAACAGATCTATGAATATTTTTTTTAAGGACAACCAGATATAAAGACAGCCATTTTTTTAAAGCTTCTGAAAGATGCGAAAAAGTAGCATGAACTGGGGTTCCAGATAGGAATGGCACACCTATACCCTTCTCATTCTGTAAATGAAACCACCCCCGTGAATCCTCCCCCGCCCAGACTCACATGGGACTACCCCAGGAAACATCAAATCCCCCCCCCCTTCATAACCCCAGTCACCACCATACCCCACCGAATGCACCACCATACCTCATTCTCCCCACCCCCACCCCCCCCCCCCCCCCCCCCCCTCCCCCCTTCCCCCCCCCCCCCCCAACCCCCCCCGTGCCAGTGGATTTCTTTTGGTATGTAAATCTGCAGAGTGGGCTATTAGTCCTAATTAACACAAAGTGAATGGAAACGTAGATCAGACATACGAGTTGGATTAATCTGTGAATTAGCTTAAGATTGGTATCTTCTTGACATGAGGACTACAGATGCATTACTATATTGACTGCAACACGTGAAGCAAGCTGGTCAGGATGAATAGAGTTCTTCAACACCTGTGAACAGACAAAATGATTGACGAAGTATGCAGGTTATGTATAGATTTAGCATTGAAGAGTCATCTAAATTATGTGAATTTACATATTGTGCAGTAATTAGACTGTTGGAGGGAAAAGCATAAAATTGCCGAATTGATCTTTTCATTTCCATAGGGAACTTAGGGAACAGAGAGAATAGGATCCATACCGAGAATACTAATGTGAGGAATGAGAGGGTCATTCCAGGTGTTTTATAAGGCTGCTTCTGTCATGCCATGTTGTTAGTGCAATAAAGAGCAAAACGCTTTAGTTCGGATAGAATACTGCATAGATTAGCACTTCTATGAGGTGAATTAAGATGGTAAGCATAGGATTTTCAATGAACTGAAGGATTATATACACTCGACTGCTCATTTTTGCAGATAAGAGATTGAGACAATTAAGACTATGGCACTGGTACGCGAAGTCCCTGAAGTGTGCGTATCTCTTTGAATAGCTTACTGCGCAGCTCACGCGCGCGAACTCTTGCGTAATGATCGCACGAGATTATAAGTGGTGCCCAGTGAAGACAGGATGAGATCGTGGCATAGACCTATTCTTGATGAGGATAATGAGTGAAGAATTGTCAGCTCTATAGTCATAGTCATCGCGTACTTATTTTCGAAGTTTGATAGTAGCATGATTCATCTAAATGCTAGAGGAGGGTTCCAGTAGAAAGATGACGAATACTTGATTGGAGGCAACACAACACATAAGGAATTTCTTCGTAAATAGGAATGAAATTGCAAAGTCCAACTTACGAGTTTCAGCATAGACAGAATCTTAGGAACGTGGCTCCTGATGTTCGAGAGTCGCGCAGTCCGAAACTAGCTGATATGGTCTCAGCGTCAGAGCATGGCACTGTGACATGCTGCGAGCGAAAGGATGTATCGATCAACGCATTGATAGATACATTAACAGAACCGCTAGACGTCTGTTTATAAACATGAGACTGAACTTTCGTGTACATCCTTAGAGTAATGAATGCTCTTCTGCTCTCGCTCGTTAGTTAATAGTCATGCTTCCGCGCTACTGCAAATTGCGAGCTAAATGACAATCTCGTTTTTCAGCAAATTTGGGAAGTGGATGAATGCTAAGCTCTGTCTCAGGACAGTCTGACAGTTCGATGTGAAAAGATCTTGAAGGCTTGTGTCTGTGAGTGAGTGTCAAGTACGTTCTGCGATGCGGCATATGTGCGTGATTAGCTCCATCATTGCATGTGGATTAAAGGATCTAGAACCTTCCAGTGCCTAGTATCTGTTCCCTTGGATCAATATTCAGTGTCCGGATCTGGGTGCGTTCGAGTAACAGTTTACAGTTCTTCACTGCAACCTGCTGATGAGAGTAGTGGAACACGTACCAGTTCTCGTAGACTAGGATTCTATGATGCCTTCATGCTCTGTGGGCAACCAGTCTTGGCGTTCACCTTCGTAGTGCTAAGGTTCCTGCGAAACGCTCCCCTGACAATAGCGGTGCCTGGGCAAGATGGTGAGCTTACAGTTTCAATTGAGATATTCGCTGGTGGTCAAAGTATCAGGCAGATCGAGTCAGAAAGGTCCTCCTATGATCTATCGAATCAGTGCAAATGATAAACTACGAGCTGAGGGAGGCAATTGAATCATTACGGGCAATCTCTTTAGCATCTTTTTAGCATTACTTCACTTTTCTTTCAGACTGTTTTAGTAAGACGTTAGTGACGTTATGATTTCAAGAGTAGTATCGAATGCACTACCAATGATTGTGTCACCATGATTCCGAGAGTAAAAAGAGGAGGTTAAGGAGTGGGAGGAGTGTAACGATTAGCGTGCGAGGACAACCATAACTTGCCCCATTAATCCTAAGGTCTTTTGCAGAAGTCATGTACAGCAGGCTGAAGATTCAGCACTTTCAGGCAGCAGTTTCGAAAAACATTGGCCAGAGGTCTCTCCATGAGGGGTCTTTGCGCCAATTGTCTATCAGGTTTTTAGTGTAAATATTGGGCAAGTATATCTTTCTTTAATGGTCATACAGAGGACAATCTGTGTAAATTTTTATGTTTCTTTTTTTTTTGTATTAATACATTTGAGTGGTTTTTTGTTGTGAAAATAGTATTTTGCATGATTTTTTGGTCGATGTTATGTGTCTGAGGCGTTTATACTGGTTATCTGTCTGTGATACAAGGAGTTCAGGTTTCGTTATTTTGTGGAAATATGTATTATGATCTATGGATAGCTTTTTGTTAGTGTATGTGAATTAATTATTTTTGTTTTCTTCTCCTCTTTTTTGCAAAGTTTATTGCTCTATCATTTGGGAAACAAATGATATGTGAAACATGAAGTATGCGTTCTCTTTTTGGCTGTACTACTTGTTAAATGTTCAATTACAGATGATGGAGTTTACCACCCTTGTAGAGCTTTGAAGGAAGTGGGAGACAGTGCTAGTGTAGGATGGCTACTGGTGGCATAAGGGGTTGTTGTTTAAATAAATTGCAGCTTAAATATCAGCTATGAACTCCAGTGTACCTTGTGCGAAACAGAATTTACAGTGGGAAATTTGAGTAGTTAAAGTGTTTTTAGTGGATATTGAGATAAGCTTAGGACCACATTCTACGTTTGATGTGATCATAGTATGGGATGTATCCTGATTGATAGGATAGTATTTGGAAAAATAATGTAGCGTACGTTTTTGAGAATAAATATATCCAACCACATAGAGAACCATGCTGTTTAACATTTGGAGGGATGTGGCTGTTCTATGGTACTGGTGGTTTCAGTGGAGTTGTCTTCATGGATAGGTTTCATGATGCTGTCTATTTATGTTTTTTCCGATGCACTAAGCGTGTTACGTTTTAGAGACCATGAGTTTCAATTGGTTCATGGGTGCGTTTTTATGATATGAAGTAATATTATTGGATATGTTTTAGTGTTCTTCTATTGGACAAAGTCTTTAATCAGCGTTTATGCATCATGTGCTTTGGTGTGTTTTCAGGATGTACTTCGTCAGCGCAGCTAGATTAGAACTAGTAAAGACTGGATGTGAGGAGTTAGGAGCAGAGGAATGAGTGCGGCTAAATTAGTGTTGTCTTATAACCACCATTAAAAACTTCTTTTAGATTATTTTCATTAGCTCGTTGGTATGCTAATTTTTCTGAGTATGAATATTTTGGGCTTCTTCTGCCTTTTCAATATGTTATTCATTGTAATGCTTTGGTCAAAGTCTCCAGATGAGATGGTGTAGTATTTTCTTGAATTGGTGTCCTAGGTGTATGTTAGTGTATTTTTTGGGGGAGAGGTGGATCCAGTGTTTGTGGAGGTTCTTGTCTGTGTTAATTGTGATAAGCATTTTCTGCCTGAATGGCGTGTCTGCAGCCCTGCTACTATAATATGTGTGGTGAGTATTTATCAGTGACCTGGTAAGTACTAGGTCATCTGATATAAGTAGATTTACTCCAGAGGGGAGATCTAATAGGTATTGATGTAAACAAAGGAAAGATGTGATTGGTGGAAATATCCTCCTTGAGTGTACTCATAATAGCAAATTTAAGTTTAGGACATAAAGTGTGATTAGTTATGTTGTAGATGACTGATGGTAAATATATATGTAGCTTGGAATCCTTCTCTAAGTTTTCAATTAAGTCATACTTTCACATGATAACATGCTGATTGAATTGACGAACGTTCGCTGTTTTACTCTGGAATTAATCTTTCCGCTGCGAACATTCATTTCGTTTTAATGAAGAAATAATTAGCTAGTTGATAGGCACCCGGATTTGTAGATCTTAAATACCATTTCCATTGAAGTATACTATTCGGCTCAACAAGCCTAAACCAACACAGCTGAGAGAAAAGATTTGGCGTTAATGAGCTCGGTCTTACAATTCTTTCATAGTCGAATAGAACGGGTATTGTAGATGTTACATCCACATGTTTGTATATAACGGTGTGTTAGCACTATCACTCTAAATTACTAAAAGATTGAGATATGCTATCCTCGATTTCGAAGAGATTTAGATAGTGGTGATTTGCCATTTGGACTATAAAAAGGAATCGGTTCAGAAGTTTTAGTGTGTCATGTAAACATTTGGGGTCAGGTTGTAATGTTGTCCCATGTTTGCCAGTATATCTTTTCTACTTCTTTGAAGGTCACTGAAACATGGATAATTAGCTTTTGAACCTGAATCATATAGCAAAACAGGTGTCTGCAGCTTTGTTTTTCTCTGGAAGTTTGCCCTTCATCAATGTGATAGTCTGCTCGGGCGGAACGCTTACAATTAGAGATTGTACAAATCTCAGTTTATTGTTATATCTAATGTTACAGCTAAGGTTATAGTTCTCCAGACTTTTTCCGTTTTTTTTTTAGCTTGTTATGAAACATGGCTACAGCTATTAATAAGTTTGGCGTGTAGTTTAGTGAAGGTGGACATCTGCTTCTTTTTATCATGTCCAAATGTTTTGGGGTCATGAAGTGGTTGTGTGTTGGGACCATAATGGTTAGAAGTTAACAGGCATTTTTTGGAAATGTGATTCATTTGCAGCATGAAGTAAGTTGTTTTGAAGATAACTTACCATTATTCATGATCTGTTATGTCCATAGAGTACGTGAAGGTGTGTTCATTATGCTGTAATAAACCAGTTGGTTTTTTTGTATACCGAACTTTTACATGGCTGAGATGTGAATTGAGTATAAATGGACCGTCTAAGGAAAGGTCGCTGGGCGCTTCTTAGATGGTTTCTATTAGTTATAAATCTTATATCTTATAAGGAGAGTCGAATGGACGAATGGAGTTTTGAGTTATAGTGATCATGGAATAGTACGGTAGAGTAATTGTGGCCGTAATGATACGGATAAGGGAGTGGTATTATGATGTATAACTACATCTGTTCTCTGATGGTTTATATCCGTTGGGGAGTGTTATTCAGATCACGTATAAGTTGGTGGTGGTACTGTATAGTAGTGAGGATAGGAGGTTGTATTGTTGGACCGATAATAGTCAGAAGTTTAATTTCATGTCTACCTGATAGCTGAACAGTGATATTCTGCCTGTCCATGTAGGTTTTCTTTAGTGTGCATGAATGTTATTTTCCAGCGTAAGTACTCTCCTTTTCGTTTATTTGTTATATGATCTTGAGATTGATTCCCCTTATTTACACGGTATGATTGTTCAAGAGAGTTTAGGAAAAGCAAACACGATAGCTACTATACAAGAAGTATTCAGTCATCTTTATGTTTGTATCCAGTGCTTGTGATCATCTCTGAATCCAGTGCAATATGACAAGTGGCACTCGGGGTTTCATATTTCTGTTTTGTTTTCGGTCGTAGTTTTTCCGGTTGCTGATACAGACGTGATAGAGGGTCTCCAGTAGGAGTGGTGGAGGGATGACATTGTCAGAGCGGCAATGCACTCCATGTAGATGCAAAGGGGCGGTGAGCACGGAGACAGGTAGAAGATTTATTTGAAGATGATAAATCCATAGAAAAAATGGTGGAGATTATGTGGTTTGGAGCGCATTTGGCCACTTATCCTACTACTTCAGCACTTACAAGGGAGATGTGGGAAACCCTAATTGTTTATGTTCCCAGTAGTTAGACTATTGCAAGCAGCTGGGGTGTATGCTTTACGCAGCCCATGTTTACCGAGGAGTGCATCCGAGGTGTTATGGTGAACATATGTTTGATTTTCAAAAAGAGTATTTCGAGGCTATATCTGCCAACCTGCAACCTTTGAGTTGGGGAGTTCTGAGGTTCAGTCTATTCAGGCATTATATACCCAGAGGACCCCACTTTGGTTTAAGTTAGCAGTGGGGTAGGGTGGTGGTGGCATACTGAGCATTCCCCGTATCAGGGGGGCTCTAAATATGAAGAGTAGCACAAATGCTGTGTTGGTTAGGGACTCTCCAAGGAAATTCTCAGATGAAGAGCCTTTCAGAAACACAATTTGCATTTCCTTGTAGAACTCTCCTGACGGGCATTCAAGTCAAGAGACGTATTAAGTCTGGTTCAATGTGATTTCCAGCTTAGGTGGCGATGAATGCAGGGTTTCCTGCAGCATACACATTTGGGGATTATTGCTGTCTGCCATTTTGTGTTGTTTGTTGTTTTGCATTTCGTCAGCCATTATCTCTCAACTCTGCAACGATAGCGGACATCTATGGACTTAACTTGTGGCTCCTGTACTGGGAGGCCACGTTTTCCAGGTTCACCAACAAAGCCAATTGAGGGTGCAACGGTTCGTCTGTGGGCGTTAGGTATTTTAAAAACCACATATACCAAGGCACCTGAGTCAGTTTAGTGGTTAGAATGGCAGGACTTCAAATGTATTCATTTCTTGATCGATTATCTCGGCAGATGCATTGATTTTAAAAATTATATGCACCTTTCTTCAGTTTTTGTAAATGTGATTTGGTTTCCAAGTGTGGAGTGTTGAACAGGCTAACATGTTCGGCGGAATGTGTTAAGACTAAAAGGAAAAGCAATTGCAACCTCAGGACAAATGGTGTCGGAATTAGCACATCTTCACTCATCTGTGCTCATAAATTTTGACAGATTACGTTGCTAGTTATTACTTTACAGGGTTCATAGCAACATTTCTTCAGCATTTTCCAGGCATCTTTCCAGGTTCAGTGAAGTAGATTTTAAGGGGGGAATTGGTAAACTTATATTTTTCTCATCTAATTTCTTCAGATATAATTTATCACTTTGCTGAATCACTGACAATCGGAGCATTTACCGTCTCCTTTTCCATGGGGTTGTTTGCAGATTTCTTTAAAAAGGACTATTTTTTTTTAAATTCATATAAGAAATTCACAAACAGACATCATGTTCCAATTTTTTTTAGTGATTTTTGTTCAACATCAGCGCTATAATTTGTTAGTGGACCATGTGATGGAAAATGAATAAATTAAGCTTGATTGACGTACTGATTTATTTGATTAAACATGCATATCAATACATATAAGGCTAATATAATATTGGAATAAAAATGAATTAATAAAAAAAAATGTATTTTTCGTGTTTGTCTTTTTTGAATGTATTCTGAGTCTCGTGGCATCATGGTCAATGAGCGTTTGTAAATGTTTTTTTTTTTTAGAGTAGGTAATTACCTCTAGTATTTTGGAAGTCTGAGCTTGCTTTTTTCATTAACTGGGGTTGAAGTTGTAAGCTGTAGGCCTATGCAATGTAGTCTTTGTCAACGATCCCCCACATTGATAATCCTTGGACTGTGTGGTATAACTTGAAGCAGGGTATCAGGCATAGAGGTACACTGCAATATGGGCAGTACATGCAAGTCTGGCTTCTGTTCCCTGCAGCCTTACACACTTTACAGTCTGGTTTGTTTGTACCTTGCACTTTCATATTTATCAATGAAGTGGTGCTCAGTAAGTCGTGTTGTTTTTTTTTGAAGGTGTCACATTGCGTCGAAGAATTAGCAGGTTCAATTTTTTTTTTTCCGTGTAGCCCGCTAATACTCGAGGCAAAATCTAGGTTATTATTAATGTCTAACCTGACATTGATTTTGCGGTGAGTATCCCTTTTTTCTTGTAAGAGACAAGGTGTCCCTCGCCAGTCAGGCAGATACGCGGCGATTTCGGAGGTACCCATTAGAGCTGGGTCGGCTCAGGAGCCGCCAGTCCCTGGTCGACGACACTCCTTCAAATGTTCTCGCCAGGTCTCGAGTTAAACCAGTCCAAATCCCGGTCGACGAAAAATCCTCAAATGCCGTCGCCCGGGTTTGATCCTGAATCACCCGGTCGCCAGAGCGGTGTTGTAACCACTACGGTGGCGCGGCTCCTAGCAGGTTCAATAAGAGTCATACTGACATCCTGATCTTCACTTTGATCTTTTTTTGTAGAGTTGGCAGTGTTGTAGGTTATGTGCCCATTGTGCAGTTTCAACTAAGAAATAATATTAGAAAAATTAGGATCTGTGTGGGTAGGGGTAGCTTGCACCTAGTTGGCTGAAGTGGTCGACACCTCCCATACTTTTGCTGTATTTTTCTGCAAGCACTGGCTTCTGAATTGTTCTGCCCTAAAGAATTTGTCTTTCTAACTGTCTTGTTTATATTATCATTGGAGTGAACAGTGGATATAAGGTTAAATCTTTTCGTATCATGCCAGGTGACTGTCGGCATGCCTTATCTTCTGTCGCACAAAACACAGGATGATTTGTCTTTTTCAATTTGAGTTGTTTTTTCTTCAGTGCTACAGGAAAATGCTTCCTATAAATTTAATTACATTTTTTTTTTATTGTAAATAACATAGGCCTATCCACAAAATTGCTGATTTTCATTTATCCTAATACAATGATTTGACAGATGTGATGCCACTTTCGTGTATCTGCGGTTATTCATGTTATCTGAAATTGAAAACATGTAGGCCTAGGCCTATCCTAATTAGCCTATAACCCTTCAAAGGTAGAACGGGATAAGTCTTTTCATCATAAATATAATAACAAAGCATTCAAAATATATTTATTTCCAAAAACTGTGGTGAAATGAACAGTGGGACATGGGTCTGATAACAGGGTAGGCTATAGGATATGGAATCCTATTCTATTCCTGACCATCATAAACTGTGTCAAATATATTCCCGTATGCAGAGGTAAAAAAGAAATTTTGTTCAAACGCTTGCTTATAGGCTAATTTTGGCCATGGTTAAAAATTACACTGTAAATAGGCCTACATTGTAAATACAGACGCAAGTACAGTAGTTATTACTTACGACGAGTGCTAAAAATAAATCTGCGTTTACGTCGTTAACGCAAAGCGCCGAAAACTTCTGGAAATGGATTTAATGCGCAAAGGGAAGTAAAAATTGTACGGTAACTTTGCGCAAAGGGAAGTAAAAATTGTACGGTAACTTTACAATTTTTACTTCCCTTTGCGCACTTCCATTTCCAGAAGTTTTCGGCAAGTTTCGTTTTCGGCGCTTTGCGTTAATGGCGTAAACGCAGATTTATTTTTAGACTCGTCGCCCGTCTGTTGTTGCGAAAAATACCATCAATGACCAAAAAATGGACACAAAGTAACGAACTTTCGATTTCGTATTATTTTTCAAGGTCCGATGCAGAAAATTCAAGGCTTATAGCCATTTTTCCAGGCTTTTTAAGGCCTGGAATTTTTTTTCTTTCGTTTTCCAGGTCGCTACGAACCCTGTTAATAATTAACCTGACTTTAATACTGCATTCTCTGAACTTATCCTATCAAATGCTCAGATTTAAGATTCACATTATGTTAACTGATCATTCACTCTAAGCGCATCTCTTATTTTCACCGTTCCCAAGTGCGTGCGCAACTCTCTGTTGCACGGCATACACAGACACACCAAGTTATGACTTTGGATTCATAAACTATTATGTTGCCATCTTCTCCAATGCCCTTTTGCAAAATATTTGAGAAATGAGGCACAAGAACATTCATGATTTCTTGAGCGTTAATTCCCTGGGCTGTTAATTCACAGACTGTCTGAAATGTTTTCATACAGTTGTGTCAGATGATCATAGGACACATTTGTACAGCATTCAGTAATGAATGAGGCAGGCTGGCTATTGTGTTGAACAGGAGTTTCCCTTTCCTTAATCTACAAAAAGGGTTTAACAAATTTTGTATTTTTTTCTCTCAATATATATGTCATTTCTTTTATGCCTAGTGCTTTATTTTTGTCTTTCTAATCTTTTTTTTTTAAACTCTGCTCATGAAGACCATGATAACTGGTTCTTTTCTTCATGAAATTGCTCTATGTTTTCTCTGTTCTTGAACTAAGCTTATTGAATTCTTTGTGCATAACATTTATGTTCAGTCTTGTTATTACTTTTGATTCACAGACATACAAGAACATAAGGGTATACAAAAATTAAACAACCAGGAACTCAAAGCAGCATACCAAGTTTCTAACAGTTCCTGCAAATATGGTCAAAACAATGTTAACTCTTAAAGGATGAGGAGCCAGTTATATTGATCAATATTTCTAGCCTCTGAAGACGGGAAGCCAGTTTTCTTGGTCGATGGTTTTGAACTAAGTTTTTGTATCGTTTCATCACAGTTAGAAGTTTTCGATGACTGGGAAGCGGAAGTATAGCCATTTTTATTATTATTTCTAACGTGGGAGAGTTCTAGCGTTACTCTTTCGAGTAAATACAAGCGAATTACGATTGCAACCACGTTTAAGTTTTACAAAATTTGGGTTACCTATTTTCGATACATATTTTCTATGGCATCTAATTCATATTCTCGCAAGCGACCTGCTCATCTAAGTGCTCAGCAGGCCCTTAGTTTGCTAGAAAATTTCAGCGAAGATGAAGACGGGTACAGCAGTAGCGATTTCAGTGTTAATAATTCTAGGTCTAGTTCATCTTCCAGCGATGTGGATTCAGAGAATGAAGGTGTTATATCAGGAAGAGTGGGCGTGGTTCCATCACCTAACATTGATTCTTCAACATCAGACCCACTAAGACCTAATTTAGTTTTACAAGAAAGGGAAAGACGAAAACAGGAGTGTGTCGGAAATATAGAATGACAGGAAGCAAAATTGGGTGCACTAACAACGAATAGCTTTAGATTTCAACCTAAAGACGGAAGAGCTGTGGGTGTGTCAGCAAATTTAGGCCTAAATGAATCATCTACCCCGATCCAGTGTTTTGAAAGCCTTGTATCATCAGCTGTAAGGGAGGAAATTTTAAAAAGCATAAACTGCTTTGCAGAAATTGAAGTACAGAAGCATACACCGTCACTGAAAAGATCAAGATATAATCGATGGAATCCAGTAAGCGATTATGAGCTGCTAAAAATTTTTTGCTCTGCATCAAGCAATGGGTATCGACAAAAGGCCAAGCATAAAAGATTATTTCTCCTCACAAGAGCCTATGTTTCACACTCCATTTTATTCCCAAATGATGGAGAGAGACAGATTTTTGTCTATATTGCAAACTATGTTGCATATCTGTGAGCCAATTGCAGAAGGGAAAAATAAAATAGAGCCCTTCATTCAAATGTTATGCTCTAAATTTGTTGCGGCATACCCTCCGAACCAAGACGTAGCTATTGATGAGATGATTATAGGATGGAAAGGTCAGTGGAAATATAAGCAATATAACGCAAAAAAACCACACAAATACCACATTAACAGTTTTGGGCTTGTGGACAGTGAAACAGGTTATGTGCTAAACTTGCTAACATATTTTGGATCAGACACCACCTATGATCCTTCAGTCAGAAGGGACTCTGCTGGTGCCAATTCCGTAAACACTTTTGTCTTGGCTATCACATTTATGCTGACAGGTGGTACACTACAAATCTTTTAGTAAATGAAATGCTTAAATGGAAACAATATTACACTGGAACACTTCAAGCGAACAGAGTCGGATTCCCACAGCAGCTGAAGTCTTTGAACCTAAAGCATATGGAGACTAAGTATTATATCAATTCGGAGCAAAAGAATGCTAGTTGCTGCTTGGAAGGACAAAAAAGCTAAAAAACCTGTCACAATTATTACCACAAATGGGTCTGCCATGCCTGTCATGGTGAATGGAAAGGAGAAACCTCTTATCATTCATGAATATAACCATAACATGAATGGTTGCGACAAGGCGGATCAGATGATAGGGTATTACAGCTTCTTCAACAGAAAGTTCTTGAAGTGGCGGAAGAAGATTTTCTTTTGGATATTAGAAATAGCCACCTGTAACGCTTACAATTTGTACAAATTGACAAGACCGGTTGGAGTTGGAAAATCGCAGCTTACGTTAAAGTTGTTCAAACAAACACTGATCAGAGAATTGTGTGCTTCGGCCGCATCCTCAATACCTGAAATCAGCCGCATGCTAAATCCTCCAAGGCCAAGTAAATTGTCAGATAACCCATTGGAAAGACTGGAGGGTGCAAAACATATAATGCAAAGAAGCACTAAGTTCAATAGGTGTAAAGTTTGCAGTACACCTGACGACAGGAAAAGGACAAACTATTATTGTGCCGGATGCACTGGCCACCCCCATCTGCACATAGATGAACGTTTCCTAAAATGGCACACTAAAGTTAAGTTGTAAATATAAGTTGGGGTGTAATGAGTGTTCTTTGTGAGAGCAGTTCAGCATATATATCACATTTTGTGATCTTTTTCAATTATTTGTAAATTTGTGACAGTAGAGTGTATTTCATTTTCTGGATGATACATGGAACGTAGTTAGAGTATAAACTTGATGTGTGGTTTATTTCCAAAATGGATATAGTTTACAGTGATTTCTATATTGGATGGTGGATTAGCTGTCTTCAATTGGTAAGTCTGATATGTTTGTTTTGTTTTTTGTTTAGTAAAATATTTTTCTGCCTCGTCTTTAACTACTTTATATTCATAAAAATTTTGTTAATTTTTAAACTGAAAATTTTCACAATCCTCATTCATTTTCCTTTTTAAATATATATAACATGACTATATTCAGTTAAAAACTTTGAAATAACTGACACTTACATGTTAACACTATATGAAAAACCTGTGCCGCAGAAAATTTGTGACAAAAGAGTGTCTTTCCTTTTCTTGAAGCCAATTGAAAAATTAGTTAGAGTATAAACTTGAACCATATGTATTTTATTTCCAAAATGAATGTAGTTTACAAATATTTGTATCTTGGATAACATAAGTGATTGATTTGCTATCTTGAGTGGGTAATTCTGATATGTTTTTGTTTTGTTTTTGTTTTTTTTGTAAAAATTTTTTCTTCACAGTCTCCAACTATTTTATACTCATAAAAAATTTTTAAAATTTATAAACTGAACATATTCAGAATCCTCATTCATTTTCCTTTTTAAATATATATAACATGACTATATTTGTTAAAAACTTTGAAATAACTGACACTTACATGGTAACACTATATGAGAAATCTGAGTCGCAAAAAATTCCTTGCGTAAAACATGGGAAAACCCCTACGTCCTGAAAGAGTTAATCTTTCATTTTCTCTTGCATCTGATTATGGTTAAAGGACAGAAGAGCCAAGAATAGAAGGACTGAAATGGTATGACAAAGTCACAGATGTGGAACTGATGACAAGAACCAGACAAGTGCCAGTGGAACAAGAGTTGAGAAGAAGATGCTGACGATGGATAGGAAACACATTGAGGAAACCTGTTGATTGCATTATAAGGCAGTCCTTGTTCTGGAATCCACAGGGAAAGAGAGGCAGAGGTAGACCAAACAAACACATGGAGAAGAGAGCTGGATACAGAGGTGAAAATGATGAGGAAAACATGGAAAGAACTTGAGCGGATGGCACAGGACAGGAAGACTTGGCATGTGTTTGTTGAAGGCCTATGCTCCTCGGGGAGCTAAAGGGTATTGATTTTTAATCTTGTACTTAACGTGAACAATAAAAGTTAAGTGCTAAAGATATAAAACAATGCAAATGCATACAAACAGAAGTAACTCAATACCAGATTGTAATTCATATATTTAATCTTTATATTTCTAGTTACACATGCACAACACTACAGAAACCTCCACATATAATTAATACATTTTAAAATGCCCCTGTCAAATAATTATCTAATTTTTAGCTACAAATGGAGCATTTTAGCCACAACAGGTGGCTCTCTTGGGGAAAGCTTACAAACTCTCGTGCAGATGTGGTTTCTACAGCAACTTTTTAAGATGATCTTGGTTAGATTTAATATTGGTAAGTTAAACACACCAGACATGTGTACAAGATCTTGAGGGAATCCAAGATGAAGAAGGGTGAAGAATGCAGAAATGATATGGCAAGAAATGGAAAAAAAAAACTAATTAGGAACGGTATCAGTAAAGATTTTAAAGAAACATTTAAAGTTACTGTAAAATATCCTGTAAAAAGAAAGCATTAACCAATACACAACTAGCACATAAGAACAACCTATTTAATGACAATATTCATAGCCAATTCTACTTTCGATATCAAGGCCTAATTTTAACACAATTCGTCTTGAATAAATCGAAATAATGCTGTCTAATATAGCTCTAATCAAATTATGACTGTCAGCTGAGCTACTGGTGGATTTTCCAATGTCTAAGAATAAAATTGAAAGTAACTAAAAAAAACAAATCATACGACTTAACTAAGAATATGAATGAATCTGTTTAATGATTCATGCATGACAACAGTAATTACAAAAATTAAGAAAGGTAACCATGTATGTCAAAGTATGTGTTAGTCAAAAACAATCGTGTAATTTCTCAATGACAGGCACAAAGATCTGTATTATCAGTAGCAAGTGCATTTTTACATCAAAACTCTCTGGCTTAAATTAAAGGCTGGACACAGGCTCACACAATTATTCACTACATGTTCCAAATAGACATATGAGTTAAACTATTTCATAAAGTCTCTGAAAAAACATTATTTTTTTCTAAAACCAAACAGAAAGTTTAACTACACAACCCATACTTTATGTGGCTGAAAAAAGACTTAACAGATACATACATGCACTGCTGTAAATTTTAACGGTTGTTCCTGTTAAAGACCATGCGATCCTGCTCTTTTGGACTCATGTGTGCCAGGAGTTCTCGGAGTGATGGTTTTATGTAACGATCACGGTCATTGTAGTACACTGGTTCTCCCCAGTATGTGCCTGTCTTCCAGCCCTCTACGTTCTTCATTAGCTCATTTTCTTCATCACGATTACGCCTGTAATGCTTCAGAATGCTGTCAAACATGTAAAGTTCAAACTATTACCATATATTTTTATGGCAAACCATTCACATTAATACAAAAATGTATAAAATACATTACTATGTTACAATAAGGGTGAGCAAGGCATCGATCACAGCCCACCGGTGGACCACAGAAAGATTTCAAATGTACTGCATGATATATGTCTCCCCCCCCCCCCCAATTCTTTAATTAAACCTTTTGTTTTTAAAGGCAGAGAATTTTTCATAAGAAATGTGTAATACTAGCACTTAATTATTATACATTTGTTTTCCTTTGTTCTTATTAATGTAAAATTGTTTCTCTTGCACATGCAAATATTTTTGTCTTTAATTAATAAACGTTTTTTATCATCATCTCTTTTCTGCGCTGCTTTCACAGCATGGAGCCACTGCTGCAGATGGCTTCCTTGAGGGAGCCTACACCAAAGCACATACTCATACAGTGGTGGTTCTTGTAGCAATATGTTTTATATGATGTGGTTGCCAGCCTCATACACAACCTCGTATTAGTTGCCTCGTACGACATACCTGAGGGTGCAGTAGTCCTATTCGTTTTCTGTCACTTCAGAGACCCCCCCCCCCAGGAAATAATAATAATAATAATAAATTCTTTAAGCACCAAACACGGCGCATAAGGCAGAAACCAGTGCTCTCCAGGTTGTTCGTTGTGACGCCACTCCTCTTAGCTCTTGCACATTATTTAGGCCCAACGTTCTTCCTTCTCTTATTATTGTTCTTCTGAGTGTTTCTTTTGGTCTTCCTTTTTTCCTCTTACCCTCAGGAACCCAAGTGAGCGCCTGTAGTGGTATTCTGTTGTTTTGCATTCGTAGGACATGACCGATATATGACCATCGTCTTTTCCTTATATAGTCGGAGACATATTTCTGCCTAGAGTCTTCTCTTATTTGTCGATTAGTCTTGAATTCTTTCCAACTGATGTTCATGAGTTTTCTATGACATTTGTTCTCGAATGTATTCAGCTTGTTCTCCAATAATTTTGTTATTTTCCAACTCTCACAGCCATATGTTAACACTGAGATAACATTTGAATTAAACAGACGAAGCTTGGTATGTATATTCAATGATCGTAATTTCCAAATGTTAGATAATCTATTGAAGGCGCTATATTTTAACCGAGAGATGACACAAATTATTTATTGCTTCTTGGGATTGTCTTGGTGTTGAACTTAAGAATGCTACATCATCTGCGAAATCCAGGTCCCCCAGGAATTTTCCATTTGTCCATTTTATACCCAATTGTTCATTGTGGAAATACACGGGCAATAAGCATTTTTGTGTCTTAAAAGATATTTTCATCTCACATGCATGTAAAGTTATTGTATTATTTGCAGTTGATAAGCTGTAAAAGGAGCTACAGTGAATTCTTGTATTTGGTAGATCGCAGCTTCACTAAAAAAAAGTAGACGTAGGTATTGGCATGCCAAAGCCTATGCTACAACATGCAGTTAAAATATGTATATATTATTAAGACATCAAATTATGCGTATATCAGGCTGAGGTAGCCTTCCACCTCTCTTTGCCAGTCTTTCAGATTCTCTGTTACCAGAGGTCATGCAATGGGATCCACTGAACCATAAACTCTTTTGAATCGCTGATATAGTCTGCAGAGCACTGCTCTTTGGTCATTACGGTCTGCATTATACTGGCCACACTGTGATTAACTACCAATAGTGCATCTGTGAGGAAAGCTACATTTTTCTCTGTGCTTATTTCTGTCATTAGGACTTCTGAGGTCGTTTTCAAGGCCTCTGCCTCTCTGAAGTTAGCTGAGAATTGTCCTGTTGCCTGTAGCAACTTTTTTCTGTCTACTGTTACTAGGGTGACAGAACTTCCCCTTCAGATGCAGCCTGCTCGGATATCATCTTCTTGCTGGTCTGTCCTTGTAATTTGGCAATACTATTTTCAAGGGAGTGGCTGATCTACCTGCATATTTTCCCATAAAACACTTCACTTCTTTTGCAGCCTGACTTTCAATCCCTCTTTCCATACCTTTTCAAAAGCTTTTTTTCTCAATCATCCAAAAAACCACCAGTGTGTGTTTTCTTTCTCAAAAGGCATCTTCTAATTTCCATACAGCTGATGTTAATTTGTATTCTATTTCATTAAAATTAATTTATGAAATACAGATGCAATACAATCTTTACTATGTAACATTCTGTGAAAACATTTAAATACAGCTGAGTGAAACAAATCATACAGAGATGCATGTTGCAAGATTTTTAAACCACTCAGTGAATTATCCTGCATCTTAAAGAGTTTTTCCAAAACCGGCAACAACAACAAAAAAATGTAAATGAATAACTTGTGGGCAAGCTAATGGGAGGATAAGCTGCAGGCTATGTAGGAAGTGCAAAGTAAAAGGACGATCAGATTGGGTCACCTCATACCATTTTAAGTTTTCACTGGAAAGAATGTCATTAGGTTCTCATGTGGCTATGCATTATGCTAGATGGTAGTATATACATGATTATTTGCAATGTGGTGTGTAGTGTGGGCCCACCACAAGTTCTCAGTACCAGTTGTTGATGGGTTTCTATTCCAGTAATGTCCTTTCTATTCCTTTCTGTAGAATGATGGCTACACCTTCATTGTGCTGTCCATCCTCTCTTCCAGAGTAAAGTACTGTTTCTCCTGTTGCTGTTTTTAACTTTTCCTGCCCCTGTCCATCTGCTCTCGCTTATCCCTAGAATGTGTAACCTATAGTTTCTCATTTCTGCCGTGACCTGTTTTAGTTTACCCGTCTCATTCATTGTCCTGACATTCCAAAATCCTATTCTTGTATCATGTTTTGCGGTCAGGACGTCCGTTCTCATGTCAATGGCTTCCTATCGGCTTTCACCACTGACAGTCATACAAGCCTCAGACTCCGGATGTCCGTCCCGCAGCAAAGTTTGTTTATTCGTTGTTGTTTCCGTAACTTCAATTTTTTTTTACATAGACAGGGGTGTCAGCCCTATGCTAAAACCCCCAACCTGGAGGACCAGGGTGTCTGCTTTCGTCTGACCCCTGCCCGCGCAAACCTGTCCAGCTTGGTATTGAGTTACTTCTGTTTGTATGCATTTGCATTGTTTTATGTCTTTAGCACTTAACTTTTATTGTTCACATTAAGTACAAGATTAACAATCAATACCCTTTAGCTCCCCGAGGAGCATAGGCCTTCAACAAACATATGCCAAGTCTACCTGTTCTGTGCCATCCGCTCAAGTTCTTTCCATGTTTTCCTCATCATTTTCACCTCTGTATCCAGTTCTCTTCTCCATGTGTTTGTTTGGTCTACCTCTGCCTCTCTTTCCCTGTGGATTCCAGAACAAGGACTGCCTTGTAATGCTATCAACAGGTTTCCTCAATGTATGTCCTATCCATCGCCAGCGTCTTCTTCTCAATTCTTCTTCCACCGGCATTTGTCTGGCTCTTGTCATCAGTTCCACATTTGTGACTTTGTCATACCATTTCAATCCTCCTATTCTTCGCACACACCCATTTATGATGGCTAGAATAATGAATGAAAAGAATGTATCAAACTTTGTAGTACTTACGCTCTATCCTTTTCTGCCATAATAAATGGTTCTATAGCAATCCTGGCATCCCTCATCTCCAATTCTATTTTACTGTTGGATAAATGATATCACATTAGATGTCATCATCTTATGACTGTCGATGACATGGAGGAGATCAGATAAAGTTAGCAATGATCACCATCATTATTTTCTGTTACACTCCCAGATGTCATCATCTCATGACTGCCGATGACATGGAGGAGATCAGATAAAGTCAGCAATGATCACCATCATTATTTTCTGTTACACTCCTAGATGTCATCATCTCATGACTGCCGATGACATGGAGGAGATCAGATAAAGTTAGCAATGATCACCATCATTATTTTCTGTTACACTCCTAGATGTCATCATCTCATGACTGCCGATGACATGGAGGAGATCAGATAAAGTTAGCAATGACCACCATCATTATTTTCTGTTACACTCCTAGATGTCATCATCTCATGACTGCCGATGACATGGAAGAGATCAGATAAAGTTAGCAATGATCACCATCATTATTTTCTGTTACACTCCTAGATGTCATCATCTCATGACTGCCGATGACATGGAGGAGATCAGATAAAGCTAGCATTGATCACTATTTTCTGTTACACTCCTAGATGTCATCATCTCATGACTGCCGATGACATGGAGGAGATCAGATAAAGTTAGCAATGATCACTATCATTATTTTCTGTTACACTCCTAGATGTCATCATCTCATGACTGCTGATGACATGGAGATCAGATAAAGTTAGCAATGATCACCATCATTATTTTCTGTTACACTCCTAGATGTCATCATCTCATGACTGCTGATGACATGGAGGAGATGAAATAAAGCTAGCAACCACAGCAACATACATCCAGAGAACCGGACTTCTTGTGAAGACATTTCTAAACAACAGCGAACGAGAAGAAGAAGAGATAAAGCTAGCAATGATCACCATCATTATTTTCTGTTACACGCCTAGATGTCATCATCTCATGACTGCTGATGACATGGAGGAGATCAGATAAAGCTAGCAATGATCACCATCATTATTTTCTGTTACACTCCTAGATGTCATCATCTCATGACTGCTGATGACATGGAGGAGATGAAATAAAGCTAACAACCACAGCAACATACATCCAGAGAACCAGACTTCTTGTGAAGACATTTCTAAACAACAGCGAACGAGAAGAAGAAGAGATAAAGCTAGCAATGATCACCATCATTATTTTCTGTTACACTCCTAGATGTCATCATCTCATGACTGCTGATGACATGGAGGAGATGAAATAAAGCTAACAACCACAGCAACATACATCCAGAGAACCAGACTTCTTGTGAAGACATTTCTAAACAACAGCGAACGAGAAGAAGAAGAGATAAAGCTAGCAATGATCACCATCATTATTTTCTGTCACACTCCTAGATGTCATCATCTCATGACTGCCAATGACATGGAGGAGATCAGATAAAGCTAGCAATGATCACCATCATTATTTTCTGTTACACTCCTAGATGTCATCATCTCATGACTGCCGATGACATGGAGGAGATCAGATAAAGTTAGCAATGATCACCATCATTATTTTCTGTTACACTCCTAGATGTCATCATCTCATGACTGCTGATGACATGGAGATCAGATAAAGCTAGCAATGATCACCATCATTATTTTCTGTTACACTCCTGACAAGAGCATGGAGCCACCACTGTAGATGTTGCCCTTGTAGAAAATCTGCACCAAGCAGTCCCATGCTCTTCCAGTGCTGGTTTCCATGGCAATTTGTTCTACTCGATGAGCCCCCCCCCCCCCCCCCGCGCACAACCTCATAAATATGTCGCCATGCATGACATGCCTGAGGGTGCAGTAAAACGTTTCTTTTGTTGTGACTTTAGAGATCTCCATGAACTTGCGCAGGGCAAAGTTAGCAATAAAGCATGAACAGAAATAACAAAACATAATGGCAGATGAAAAGAAAGTTCACCAAAAAGAGTACGTGAATATGAACAAAGATTTTCTGAAGTACAGAAGTGAGATGGCTATTACTGCCAAAACTTGGTGGACTCTGAACAATGAAGAAGTAAAGTTTAAAAATGTACCTTCACTTACAGGTAGGTAAGGTAAAGGATCCATAGAGGCAGATTGGGAATATGGTGTCACCTTCACTTACAACCAAACACAAACTTATCAAGTTTCCATAAAATATAAATTCAAGAGTGTAATTCCAGCAATGACACTGCATAACATAAACATATGTACTAGAAGGAAAACAAAACACACTAAACACATTAAAAGACAACAGTTCCACATTACCGTCTCCTCTTCTTATCAAACGCATAGGCTACCCAGCCCACAACGCAGAAAGCAGTATAGAGAAAAATCTGAGTATATCCTGAAATAAAAAAGATAATACAAAACTGAAATGTACATTTTTTTGTCATGTCTTCCTCATAATTAAGGAAGCACGTTGATAGCATTAAAAAGGCAGTCCTTGTTCTGGAATCCCCAAGGTAAAAAAGTATGAAAAAGAAAATGGTGAAGACACGGAAAGAATTTGAGCTGATGGCACGTGACAAAAGGACTTGGAATATGTTTGCCGAAGGCCTGTTCTCGTTGGAGAACTAACGGGTAGTGATATGTTGATAAAATGTAAGCAAGGGAAAGTGTGAGTTTAGCCAGAACAAAAATGACTATACAGTGGTGCATCACTTGTGGTTTTTTAAATATTAACTTGTGTGATGTTTCTGAATGGCAATATTTCTATTACAATAAACGTAAAAAAATGAAGATAAATGCATGAATATTAGTAGCCTTCTTCAGTCATGACAGACTATGGGAATACATGAATATTATCTGCTGTGTTTAATGTATAACTGCTTACTGTTAACAATTATTAAACACAGTGGAGTTAGTGCAAAGTACTAAGAAAAAAAATCAACACACAGAGAAGAAAAATCAACACACAGAGAAGAAAAATCAACATACGGAGAAGAAAAATCAACACACGGAGAAGAAAAATAAACACACATAGAAGAAAACTGGCAACAGAAATGAAAAACATAAGGAAGACATGGAAAGACCTTGGGCTGATGTCATGTGACAGGACTTTGCATATTTTTCGTTGACGGCCTATCCTCCTTTGGTAAAGGTAATTGGTACTGACTGATTTATAAAATCATATCTTTGATATATGCACAAAGTGGGAGTAATAAAAAATATCTCACCGAAGATCTTAATTTTGTTCCTCTTTGTTCCAAATTCGATAAATATTCTCTATTTCAAGACGTTTACAGCTTCCATTGCTGCATGCTATTCTCAGCTCTGATCATGTTACCTGTGAGTTGTTCCGTGATGCCCCCCCCCTCCCCTTTGGTGGCATATCGTAGAGATAAGAATTTTAAGGACATTCTTGTACACAGCTACTTGGTGAATACTACTCTTCATATTTTGGTACACAGTCTTGCCGATGTCCCAGATAGTGTACCTGTTCATTTGTGCTCCAGACTCAAACTGTTTCATTTCCAAAGGGTGATTTTATTATTAAGAAGTCATTTATGTGTGAATCCAGGAATCTTATTTATGATATTATCTGCAACAGGTGTAACATATTATCTATATTGGTGAAACTGGCAGATTTTAAGAATTTTAAAGACATTCTTGTACACAGCTACTTGGTGAATACTAGCTCTTCATATTTTGCTACACAGTCTTGCCGATGTCCCAGATGATGTACCTGTTCGTTTGTGCTCCAAACTCAAACTGTTTCATTTCCAAAGGGTGATTTTATTATTAAGAAGTAATTTATGTGTGAATCCAGGAATCTTATTTATGCTATTATCTGCAACAGGTGTAACATATTATCTATATTGGTGAAACTGGCAGATGTTTGTCAGATAGATTCCATGAGCATGTTAAACGACATTTATCATAGGGAACCTAAACATGTGGCTCTTCATTTAATAGTCCAGACCATTCCGGTTACTGTGATATTCAGGTAACCACTATTCGTATCTGCTTTTGAGATGAGTGAACTTGCTTTTCTCTACAGCAGGGGTCAACCTTTTTTACACCGTGGGCACATTTTAGATTTATAAATAGAGTGGTGGGCACCAACTAAATATCGCGACTCACTTATTAAAAAAAAAAAAAGCTTTCATTTTTACACAAACTATATTTAACACATTAACTACCGAATTGAAAAACACACTGTGGCCGAACTAAATTTTGTTTCCCATTTTCATCATGTAGGTGTTTGCACAAAGTAAGCTGTAGTTTTCGTAATTGTTTACAGATTTTTATGAATTACACGTCATTTTAATAATAAATGAATGTACTATTACAATAAACACTGGTTGTAACTCTAATAGAGGTTGTTGCTATTTAACGGCCCTCCGATGGCTGAGGACTTGCAATATTTTCACAATTATAACTGCTTTATCAAAATCACAATTTCAATGTGCACACCGTTTTCACTCTTGTCCTCGTCGCTAGATCTATCAGTCAATTGTTGAAACACGTTTCTATCCTATTCAGCCGTTAGACGAGATGTACACGCATTTTTTGTAGTCCTATCACTAGTTGCCATGGTAAACAGTTTTACACGATTTGGTAACTAACCCAAAACGCTGAAAAATATGAACATAATATCAATTTTCCATTGTTCTACAACAACCATGCTTTGGGAATTTGTTTTCCGGTGGCAACTTAAAATCTCGAACCAGATCAGAGAGTGTTTCAGTACATTTTTCATTCGTTTTATTACTAAAATTAGATTGGCGCTCTGAGCGGCTTGCGGTCCAAATGTGATTATTTTGTGAGCCGCTGACAGCGGCTTGCGGTAGTTAATTCTTATACAGAGCTGAGTAAACACATTTAATGATATAAGAAATATTCAGGATCTAAAAAAGTTGATCTTAAAATCATTTAAGTCAAACGCATAATTAGTGTGACATTTGGCTCTGCATGTCACTGACCATCTTTTCATAAGTTATGAGTGTATGATGATGTGCCTGAACGGAAACAAGCATCCAAATGAGCGTCAGTGAGCCATGATCTGTACTTAGATTTGACAACGTTCATTGTTGAAAATAGTGATTCACAAAGATAATTGGAGCCACATTATGCGTATATCTTAAATGCTGCTCTTTTTAAGAATGGGTAATTTTTCTTTGTCAACGATTTTCCGACAGTCATCATAAGATAAATGCGATTTTAAAGCGACATCATTCCTGAAGGTCCAAAATCTCTACTCCAGTTCTGTAATGGCTTCAATGAATCTGCCAGTAGGTGAAGCAGTCAGTGTAATATCTGTTTGGCAAACCAAAGGATTTGCACACAAAAAAGTTACAACTGACTATATAATGATAAACTGCTGAAAACGTCTGTCAAAATCATCTAGGAATGTTTGGAAGTGGCTACTGTATGGTGACAGCATGAAATCTCTTCCACCAATAAATGTCTTCATGCTGGGGAATGACTTTCTCTTTACATGTGAAATAAATCCACAAGTCTATTATTTGAGCCACCTGTATCCCTGGAGATCCACATTTAAATTGTTCATTTATTTCCTTACCCGTTTTACAGTAGCCCCCTTATTTATTTACTTACACTAGGCTATATTATGTTAAGCAAGCGTAAATATTTCTTCTCGTTTCCCTTTAAAATTAATTTTATTTACTTAGTTATCTAAGGTGCTAACCATTTCATTAAAACCATATTTTTTTTTTTTTCATTTTTTTTCATAACCCTCCACTCCCAAAGGAGCATAGGCCTTCAACAAACACATGCCAAGTCCTCCTGTCACGTGCCATCATCTCAAGTTCTTTCCATGTTCTCCTCATCATTTTCACCTCTGTTTCCAACTCTCTTCTCCATGTACTTCTTGGTCTTCCTCTGCCTCTCTTGCCCTGGGGGTTCCAGAACAAGGACTGCCTTGTAATGCTATCAACAGGTTTCCTCAGTGTGTGTCCTATCCATCGCCATCGTCTTCTTCTCATCTCTTGTTCCACTGGCACTTGTTCAGTTCTTGTCATCAGTTCCACATTGGTAACCTTGTCATACCATTTTAATCCCTCTATTCTACGCAAGCACCCATTTATGAAAGTCTGTAGCTTTTTGGTTGTTGTCTTTGTTGTTCTCCATGTCTCCGAGCCATACAATAGGACTGACTTCACATTTGAGTTGAAGATTCTTATTTTCGTGTTGGATCCTATTTCTCTTGATCTCCATATATTTCCCAATGCAATGAAAGCTCCTCTTGCTTTTTGTATTCTTATTTTGATATCGCTGTCTGTCCCTCCAACTTTGTCTATATTACTGCCAAGATATGTGTATGATTCTACATCTTGTATTGGCGTTTCTTCAAGTTCAACCCTGTTTTCATTACCTGCATTTATTCTCATTATTTTTGTCTTTTCCCTGTGTATTTTCAGACCCAATTGCTGTGACCTCTCATCAAGTGTTTTCAATTTGTCCTGCATCTGATTACGGTTATGGGACAGGAGAGCCAAATCATCAGCAAAATCCAGATCATCCAACTGCTTAGTCAGAGTCCACTGGATTCCATTTCTGTTGTGTGTTGTCGATGATCTCATAACCCAATCTATTGCCAGCAAGAAAAGAAATGGAGACAAGAGGCATCCCTGTCGCACTCCTGTTCTTATCCCA
The DNA here is from genome assembly GCA_024509875.1 of Oreohelix idahoensis. Taxonomy (NCBI): domain Eukaryota; kingdom Metazoa; phylum Mollusca; class Gastropoda; order Stylommatophora; family Oreohelicidae; genus Oreohelix; species Oreohelix idahoensis. Next base: position 114,302 of record JAMPIV010015140.1, read on the forward strand.
AATGGTTCTGTAAGCTGTCCTTCATGAAGAACTCTGCACGTCATGTCTTCATAGGTTTTCTTTATTAAATTAATGATTTTCAGGGGAACTCCATAATGCCTCATCAATTTCCAAAGTGATTCTCTGTCCACACTGTCAAATGCTTTTTCGTAGTCCACAAATCCGATGTATAGTGAATTCCATTCCAGACTTTGTTCAACTATTATTCTCAAAGTGGCTATCTGGTCTGTACATGATCTGGGCTAAAATTCTCAGACTGTTTAGAAAGACAGCTATTTCAAGTGCCTTTAATGTGTGCTTCAGAGATTTTTTAAAGAATAACCCTATTTCTAATAATGGGTGCTTGTGTAGAATAGAAATAGTAAAGCATTCTGACAAGATCACTAATGTGGAACTGATGACAAGAACCAGGCATGTGCCAGAGGAACAAAAGATCAGAAGACATTGGCAATGGACAGGATACACATTGAGGAAACCTGTTAGCATTACCAGGAAGCCCTTGTGCTTGAAATGAACAACAGTGGGTCATGTGTTCGACACAACCTCAAAAAAGAATCAAGAGAAGCAGTAATTAGGAGTTAGGGTTAGGAATCATAAACCTTACCCTAAACCTGGCATGGTTGACATATTTGGATGACGTCGAAGAACATGGCCCACTATTCTTCATTTCAACAGTCCTTGTTCTGGAATCCCCAGGGTAAGGGTAATAGTGGTACAGGGAGACAAAGGAACACATGAGAAGAGAACTGGAGACAGACATGGAAAGACCTAGAGCTGTTGGTCCGGGACAGGAAAACTTTGCACAGTTTGTTGAAGGCCTATCTATGCTCTTTGGACATCTGCAGGGTGATCATGATGATGTGAAACCTGTTTCAGCTGATGGGCTGAATTGAGAAGAATGCAGGTCTTACACGAGTAGAAGATAAAGTATTCAGATACAACATAAATTTTAAAATTCTTGTCTTCATTATGACCAAATGATTCGCAGAAAACGCATGTTCAATAAAGAGCGTTACTCGAATGCGTGCGGTTCCAAACTGGGGTGCCCAACTGACTTCTGAGGTCGGCGAGTCAGAGCTAAAATTTTTGTGCGAATAATCATTAAAAATGCATAATTTTAGAAGCAAATTTTCATAAATATTCTTATATGCGAAATAACCACGTTTACCTGACATAAGCCTCTTCGGCATTCTTGCTGCCCATTCAATTTTCTCAAATCCATTTTTCGGTGGTAGATCCTGCTGATAGGTAGCCATTTTGACCTTCGATGCTAACACCACCGGTTACTGTCGGTAACCTGCGGACCAAATAGGTACGAAAGATAGGACATTACCATAAGAGTCTTAGTTTTTTTGGAATTAAAATTTTTCAAACAATTAACTAATACAGTCTGTTATAAATTTTATTTTTCTGTAATTATATAATTTGGTTTTGATTTTTTTGCCGTAATTCAACGCAAACAACCTTTAACCCTTAGTGTTTTGTAAACATGGCGACAAGTCCTGAAGAGTATGCAGAGTTTCAGGCACAAATTCTCAATTCAGCCCAGTATTATAGAGACGTTCAGAAGAAAGAAGGCGATGTATCACCAATTGCAGACTGTCTTATAAGACTCGAAGGCCATGAAGTTACAGATTTTAGCTCACAGTATGGAAGCGAACGTAGCATTTCCTACGTCGCAAGTAATCTTGCGGGCAAGGCATGCGTGTTTCCTTCTTACGGAGATTACACACAAGCATGCGTATTTGTAAGTGGTTGTAGTTAGTGAAAAGAAAAACGTTCTCCACAGCATTGGAAGAGGATACTGAGATATACATTCTGGTCATGAAAGATAATGAATATAAGTGTCTATTGACACGTGTACACATACTTTTGTGCAGACAGACCCGCAACCTATTCGCATTGAATAGGTCATTTTCCTTAAATTACTTACCCCTAGATTTTTATAGGTTTTCTTTTTTGGTCCTTGATCACTCTGACAGTGACCATCACTCCTGGTGGCGTCTTGTAGGGCAGCAACAAACTTTCTCCACTTTGCCCTGTCGGCAGCCATTCTTCGTGTGGTGCCCCAGCTCTGGTTCATGCATTGCATCTCTGCCTCCACAAGTCTCCACCTGGTAGCTTTTAGTCAGCCTCACTTTTGCTTTCCTTCAGAGGTCCATGGCATAGCTGTTCTTGTGATGGCATCGGGGTCTCTTCTGAGGAGGTGGCCACCCCAACTCCAGCGTCTGCCAGCAATGATGGCATGCATGTCCTCTTGGTTGCTGCTAGTAAGCAGTTCTTGGTTGGTGATGGTGTTTGGCCAAAAGATTCTGAAAATTTTCCTTAACTCTTTCAGTCCCAAGCAAAAAATTGGGTTTGGCCCAAACAAAAATGGTGACCCCAGTGCTTTTTTATTGTTGTTGTTTGGAAATTTTTTTTTTAATGTTCATATGCATAAATACATGAGGTGAGGTATTTAAAAGAAAGTACTTCCTGTTAGAAATGACTTTTTGGGTTGTTAAAATTAGAAAACAGCTCTATAAAGGAGCAAAAGATATGAAAGTCGATTTAACGTTCATCGGGCCAATTGGGTCTAAAAGGAAGTACGATATATCGGCTTTTGGGATTTAAAGAGTTAAACAGATTGTGTGGAAAAGGACAATTTTGACACTTCCTTCTGTTACTCTCCAGCATTCCACACCATACAGTAGCACAAAATGAACACAGCTGTCATATAATCTTAACTTTGTTATTGTTTTGTACTGGGAAGACTTCCAGATGTTATTTAGACTAGCAAAGGCTGATCTCACTTTATTCATTCTATTGTTGATGTCTTTGCTTGTTCCGTCTGGTGTTACTATGCATCCTAGATATGTTAATGTGTGTGTCTGTTCCAGCTTTTTGTTGCTTATTGTTATGGGCTCAGGATTGCCCACATTGAGTGTCATGACCTCTGTCATCTTTAGGTTTGTGATGAAACAGTCTCAATCATTACATTTTCCTGTGCCATTCTGTCGTAAATTTTTAAAGATAGATCAGAAGATATTTATGGTCCCGTCTGAGCGGAAGTGATAGTGGTAAAATATGTGAGAATAAAGGTGTAAGAAATAGATTTTCACGAGGAAATAGTGTAAGAGGAAGATCAGTCTCTGGAGTGAGTAGTTTCTCTAGTCCAGCCTATCTATACGACTATATTTTAATCTCAGACGACCTTTCTCTCCCTATATGAAATATAAGTTACACTACAAACGCACACACAATTATGTGACAACAATACGCACAAACGTGAAAAAAACTATGGATAATTGGGTATGGGTCTGACCGACGCACTTAGTTAAGTTTTGTTTAGTTTATTATCACTTAAACTTTACAACATCAAACATATATATATATATATCAAATATAATCATGTTTACAGACATAGGAAAATAACCCAATAAGTGCCCTCCCCCTTGTTGAGAAAACAGAAGGATCCCAAAGGAAGTTAATAACCCAAAAGGTCAAAGATTAACACTAGGGTGTGGAATAGACAGTAAAGAAAAGAACAAGTCCCACTAAAATGCTATCCAGTAAAAAATTTAAACAATAGTTAAAAGAAAAAAAGAAGTTTGCAGGTTCAATGTTTCCTGTAACAAAAGAAAATATTTCACTATCTCTCTTTCTCTGTCATACGTGGCCACTCATTTGCTCCTTACCTAATCTGGTGAAACAGTGTTTTGGAAGAATAATCCATGAATGTGCATATAAAGTCCAGTAGTTGGTATTATCCGAATCGGGCCCCAGTTCCTCCAATAATAGTTAAATTTTACACGGGGGACGCCTAATTTGGTGGTAGATTTCTGGATACACAATTGACACCTAGAACAGTTAATGCCGGAACTCTCTGAGATATGGCACTCCCAATAAACAGCAGGAAAACATATGATTGCTAGAAACTGTTAATGATGATGATGATGATACTCCTATCGGCTTGCTTTGGGGTGAGTACCGATTATGAAACAGTGTATACTCCTGGATAAAATCCACTTGGGTAAACGACTGTCAGAAGTCGGGGAAAATGTTATGTATATTGCCACAGCGGGCTGATAAAATTGAAATGAAAAATCTGGGTATTTTTGTAAGTCCCGTTACTCAAATTTACAGTTAAAAAATGTTAGTATGTCGCCCTGGCAATTCCTGTTCGGTAGGGGGACGAACGCCAAGGAAAACGACAACTATTATTCCTTCAGTAACTGAGGAAAAGACCACAATAGAAAACCACTGGCCGCTGGGTTTTGATCAAGCACTGTATTAGGAAGAAAACAAAACATTTCTAAAATGACAAATCCTAGGCTATCAAGCATAAGGTATGATCTCTTATCCTCTCTGTCACCTAATTAAATTAAAAGGCACATGGTATCTTAAGCCTGTAATATCGCGCGTCGCTTTAACGAGTACGGGTTTGGTAAAAAGCATGCCGCCTTTCCCCCTCTGACCCAGTAAACACTCAGCGCACAAAGTCAGTTATAATTTAATTATGACTACGCTCCCTTAACAAATATCGCCTGTCATTACTAGCTAGTTGATTGTCGGAATCTATCATTTTTACACATGGTATTAAAAATTTTTTTAATGTTCATATGCATAAATACACGAGGTGAGGTATTTAAAAGAAAGTACTTCCTGTTAGAAATGACTTTTTGGGTTTAATGCATCCTAGAAAATTTTTATCTCTTCCAAACCTCTACACCTCACGGTAGAAGGGGAATGACTAAGTAAGTAAGTAAGTATTAAATGCTAGTCACTATATAATTACACATGGCTGTTTGCCAGCGATCTTTTAGTTTTCCCTGACCGTGCTATTTATAGCTATCGTGACAGAAGTCACGTGGTCAACTTCCTAACAGGAAAAAAATGTGGCGGTGGTTACTTTTGATAGGGCTTAATTAATGCTTTTAGGCTACTTACTTACTTACTTACTTAGTCGTTCCCCTTCTACCGTGAGGTGTAGAGGTTTGGAAGACCATTCTATCAGCTGTCTTCTTCCTGGCCTGGTTCCATTCTAGTCCTCGGTCCTTCAAAGATTGTTTAATGTTGTCCTCCCAGCGAACTCTGGGTCTTCCTGGAGGTCTGGATCCCTGGCTCTTTGATTCCCATGCTTGTCGTGGTAGCCGATCTTCTCCCATTCTGCAGACATGGCCAAACCATCTTAGTTGGGACTGTTCTATTTGGGTCTGCAGCGGATGGGATTTCAGGCCTTGACGTATCGTCTGGTTGCGGACCATGTCTCTTCTTGTTACTTCAACCACTTTCCTCAGATACCTCATTTCTGAGGTTTGGATCTGGCTTTTGTGGGTTGTAGTCATTGCCCACGACTCGCATCCATATGTCAAAACTGGGACATAGGTGGAGCGGTATACAGCCATCTTCGTTTTCTTACCAACCTCTTTCTTGCTGAGGAATCCCCGATTTATGGCCTGAAAAAGTCTCCCAGCCGCTGCTTTTCGAGTGGCCAACTCTTCTTTGATGCCTCCCTTTCGGTCTATAATAGCTCCGAGATATTTAAAGTGGTCGACCTGCTCCAGGACCTGTTCTCCCAACTTAATCTGATGTTTTCTTTCTTCTCGTGATATCACCATGGATTTTGTTTTAGAGCTGCTTATGACCATCCCTCTCTTCTCCAGCTCTTCCTTCCAGACTTGCAGGTTGGATTGGAGATGTGCCTCTGATTTAGCAATCAGGGCAACATCATCAGCAAATGCCAGCTCCGAAATATAGACCTGTCTCATCTTCCAGTACCCCACTGAATACTTTCTTGTTCTCTCCTTACATGCCTTGATGACATCGTCCATGAGGAGTATGAAAAGATAAGGTGACAGGATATCACCTTGTCTTACACCAGTGGTGGTCCTAAACTCTTCTGACTTATGGTTTGCTGTCCTCACATAATTTCTGCAAGACTTGTAGAAGCTCTGTATAGCATGAATCAGAGGTGCTGGAATATTCTTCCTTGCCAAACAGTCCCAAAGTTTGCTCCAGGGGACTCTGTCAAACGCCTTTTCCAGATCTATGAAACAAAGATGGATCTCACTCTTATACTCAAGGGCCTTTTCACTCAACTGTCTGAGTGTGAAGATTAGGTCTTGAGTACTTCGGTTTGCTCGGAATCCGCACTGGACCTCATCCAATTGTGGCTCAGCTAGGCGTCAGAGTCTCTGCTCTAGGATTCTAGAGTAGATTTTACCAGGGACACTGAGAAGGGATATGCCTCTATGGTTTCCACATTGTCGATTGTCACCCTTTTTGAAAATTGGTGTTATGATGGCAATCTCCCAATCCTTTGGTATGGTCTTGTTGCACCATGCTGCCTGTAGGACCTTTAAGAGTAATAGGTCGCCTGATGCTCCCATGTACTTAACCATTTCTGGTGTTATACCATCATGCCCTGCTGCTTTGCCCATCTTGATTTTCTCTAGTGCTGCCCTCAGTTCTTCCATCTTTATGTCATCTTCACCATCATTGGTTTTCTCTTCTGTGCTAGTGGTTATCATTTCTGTTGCTTCACCATGCTCACCATCCAGGAGTTCTGAGAAATATTCTTTCCATCTTTCCATTACTTCCTTCGGGGCAGTAAGCAATTTGCCTTGTTTGTCCTTTATAAATTTGAGAGGGCATTGTTTTTCCTTCCTCATGTTCTTTAGGGTCTTATAGAACAATTTCTGGTTTTCTTGTGCATCTTTTTCTAGCTTTTCTCCAAATTCTTCCCAGGACTTCTGTTTTGCTGCTAGCACTTTGTTCTTTGCTTCTGTTCTGAGTATCACATATTCTCTATATTTTTCCATTTGTCCTGTTGTGTTTTTAGCTCCTAAGTATTGTTTCCATGCCATTTTCTTCTCTCTTATTTTCTCTTTGACTTCCTCTGTCCACCAAGGTGTCCTCTTTCTCTGGTTCCCAAGTCGGACTTCACCGCATGCTTCTGCAGCAGCTGTCTTTATGATATCCTTGAATTTATTCCAGAGGGTTTCCAAGTCATCAGGTCGTTCTTCTGTGTTGCTCACTGCTGTAGCAATAAGCCCCTGATATCTGGTCTTAAATTCTGGCTCTCTCAGCTTGTAGGTCCTAATGCTCATTTCTCCTGCTCGTTTACTTGGTTTCTTGCGTGATGTTGGGCAGTTCCTAGGCTGAGCAACTCTTTCAGTTGTTCGTTTGATTGTTAGCAGGTAGTGATCACTTCCAATCTCTGGCCCCCTCCAGACTCTTTCATCTCGGACATATCTGAATGAGCTTCTCCGAACAATGGCATAGTCGATCACTGACTTCTCATTCTTGGTTGGTTCACATCTAGTGTATGCATGTATGCGCTTATGGGGGAACTTTGTGTTTGTAATGATCAGATTCTGCTCACTGCAGAATCTAAGGAGTCGCTTTCCATTGTCATTGAGAGTATCTTCTCCATATCTTCCGATAATGCCACCCCATCTAGCATGGTCATTTCCAACTCTGGCATTAAAATCTCCGAGCATGATAACTTCATCTAGGCAGTCATCCACTGTCCTTTGAAGCAGCTCGAAGAATTCCTCCTTGACCTCTGCTCTCTCATCCTCATTTGGCCCATACACTATGACCAGGTTGACTATGGTTTCTCCTTCTTTTAGTTTTACAACCATAATGCGCTCCGAGACAAAGTTCCATCCCTTGATACTATCTTTTTGATTTTGGGCCACAATGCAACCCACGCCCCCTTTAGCTCTTTCAGATATGGGTACACCACTGTAGAGCAACGTGTTGCCATCGAGATCCATGACTCCTTGTCCTTTTTTCTTCGTTTCCGTTATAGCCAGGATTTCTAGTTTTGCTTTCCTCATCTCTTCCACCAGCTCCTCTTCCTTCCCATTTATACTTCTTGTGTTCCAAGTTCCATAAGTCGTAGTCCGTAGTCCGTTCCAGTTCGTCGCCTTTAGAATCAGTCCGGTTTTCTCTCTTGTATTTCTCGTAATCATAGTTTAAGACAAAGGTCACAATCAACATGCATAACAAATTACAGAAATCAAAAGTAGAAAACCTGCAGAAAATGGATATCAAATTTTTGTTTTGGTTTCATGCGTCAAACATTAATTTTGGGACCCAAGATGCATCAAAAGTGAGGAATGCAGTAAGCGATCCCATAGCTTGACTGCCTGCGTCAGGGTCAGCGAACCAGAGCTGACCAAGACCCTACTCCACCTCCACGTGGTGGTCCTGGAAACAGGCTGTATTACTGCAGTCTGGCTGAGGAGTAGGGATCGAAGAGGGAAGGCAAACCCGGTCCCAAAAAATGCTGTGCGGAAGTCGGATGTGTCGGCCGAAAGGCGCAAATACCGCAGCTTCGCTGTAAACGGACACAACGCAACCAACGTCCTTTTCAGGACGAACGAGGAAGAAGAAGAAGAAGAAACATTAATTATTGAAACATTAAATTGCAAGTCCACATTTACTACCTTAAAATAACACACCCATTTGTCCCCAAAACATGAGAGCTAACAATTATCTCAATCATACATCACGATGGTCATGTAAAAATGAGTATGGTCATGAGTAAAACGAAATGTTCAATTTAATAAATAAAACATACACCTATTAAATGATTTCCACACTCTGTTAATTCTGTCACTCTCACGCAACAACTGCCATAATTTGCTCTAGCCCCAAAATTTCGCTCAATTATCATTCACACTTATTTTTTTTTTTTTTATAGGAGGAATCTGTACATTCACAGATGGAGAAATTTGTAACAAATGAGTTTCCATTATAAATTTTAATTGTGAAGTTGTATTTTTAATACCGCTGGTGCGTCTTTCAATTTTGGAAATAGTGGAATGTACAAATTCTCCTCCTTGCACTCCATGCATGCCCATTCCAAAGCCATGAGTTCTGATCCAGTCTGCGCAATGTTTTTCTAATATGTGCTGTTTAGGAATTGTCTTATTGGGGAATAGCTTTCTGAACAAAGACATATATGTCTCTATTGATGCTGTTATTTGTTCTTTACTAATTGGTTTACTGTGTGGTATTTTGTTGTGTACCGGTACTTTCTCAAATGCTTCGTTCCGCGAGTTGAATTGTTCTTGGGCAATAAAAGCTATGTCAGTTATATCTTGTTTGTTTTTAATTTTCAGTGTTTGTGTAATGATTGCTCTTGTAAGATCTTTATAAACTTTTTGTGTGAGATATCTGTGGCAGTGATTCCCTATGAATGCTCTGCTATGATAAGCATGTGGTATGATTTTGTGTTTGGCTAGTACCTTGTCCAAGTGTGAGCAAACTGGACCAGACCTAGCACACAGATCTTGAAACTGAAGTTTGGCCAGCGCATCTTGTGCATTTTCAAGTTTAACTTTAAAACTATCTGTCTCCTCCTTATCCTCACAAAGTTCAATACCTGCCTGACAAAATTCAATTCTAGCTTCTAATTCTTCTGCCTGTTTCCAGTTCCTACCAAATCTCTTCAAGTTCTTAATATACTGTTCAAAAAAAGAAACGCATAGCTACTGAAGGCACACACAAAGCCATAATTTTGACATTCAATAACTTTTTTAATTTAATGAGTTAATTGTTCAAATTGCACACAAGAATACCTTAGGGTTCAACAAATCAATGGACAGTTGTTTTGCATCTGGGTCACGAGAGTTTTTTGGCGTACGGGCTTTCCATTTATTAGTATGGTGTGTGGCCTCCTCTTGCATTGATCAGCGACTGGCATCTCCTGGGCATGGATGCTATCAGACATCTGACGTGGGCCTGTGGGATGGCTGCCCACTCTTCCTGGAGTGCCTGGAACAGATCACGACGATTGGCTGGAGCAACGTCTCGGCGACAAACACGTCTATGCAGCTCATCCCACAGGTGCTCAATCGGACTCATGTCTGGAGACAGGGATGGCCAGGGAAGGGTGAGAATGTTGTTGGCAGGCAGGAACTGTTTGGTCAACCATGCACAATGGGGTCTGGCGTTGTCCTGTTGAAACACAGACCTTTGGGCAGCCAAAAGTGGAAGGACATGGGGTCGAAGAATTTAATTGACTTATCGTTGCGCATTCAAGCCTCCTTCAATGTGCACCAATTGACTCCTTCCGTTGTAACTGATCATTCCCCACACCATTGCACCTCCACCACTGTGCGGCGGAGCTTCATCAATGCAATTTTGGGCAAAACGTTCATTTCGCCTATGGTAGACCCTACGCCGTCTATCATGACGCTGCAACAAAATGAAAGATTCGTCACTAAACCAGACACGTCTCCATTGATTGTCAGCTGCCCAGGGACGATGCTGGTTGGCCCAAAGAAGTCGATTTTGGCGATGGCGGCGCATAAGAACAGGTCCTCGGTGAGGTCGTTGTGCCCAAAGTCCAGCGTCATGCAGTCTATTCCGGACAGTTTGATCAGACACATGACGTCCTGCAGGCAATGACTGGGCAGTTGAGGAAGCTGTTGTAAACCTGTCTCTGAGGTGACAAAGCCGAATAAAGCGATCCTCCGCTGCTGTTGTCACTCTGGTTCGTCCACTGCGATGCCGGTCTTCAACTGAGCCATTGGCTTGGAACCGGTGCCAAAGTCGACTGATGGTACTCTGATGCACGTTTAGATGCCTGGAAACCTGACTTTGACTTTTGCCTGCATGCAGTCGGCCAATAGCAATGTTCCTTAAATTTATCGATAGAGACGCCATAAATGTCTACTTGAAAATGAACTGAATTTTTGTGTGTGTAGTGTTATCCTTTTATAGGGTTTCAGTTGCGTAGTCAGTGAATAGTGTTCACCCCAAATTTTGTTGCTTTCACATGCGCGCAACATGAGCTGTGGTCAAAAATTGCGTCATAAACACTATTGACCACTGCGTTGTAACGATTACAAAAACGAACGCAATTCAGGTCAGCACATGCATTTGACACTGTAAAGAACATTTGAGGCTGGTTTTTATATACCCTAGCACCAAATTTTACTTACAAACTCATAAAAATGCGCCCTCGGATAGCTATGCGTTTCTTTTTTTGAACAGTATAGTACTAACATTTGCATGTATCTCTTGCGGATTCTCAAATATCTTTGCGTCTATTGTATCGGCTACCTGTTCTAGAAGTCTGTGGTGTTTCAAAACAATGCCTAAATATATGAAGGTAAGGAGGAGCTACATTTTCAATTTCAGTCTCTAACATTGGTTTGTGTAAACAATTATGGTAACGTGCCACTTGCCTTTTATTCCCTTTCCCATATTTCATATATCTATTGTAATCTCTTATCAACATGGCCAAACTTCTTGGTTTGCAAGTTGTGTGCTCCCTGGATGTCTTTATTTCCTTGTTTTGCTGGAGACACCACAGACATGGGTATGTTCCTTGAGCTCCAGACAAACCAAACATTTTCATCAAAAAGTCATAATCCCCGAATAAGAAAACAACAACTTTTTAACCATCCCACTCTAAATCTTTTAGTGACTCTATCTGAGCTTTCATGCCATTCATAAATATTTCTAAATTATCATATGTATCTCTGACTCTAGCCATTGATAAAAGGATGGTATTAGATTTAGAATTTGGTTTCTCTAAATTTACTACCTGCATTGTAACTTTGAACTGTGAATGAAAGAAGATATACAAACAGTTACTTAGAATTCTTTGGCATCCGTCATGTGCACAGGATTGTCTACCAAAGAACACTAATGGAACCGTCCTTATCTCACACACAATAAAAAAAAAGACATTCATATTATAAATACAAGATTAACAAGACTTGAAAGATAGATCAAAGTATGTGGAAGAATCTATCTATAGCTTTACATGTTTTCTGACGCTTATATACGTAGCTAAATATCATTATAAATGAATGAAAATGCAAAAACAGATGGCGCTTTACAAAAAGTTATTTTTTTACAACCTTATTTAAGATTTGCGAGTATCAGGAATGCGTTTACAGTGATTAAAATGTTATAAAATCTGGTGACAATATGCTTGTTCTTGTAATGCCAAACTCACAAAACTGACTACCACACATTCTCAAGATATGAAACCAAAAAAAAAACAGTATGTGGAAATAATCTTTAGCTTCCGTTCGAGAAATCTTTATAATTATAAACTCATTCGAATGGGCCGATTTTTAGATATTACATTAATAAATAGATTACTTTTGTTATGAATTTCCTCAAATGATGACGCTGTTTTCAAAAGTCTGTAACTCCGTCAAATATAATTTCAAACAAATAAAAATGCAATCTACAATAGAACACAGAACAAAGTTATAGTACACAAAAGAATTTTAGCGCTATGTTTATCCAGAACGAGTGTGTAATGATTTATATATTAACGATTTTACACACACATCAGCTGATTTTCCCCGCCAAAACCCTCAGTAATCTTTTACGGTGCAAGGAAGATTTATTACCCGGTGTCAGAAGTCCGGTCACTGAAACTAAAAGAGCGCTCTGGTATAGGGCACAAACAGCCATGTACACTCAATGAAAATATAATGCGCATTCTACTCACTTTATCCGTCACTCCTAGCATTATTTAGTCAGCTAAACCGTATCTTCTGGTGACAAAAATAAATTGATGGATTTTACATTACTGAACCACTGGTAAGAAAATATCTACGCGTTTACTGTTTCACTCGTTTTAAACGCTACGGAATTAGCAGTGAATAAAATTGGTAAAACTTTTAACACATTTAATACTTAAGCACAACTTATATTATTACCAGAAAAACAGCATAGTCCCCACGAAGGATATTAATGCACTATTTCACATAGGTTCTAGCGTAATGCTTTCAGACTATCCAAAATTTCCTGAGAGACTTGATAACTGACTGGGAGAGAAAGCAGTTTATATACAGATTTAGGGTAATATCTCTAAAAGATGTGAAAATTCACACCTTGGACGTATCAGGGAAAATCAACGAGCTTGGCTTCCGAGATAAATGTTTCTACGGTTCGCTCACTCGCGATGCTGAAACGACATCAGAAGGCATCCCATGCGAACAGGCCTTCTTAGATTATCTCCCCCGCCATAGATCAAATACTTAAGTCCCCTGAAAATGTCGGACATCAAAGGTGATCGGGACATATTATCGCCCCTTGAATTGATAAACAAACAAACCGTTATATTTCTATGCGCGTCTGTCTAATTGCCGATAATTGGCAAGTCAGCTCATGTGAGAAACTCAGGTAAACGAACGTGAGTCGCTCCCCTGGTGAGACTGCCGGGTGCGAAAATTGGTAAACACTCATCAGTGCATGTAAACAGGAAAGATAGGCGTGGCTTTAAATTATGAGTCAGACAGACAGCCAAGTTCGTGGTTTTTGCGTAGCAAAATTAAAACACTAAATGGGGAAGCATAGGTGTTCGGATTTCTGAGGCTATATTTACATTTCCACGTCACACATCCTTTAATTTCTTCTGTGCTCTTCCCATTCCTTTTTCTCCCCTCTTACAGTATTTGTTGTTTTCCCTTCAAAGTTTAAGGTCTTTTGTCATGTCTGGGCCTAATTGACCATCCCTTACTGATTGTTTTGATCGGTGACTTTCGTTTGAAACTATATTGACTCCTGATGGGGTAGAGTTAAGTATTTGTGTATGATTGTGTAACACACTTCTGACAAGACAGTAAGGCACGAATTAAGCATAGAAGTGGAATTGCCACCTGGATCTATCGTTATTGGCCTATTGTTGCCACCGACTTTCTGTCTGGGGAGATGGAAGAAAACCCAGGTTGTTGCCTGATAAGTTGTTAAAGTTTGCATATGTGGTGCCCAAAAACACACAGTAAATGTCAGTCCGGTGACCTTTTTTACAGTAGATTTACAGAGGTTTTACAGTACCCAGATTCCTTTACCAGGCTGAGAGTGTCGAAGGGCGGCCCTATTCTTATCGCTATTTTATAAAACCTTCACCGTGCCCGTAAAATCTTGGGAGACACCGTTCTGACAACATAATTATTAGGTGGCTGCTGATTGGCTGGGAGCGAATAACCACGGAACTTTTGTGAATCGCGAGACGGGAAGCCATTTAAAAGTGCAGATTTTGGCTGGCCGAGCTTTTCCAATTCAGCAGACCACGAGTCTTCTTAGATCCAGAGAGGTGAGAATTCCCCTTGTCCTAGGGTAGTCAAAGTAGCGTGGCTTGACAAGGGAATTCGACAGTGCGAGGTTAACAGAATCTGCTACACGGCTTCTTCATTGTTAGAACCACTGTGTACCATCGGACAGAAAAAGACTGTACAGTCTGTGTACGTCCGGCTGATTTGTGGGACCTTGCCACCGCCAGATCACTAAACCCACGTGGCAGACAGCGTGGTCGAGTCTTCATACTTCATATCCATAAGTACTTTTATTTCTCAGTCTTGTGGGGCATTTCCATAGAATGCTAATAATCCTGAGCAAATCCACGTCTATAAGCAGTGTATCAAGGCCTGGAAATTGAATATTCTGTATTCAACGTCAGTATTCGAGGTGCACTCGTATCCAGATTAGCCCTTGATACTCGACAGTATAAGTAATATTATTATTATTGTGCTGTGAATCTGCTACCCAGAGCAGATTATGTAGTTCCAGGACAGTGTTAGAATATTGGCCAGTGCACTCCAGTTTAGCATCTACCCAGTTTTATCATTTCTTCACAGGAGCCAGGAACTGTAGTGTACTAATGTTTTATTGAAATCAAGGACTTTAGTAGTACTAGTATACAATAGAGAAGGACGCTGCAATTTATTTTATCGAGAACTCTTAGTTATAAGTAGTCCTCATATTTTAAATATTTCACCTGTGGTTATGGGTTTAATTTTACTATAATTTCTTTGCTCTAACCATCATCATCATCATCCTTAAATCCTTGACTTCTTTCTTAATATACATATATACATGTACTCACCATATTTAGATAATAAATAGTCGTTGTTGTGCGTATGTGAATTTACCATGCTGTTGAGTGAATTTATCACTAGTTCTGTATGTCTATCTGTCTAGTGATATAAATATATATTGTAATTCTTCCTTTGGGGAGTGGGGGCTTGTCTGTCTGAGATCACAGAGTGGACCTTGTCGTAAGAGTTCTAGGAATTCCCTCTCATTGTCGTCAGGATTACTTCCTTAGAGAAGATTTGCTTTCTTTGTACCACCTCTGTATCTCATGTAGGTGTCTCTGTCACGAGCCAATTCTGAGAACCTATAGTATTTTATTCATTAATCTTTCAAAAGTCAGTTCGACTTAAACTTTGCTGCGACAGAGATAATGTGGCTTTCATGCAACAAAGCTTTATTTTTATATTATTTGTTTAGTATTCTTTTTGATGAACAGGCAGTAGTAATAATTTTGTTTAACGTAATTTTGTTCTAAGGAAACGTAGTAAATAGGATAAGATTTCTTTACCCATGCACTGTCAGTAATTGCAACGCTGAAGAGCTAAAATAATGCAGACCTGGATGACCTAAGAGTAATGCTCCATGACCTATGTCAAGGATTCAAAGGAGTTGTGACCCAGTTGATCCCATATCATTGTAACATCCCTTGCAATGAAGAGACTGACAGATTGGCAAAGAAAGGTGGAAAGCTACCTCAGCCTGATACAAGCATAACTTTCAAAGAGGCAAAGAGTTTTATCACAATCAGATACAAGAACACATGGGATGCAGAGGATCCAGGCCACACACAAAATGATGCATATTACCAGCTAAGCAGAAGAGAACAAGTGGTAATCTTCAGACTCCGCAGGGGCCACAGCAGATTAGGATACCAACTATTCTACAAGCTAGAGATAGGAACTACCAATGAGTGTAACTATGGCATAGATAAAATGACTGCTGAACGCCTGCTTCAAAGATGCCCAACATATGAGCATCAGAGAAAGCACATGTGGCAATCACCAGTACCATTCCTGGAAAAACTCCTTGCAGATACAAATAGCCTCAAGCTGACCACTTTTAACAAATCATAAGATTTGACTAATATGAGGTGGTGCATAGGACTGGCAATGTCATCATGTAAAACAAACTGCCAAAGGAGCAAGGGGACTTTGACACATGCTTCCTACCAAGAGATCAGCTGTATTAGTGACTCCATGCTTCATAAGGAGCTAAAACATGGAGCCCCATGCATAACCTCATTTTATTTGCCTGGTACGACATGCCGGAGGGAGCAGTATTCCTATTCTTTCTTTGTCTGCTAAGTGACCTCCCCTGGAACTAAACTAGATGGGGCATCTCAGTGTTTAATCAGAAAAATTGATGTGTCTTTTGGCGCACTGTGTTTTATGGTCCAGAGAGTGCTGTAAGCGGTACTGGATAATTTAATGCTGTGTCCACCAACTAGAATGGGAGAAGATCGGTTACCACAGCAAGCATAGGAAACTAAGAGCCAGGGATCCAGACCTCCAGGACGACCCAAAGTCCACTGGGAGGACAACATTAGACAATCTTTGAAGGACCGAGGACTAGAATGGAACCAAGCCAGGAGGAAAACAGCCGATAGAATAGTATGGCGCTCTCTCTTACAAACCTCTACACCTCACGGTAGAAGAGGAACGACTAAGTAGTAGTCCACCAACTACTTAGAACAGGTTTTTTTCAACCGAGGTTCCATGGAACCCTAGGGTTCCACGAGAAGTTACTAGGGGTTCCGTGAGAGGTCACTAGGGGGTCCACAAGAGATGGTGATTGAAAAAAAAAAAAATTTAATGTCTTTTTTTTGTTGTTACCTTTGAGCGCTGGGTGATGATAGTGTTCGCATTGGAAGGCAGTGACCAAGCAGCCCCCATATGGCAGTGAACAATATGACCGTGTTCACTCTTGCACATACCATATTTTGTTAGCATCTTGTAGAGTAGAAATTTGTGATAAGATTTTTGGGCGTTCTTAGATAAGGTATTAAAAAAAATCGAGCAGAAAATTTACAAAAAAGGAAAAACTTAAGTTTCTTCAACCTACACTACCGACTTGCATTAGAGTTGATATCCTTTGGGGGGAAGGGAAACCACACAAAATGAGTAGGCTCATAAGTTAGCCAAAATAAACAGATCCACAGAAAAAAAAAAAAAACATTCTCTACACAAAAGAGCATTGACAATTTTTATTGGATTATTATATTTACAACTTACTGATCACGCTAGGGTACCATGAGCTGTAGATATAATAATTTTTATGCAGGGGTTCACTGAGACCTGACAATTGTTTCAAGGGTTTTTCCAGAGCTAAAAGGTTTAGAAAGGCTGACTTAGAGGATGATGGTTAGCATATAGCACTGCGGTAGAGGACATTTCTGGAACACAGTGATGCAAATAATCAAAAGTAGAAGATAAAAATGGTTAGACTTCACAGTAATGAGTCCAGCCAGCAATGTTGAGACTCCTTTACAGGTACCAGGCAGTATGCGTGAAAAACTTGAGAATGGCAAATGAAGAGATCAGTTAATGAATAGCTGAACATACAAAAATAATAGAACATCTGATTGCCACAAGATGTGCTCAGAAACACCACTAAATATTGCTACAATGCATGACAGCAGTATGGTCAAGGAAAGAACAAAGATCAGTTCATCAATGTGTATCTTTAACACTTTGTTTATGACTCCTTACTCATGTTATATTCTGAAAAGTCAGTCAGTCTGGTATAAAGTCAGTTACACATATCATTGTCTTCAGGTTTATTTGCAAATAATTATTTTTTAATTTCTGTAAAAATTATTTTATGCATATTTTTTTCTTTGGCAGAGAACATATGGTCCATGGTGGCAGCTAGCGCCATCTGGCACAAAATGTTATCGAAGAACACCATCAGATTTTACAAGTGAAGATTTCATTGGTAATTTTGTTGTTTTTTTTTGTTTTGGCCTTTTCTTTGCGTTCTAGCTCTTGTATGCCATCAGACAGATCTGTGTAACCCTTTTTTATTTTAATCCAAGTCAGTTCATTGCCATTTTTTCCCCCCAATGTCATCCTTGTTCCAATATATAACTTCTTCACAGTTTCTTCTCCTTTTTTTTTATTTTTTATCAAAGTACATTTACAGAAGTCCCTTCCAACCAGAGAGTTAAACTTCATGAAATAACTTTATGGTTGTCAAAACGTTTGTTAGCAAGACCAAAGGTTAATGGAAAAAAAATTGGGTTAAGTTGTGCAACGGTGGTTCACAATCATTGTTTTAGCTGATCTACCTATCCTGTGCATTCAGTACACAATAGAAAGTTGTAACAAGTGTTAATAGCAAACAAACAAAACAGAAAAAAGTACACTTTTATCTGTTGTGATATTGGTAATGGGGAACGGAAGGTCACTAGTAAGAGAGATGACTGTGTGTCCTTCTCCACACTGGTATTTTAGATGTGGTGAAATAATGTGACACTGCTGGATTCATGACTGTTAGTCTTATGGCTCAGATCCACTGATTTCATGAATGCTGCACAAGAACAAAAAAATAATGCACATTTTTAGTCAAGTACTTGGTGCATCATTGGTGGTGTGTACATGAACACAGCTGGGGGAGAGAACCAAGAGCCAAAACATTGTAAAAAATACTTTGTGCAGATATTCAACACCGTGGGTTGCAAAAACTGTGGTTAGTAAAGGATTACTTATTTGTTTTACAGCTTAATAAACCTTATTATTTCAGACTTTCTGATGAATTATTGTATAATAATATAAAATAATAATTTTTTTAACTTTTAGATGGTTTGACTGTTTAGGCAGATCACACCTACTTGAAAGTTACAGTAGCTGTTGCCCTGTGGTTTTTTATTTTTGTTATTTTTAGTACATTGTAGAGCCTTGATACACTGTTCAACCTAATCTGAGGTGGACCATTTTGGTTATAGTTATATAGTATATTATGCGCATTTTTAAATCCAGTTTCAACACTAGACTGATGTTAGCCCTGAAAAGGGCTGGTCCTGACTAGGACCACTATCTGATGTCTTCATTTGCATTATTTTATAAGGATTGTACATCTACATAATTTGGTGATATCTCCAGTTGACAGAATGAGCACAAACAGTATGATATGGGAGTTTAATAGGGAGAAAAAGATGTATGAAATGGGAAACATATATGACAGAGTAAACATAATATTAAGGTATGGGAAACATCATTGTTGTATCGACAACATGACAGCATGATTCTGGAAACATCTCTCATTAGGGAATAAAATGTATGACACGAAAAACCTCTTCTTGATAGAGAGAACATAATGGAACAGAGAATGTGTAGAAAGGAAATATTTTTGTGCAGTATGTCAAAAGTGAGCGTCCCACTACCAGAGTGGTTAGAGTTCTGGCCTCTTGCTGCAAAGTTACTGGGTTCAAAACACAGTGGCACCACGCTCCAATCTGCTGAGCTGTAAAAGGGCACCTGACTGCTTTTGAGTTAGGGAAGGCAAAGGCAGCAAGGAAGGGAACTGGTCACCCATCTCTCAGAGCTGGACCTAGTATAGTGAAGTCTCTAACACTTCACTCCCCTGCAGCAGTATCTTATTTTAAAAGTATGAATCTTTTCAAACGAACGTATGAAACCCTGTGACTTAAAACATTTATTATTGTCAGGTGTTAAGAACTCATATTTCCATTTGAAAATGTTCCCAAGTTAATACAACTTCATTTGAATTACAAATAATTTGATTTCACTTGGACAGGGTTAGCAACCTCGTCATGTAAAACACGTTGCCACAGAAACCACCAATGTAAGAGCATGTGACTGCTTGGTGCAGGTTTCCTGCAAGCAGACTGGCTGCAATGATGGATCCATTCTGTGTAAGGAGGACATAGAAAAAATGATGATTTTACTTAAAAATAAACTAGGTCCAGGGAGCCGTGCTAGCGTAATGGTTACCGCACTGCGCTGGCGATCGGGTGATCCAGGTTCGAGCCCTCGCAAGAACATTTGAAGCAGTGTCGTCGACCGGGACTTGGACTGGAATAATTCGAGCCCTGGCGAGAACATTTAAAAGAGTGTCGTCGAACATAGACTGGAATAACCTGAACGGCTCCTGAGCCGACCCATCTAATGGGTACCTCCAAAATTGGCGAGTATCTGCCTGAATGGCGAGAGGACACCTCTCATTGTACAGGGAAAAAAGGGATACTCACGTAAAATCAGTCTCAAGTTAAACATATTAACCAAAGATTTCGCCTTGAGTAATAGCGGGTGTACGATAAAAAAAACTATAAAAAAAAAACTAGGTCCTTTTAAATTCATGATGTACATACCAAAAGGATTATGGAAACGTTTTTGATGAAAAATGTGTGTTTCGGATGTGTGTTAGTCCCAGACTTTGAATGAGCTAACTGCTCTGAAATTGAAATCATCATGTTCACTTTCTGAACAACAAGCACACCTGCTTTTATTTCCCAGACTGCTTTTTGCAGACTTTTGCTGTGATCTGCCAGAAATCTTCCTTTACTATCCCTTTCCGTTTTCATCATAATCATCATCTTTCCTTCTTGTTCCCTGTGGAACATAAGGCTACAACTATTGCTTGCCGCTGGTTTCTGTTTTGAGCCATCGTTTTCAGCTCTGCCCACAAGATTCTGTACTACCATGGTTTCTCTGTAATCTCCATATTCTCTTCTCACCTCCCCACTTCCCTGCGGGTTCCAGTCAAGTCCATGTCTGCTTATACTACCTGATTGTATCCTGCGGCTGTTTCCAGTTGTTATTTTCTATTCCAGCAGGTCTGTATTGGTTACCACATTCTGCCATTTAATGTGAAGAATGTGATGAAGGTATCTCCTGATGGTTGTATGGACTTTGGCTTTGATTTTTTTTTTTTTTTTTTGGTGATATGCCAATTTTCAGAGCTGTAAAGTATGAAAGATGTTACATTAGTGTTGAACAGTCTACTTTTATTTTTCCAGGAAATGAACTGCTGAGCACAGTACTAGTTTGAATGAGTTGAAGGCAAATTTGACTTTATTTACCCTGGCATTGACTTTCTATATTGGAGGTCTCAAATTTCCATTGAGTCTTTTTTTATCCATGATGCGGCTAAGGGAAGATGTTGACCAGTAACAATGTAGCCTCTATAATACATCACTTCTATTGATAGGCTTAGACATAAATCAAACCATCAGAGTACATGAATGAGGACTGCTAGTTCATTTCTAAAATGATGATGTCAACGAAAATAGATAACAGGGACAAAGAACAATGATAATTGCCTATGTTGCACCACAAAGCCACTTGTCAGGGGCAAACAAACAAAAAAAAAAACAGAAGAGAAAGAAGATGAGAAGTAAATTAAATACTTCCTTCTTCCTCGTTCGTCCTGAAAAGGACGTTGGTTGCGTTGTGTCTGTTTACAGCGCAGCTGCGATATTTGCGCCTTTCGGCCGATACATCCGACTTCAGCACAGCATTTTTTGGGACCGGGTTTGCCTTCCCTCTTTGATCCCTACTCTCTCAGTCAGACTGCAGTGATGCAGTCTTTTTCCAGGACCACCACTTGGAGGTGGAGTAGGGTCTTGGTCAGCTCTGGTTTGCTGACCCTGACGCAAGCGGTCAAGCTATGGGTCGCTGGCTAAATTCATCACTTTTGCTGATGATGTCTTCAACCCATTAAATACATACAAAATAAATAAAAATTTTCTGACCTGTAGATAGAAGTAGCAGGAAAGGCTCTGTTGAAAATCCTTATTGCATATGTTGTTATTGTTGATCAGAATCAACATCACTGCATACTGGGCATATCCATCGGTGCTCAGTCTCCCTCAGCAAATGTCGAATGCTAATTGTTCCTGTTGCGAGCTGATTGTATACATGCCGGATGCATCCTCTCATACGCTCATCTCTGCTAGTCTTGCATTTGATGCTGAATTCCAGCAGTCTTAACCTTGATGATTGATCGATTGCAGTGTCATCCTCTAATAGAACCTATATGGCTTTTTTAACAAGAGCATGACCAGCTACTTCTGTTTATAGGTCAAGCCACTTTAAAAATCTTATTTTTAAAAATTTAACTTTGTTCACGCTTTCTTTCTCTTCGGTTTTCGTTCATTCATCCCTGACAAAGATATTGTGGCCGTAACATAGGCAGTTCTCTATGTCCTAGTAAGACACACTACCTATTTCCATTCTTTTCCTCTTCTTCCTCGTTCGTCCTGAAAAGGACGTTGGTGGCGTTGTGTCACCGTTTACAGCGAAGCTGTGAAATTTGCGCCTTTCGGCCCGACACATCCGACTTCTGCACTGCATTTTTTGGGACCGGGTTTGCCATCCCTCTTCGATCCCTACTCTCTCAGCCAGACTGCAGTGATGCAGCCTGTTTCCAGGACCACCACTTGGAGGTGGAGTAGGGTCTTGGTCAGCACTGGTTCGCTGACCCTGGCGCAAGCAGTCAAGCTATGGGTCGCTGACTGCATTCATCTCTTTTGCTGCATCTTCAGCCCCTATTTCCATTCACATCACCATCTTACTGCAGTCCTCTTCATTTTCTTAATTTCTGAAAGCAAAGTCTCTTGCATTTACTGAGGAGTGTACAAACATTTTTCTGATCTATTTAAGATGGTCAATTCATCTTAAGCAAATTCTTTAAGTGGTTTAGAATTGAATTGTGTTCATAATTTTAGAACTGATTACATTTCAGAGGTGTCCTTTACAGAAAGCCTGTTCCCAGTTCGAATTGAAGTTTATGAGACATATAACCCTGGAGCGATTGTTCGTATATTAGCTTGTGACAGAGCTGGAGGAAGTGACATAGACAAGGGCAAGATAACGTAATCCGACACCTATACTGTTAAAAAAAAGAAACGCATAGCTATCCGAGGGCACGTTTTTATGAGTTTGTAAGTAAAATTTGGTGCTAGGGTACATAAAAACCAGCCTCAAATGTTCTTTACAGTGTCAAATGCACGTATTGACCTGAATTGCGTTCGGTTTTGTAATTGTTACAACGCAGTGGTCAATAGTGTTTATGACGCAATTTTTGACCACAGCTCATGTTGCGCGCACGTGAAAGCAACAAAATTTGGGGTGAACACTATTCACTGACTACGCAGCTGAAACCCTATAAAAGGATAACGCTACACACACAAAAATTCAGTTCATTTTCAAGTAGACATTTATGGCGTCTCTATCGATAAATTTAAGGAACATTGCTATTGGCTGACTGCATGCAGGCGAAAGTCAAAGTCAGGTTGCTAGGCATCTAAATGTGCATCAGAGTACCATCAGTCGACTTTGGCACCGGTTCCAAGCCACTGGCTCAGTTGAAGACCGGCATCGCAGTGGACAACCCTGAGTGACAATAGCAGCGGAGGATCGCTTTATTCGGCTTCGTCACCTCAGAGACAGGTTTACAACAGCTTCCTCAACTGCCCAGTCATTGCCTGCAGGACGTCATGTGTCTGATCAAACTGTTCGGAATAGACTGCATGACACTGGACTTTGGGCACAACGACCTCACCGAGGACCTGTCCTTACGCGCCGCCATCGCCAAAATCGACTTCTTTGGGCCAACCAGCATCGTCCCTGGGCAGCTGACAATCAATGGAGACGTGTCTGGTTTAGTGACGAATCTTTCTTTTTGTTGCAGCGTCATGATAGACGGCATAGGATCTACCGTAGGCAAAATGAACGTTTTGCCCAAAATTGCATTGATAAAGCTCCGTTGCACGGTGGTGGAGGTGCAATGGTGTGGGGAATGATCAGTTACAACGGAAGAAGTCAATTGGTGCACATTGAAGGAGGCTTGAATGCACAACGATACGTCAATGAAATTCTTCGACCCCCATGTCCTTCCACTTTTGGCTGCCCAAAGGTCTGTGTTTCAACAGGACAATGCCAGACCCCATTGTGCACGATTGACCATGCAGTTCCTGACTGCCAACAACATTCTCACCCTTCCCTGGCCATCCCTGTCTCCAGACATGAGTCTGATTGAGCACCTGTGGGATGAGCTGCATAGACGTGTTTGTCGCCGAGACGTTGCTCCAGCCAATCATCGTGATCTGTTCCAGGCACTCCAGGAAGAGTGGGCAGCCATCCCACAGGCCCACATCAGACGTCTGATCGCATCCATGCCCAGGAAATGCCAGTCACTGATCGATGCAAGAGGAGGCCACACACCATACTAACATGAAAGCCCGTACGCCAAAAAACTCTCGTGACCCAGATGCAAAACAACTGTCAATTGATTGGTTGAACCCTAAGGTATTCTTGTGTGCAATTTGAACAATTAACAACACATGCACAAGCTACGATTGTCTGCTTCACCACTGTGCACATGTGGATTAAACGAACAAACTGCTGAACATGTTCTACAGGATTGTCCTCTGTATGACCAGTTAAGAAAGATATACTGGCCCAATGACTCAACACTAAACTCAAAGCTATATGGAGCTAAAGAGGAACTTCAAACAACAGTCGAATTCATCATGAGAACTCGTCTGACGGTGCAAACATCAAAGATGCGATCGCAAGAAGAAGAAGAAGAAGAACAATTAACTCATTAAATTAAAAAAGTTATTGAATGTCAAAATTATGGCTATGTGTGTGCCTTCAGTAGCTATGCATTTCTTTTTTTGAACAGTATATATGAATCTGTGCCAGATTGATCAGTCTGTATTAAGTTTTTTGAGGTATTGTGATACGGGGTATCAAATGATAAATCATTGAAGATCAGCACTGTATTGGATAGGTTACTGAAGGGTAGTTGCCATAATCCAATCAGGTGTGGGTTAAAGATATTTGTGAAACTTCTGTGTTGTATGATTCTGTAATCTCACGAAATATCCTTTCTGTATTTTTCATTTGAGTTTTTTCATCACTGTTAAATATTCTTAAGGTTAGCACTAATTTTGTGGTGTAATACTTGTTTGTTCATGTGTTTTTTTTAATTTCCTTAGTTTTGTTTCTGCCAATATGACTGATTGTTTGGCATAGTGATGCACATATTTTTAGTTTACTGGAGCTCTTAAAAAAATTTATTTTTTGTTATTTTCTTTGTTCAGCTAGGTCTGTAACCCAGAATCCGAAGTGCTTGGGGACAGCCATGTTTTGGAAATTTTAGATTTTTGGGGTTTTCCTATATATCTCCAAAAGTAGCCCAAAAATTGCCCTTTCGATTTTCGGAATATTTCGGTTTTCAGGATTACAGACTTGTACCAAGATAGAGTAACAAATATTGTTAGCAATAATAGTCAAGCAAAGCATGTAAAGAAAAACAACAGCAAGAAGTTACAGACTGACATAAATAGGTCCCCTTGTGGAAAATAACCAAGTGTGGAAAACGGGGACAACACCATCAGAGTGGAACAAAGGAATAATTGTCAAATTGCCCAAGAAGGGAGATCTTTCAGACTGCAATAATTGGAGAGGAATCACTCTTCTCTCAGTTCCCAGCAAAATACTAGGCAGGATAATTATACAGAGAATTTCAAAGGCAGGAGACTACAAACTGAGGAAAGAACAAGCAGGATTTAGAAAGAACAGAAGATGTGTAGACCATATATTCACTCTCAGGAACATTATAGAGCAGTGCTCAGAATGGCAAAGACAGCTTTACATAAATTTTGTTGATTTTGAAAAGGCTTTTGACAGCATACATAGGGACAGTCTATGGAAAATACTGAGGGCTTATGGAATTCCAAGCTGCATAGTGTCAATCATAAAAAGCCTCTATGCCAACTTTACGTGTAGTGTAGTGTTGGGCAGAGCAACCTAACCTTCGAGGTGAAGACAGGAGTACGACAGGGATGCCCCTTATCAACCACTCTATTTTTAACAGTCATAGACTGGGTGATGCGCCAGACAATAGAGGGCAGTCCAAGAGGAATAAGATGGACTACATTTTCAACATTGGAAGATCTGGAATATGCAGATGACATTGCACTGCTGGCACATTCACATCAACACATCCAGGAAAAAACGGATAGACTTAATAAATTTAGCCAGCAGGTGGGCTTGAACATCAATTTAAAGAAGTCTGAGGTCATGACGCTCAATGTGAGCAACCCTGAGCCCATATCAGTAAGGAATCAGCAACTGGTACAGACAGATACCTTCACATACCTAGGAAGCATAGTAACACCAGATGGTGGGGCAGGCAAAGACATCAACATCAGAATGAATAAGGCAAGAACGGCCTTCTTTAGCCTAAATAACATCTGGAAGTCCTCCCAATACAGCACAAGCACAAAATTAAGATTATACCAGAGTTGCGTGCTTTCTGTGCTTCTCTATGGTGCGGAATGCTGGAGAGTCACAGAGAAAGAAATGTCAAAATTGTCCTCTTTTCACACAACATGCCTAAGAAAAATTCACCGAATCTTTTGGCCGAATACCATCACCAACCAAGATCTGCTTACTCGTAGCAAGCAAGAGGACATGCATACCATCATAGCTGGCAGACGCTGGAGCTGGGTTGGTCATGTCCTCAGAAGAGACCCCGATGCCATCACAAGAACAGCTATGCTTTGGACCCCTGAAGGAAAGCGAAAGAGAGGCCGACCAAAAACAACTTGGCGGAGGACTGTGGAGGCTGAGATGCAAAGAATGAACCAGAGTTGGGGCACTGTACGAAGGATGGCCACCGACTGTGCAAAGTGGAATCAATTTGTTGTTGCCCTACAAGACGCCACTAGGCGTGATGGCCACTGACTGCTTTGACGGTCGGTGGTTAAGGATCGAAGAAGAAGAAGAAGTGGAAAATAAATAAAATTTTATGCATGAAACAAATATTTAAATATTTTACATTTCTGGCAACATTTGCATTATTAAATTTCATACTAGACAACAAAACAGTAATTATATTAATGCAGTCATTATTGAAAACAAAAATGTTTAAAATTGTTATACACTGTCACTATAACTTTCAGTTCCTCATGCTTATATAATTTTTTTTTGCAGATGGGTAACTCTGTGGTCTGCGAAGCCCAGACCATGCAAACAGAGACCTAGAATATTTGCTCCACATTTGAAAAAGACAGAATTTGCTACAAAGTGAGTGTGAAACAACTGAACACTTTTTGTCTGTGGAATTTCTATAGAAATAAAGTGATTTTCTAAAATTATCAAAGATGACAACATTCTTATGAAAAGGCAAAGGTAGTATCATAGCAAATTCTGCTTATCTTTCTGAGATGGGGTGACCAGTCTCCTTCCTTGCTACCTTTGTCTTCCCTAACTATATAACAGAGTTCTGTACCTATTTTCAGCTGAGTACACTGCAGGGTACTTTCTGTGCTTCTCTATGGTGCAGGATGCTGGAGAGTATCAGAGAAGGAAATGTTGAAACTATCCTCTTTCCACACAATGTGCCTAAGGAAAATTCACAGAATCTTTTGGCTGAATACCATTACCAACCAAGAACTACTTATTCGGAGTAACCAAGAGGACATGCACACCATCATAGCTGGCAGACGCTGGAGTTGGATTGGCCACGTCCTCAGAAGGGACCCTGATGCCATTACAAGAACAGCTATGCTATGGACGCCTGAAGGAAAGCAAAAGAGAGGCCAACCAAAAACAACTTGGCAGAGAACTGTGGAGGCTGAGATGCAAAGAATGAACCAGAGTTGGGGCACTGTAAGAAGGATGGTCGCCAACAGAACAAAGTGGAAGCAATTTGTTGCTGCCCTGCAAGACGCCACCAGGCGTGATGGCCACGGACTGCTTTGACAGTCTGCGGCTAAGGATCAAAGAAGAAGAAGCCACTGCAGGGTGATGCTTTCTAGTAACATTCTTATAGTGTAAAATGATCTTTGCTGATTTATTCACTTATTTTCTTACTACTACTTACTTGGTCGTTCCTCTTCTACTTCGGGGTGTAGGGGCATGCCAAAAAGAGCGCCATACCATCCAATCGGCTGTCATCCACCTGGCCTGGTTCCAGTATTGTCCTCGATCCTTCAAAGATGTCAAATGTTGTCCTCCCAGCAAACTCTGTGTTGTCCTGGAGGCCTGGCTCTAAGTTTTCCATATTTCTCACGATAGCCGATTTTCTCAGATTCTGTAGACATGGCCAAACTATCATAATTGGGACTGTTCTACTCAGGTCTGCAGGGCCATGAGGCATCATCTGGTTGTTGACCATGTCTCTTCTTGATACTTCAACCGCCTTGGTTAGATACCTCATTTCTGAGGTTTGGAGCTTGCTTTCACTTAGTTTTTGCAAGAGTTCATTTTTTTCACCTCCTGTTTTGCTAATCTTATCCATGTAACTCTACATTTTGTTCTCGTAAAACCCACAGGGAAGTCTGCCTGGTTATTACGTTGTTGATTCCATCACAGTGAGTGGCTTGTCCATATCTAGGTCCGTTTGCTACTTAGATTGTTTGCTGGATTATTATGGATTTACAGATATGTTTTGCTAATTACATTTAGATTAAATTAATATGAAACAAATATAAAGGTATGTTATCAGGCACTCGCAGGAAATAAAGAAGTAGAACACCAGACAACAGAAAAACAACAGACATGAGTGGCTTACCCAGGATTTGAACACTGGACCTTCCGTGCGACAACCCCGCCTAGAAGAGTGTGTGTTTGATATGTTCATTTTTTTCCCCCCTGGCATTAAATTCATGCAATTGTTGTATACTGGCAAAAAAAAAAAAAAAAATTAACGCACGGAAGGTCCAGTGTTCAAATCCTGGGTAAGCCACTCATGTCTGTTGTTTTTCTGTTGTCTGGTGTTCTACTTCTTTATTTCCTGCGAGTGCCTGATAACATACCTTTATATTTGTTTCATATTAATTTACTGTTTACAGGCCTCAGGTTTCCCTCCCTTATTTGTAATAAATGTAATTACATTTAGCTAGGGCTGGGATTGATTTTTAAAAAATCTTAATCGATTAATCTAATTTCTTTAATCGAAGATTAATCAATCAGTTTCGAACAGTTTGAACATTTTTTTTAAATCATCAATAACATTTTGTATTTAAAAATCACTAAGAGCTTTATTTATTTTACTTGTTATAAGGCAACATCGTGCTGACATAATGAAAATACTGAAAAGTTACAACCCAAAAATGTCTTATTACTGACCGTACTTCCACATCAAAAATCTCTAACACAGCAAACGCTCTAGCATTTAAGCATAAAACATTGCTAAAAATGTAATAATTGATTAAAATTTGTTTATCAGTTAATTGATTTAACTAATTTTAACTGATTAATTGATTAATTAATCATTAAAGATCCTAGTTGTACATTTAGCCAATGGATTGTGAGAATGTTTGTGAAGTATTTGTTATGAAAGGTTTGATGTTTGCTTAGATGCAGAGAGCATTGAGTGACAGAGTGTTTAGAGCACCTGCTTCTCGAAGCAAAGTTACTTAATTCAAAACCTGGTAGCATCATGCTGCACTCTCCTGTGCTGTTAATAGGTACTTGACTCTGCTCTTGAGTAAGGGAAGGCAAAGGCAGTTAGGATAGAAACTGGTCACCCCCACCTCGTAAAACTGAGGCTTAGTGTAGTGAAGTTGCTAACGGTTCACTCCCTTATGGCGGTGTCTGCTATGGAACTGCCTTAACCTATCTGGCTAGATGCAGACATTCTGTCATTATCATTGCAGGCATGCATCGCAGACATTGCACTTTTTTCAAATTATTCATGTTTGTTTATTAGAAAGTGCCTTCCTCTTCCGATAGATTTTGGCTCTCCACCAGCAAAAAGATTACGCTTCGCTGAAGGCTCAGATGATGAAAATTAGCATTTTTTTTTATAGCAATAAAGTATTTAATTTTACAGTACATTGTTCTTTTTAGACCTAACGCTTTTGCGCACCTAATAGACATAGTGTAAACATGATTTTAGGCTTTTATATGCACTGGGAAGCCAAAAAATTGGGTGTGACCCGCTTTATTGCGATATTCGCTTTATTGCTGTGGTCTGGAACCGAACCCGCAGTATCTCCAAGGTATGCCTGTATTTCCCTTTTTGCTCTTTATAGAGCAAGAGGGTCACTAATGCAATGGCTGGTCCTCTTGCCGGAAGCCCTCATCGAGGCATTTATGAGATCTTGCCGTGGTAGCTTTTGTAGCAGTTCATGTAGTACATGATGAGGATGCATTCATGTAGTACATGATGAGGATGCATTCATGTAGTACATGATGAGGATGCATTCATGTAGTACATGATGAGGATGCATTCATGTAGTACATGATGAGGATGCATTCATGTAGTACATGATGAGGATGCATTCATGTAGTACATGATGAGGATGCATTCATGTAGTACATGATGAGGATGCATTCATGTAGTACATGATGAGGATGCACAACCTTTCATGCACAACTTCATATTAATTGCCTTTTACTATGACATGTCTGAGGTAGCAGAAGTCCTATTTCTTTTCCTTGTCTTATTAGAGGACCCTCCCCCTTGTAACTGCATGGGGTACTAATTCTGTAATCAGTTTTAAATGTCTGGTGGGTGGCGGGTCAAGTCAGCTTTGTCAGAACCCACTGATGGGCACATTTCCAGGATTTCTTCCTAACTCGTCTTATCCCCCACTTCTGTGAACAACAATGGTGGTTTGTTCTTTGGGAAGAGATCAGTTATAGATAGCATTGCCAGTAAATTGAGTGTAAAAACAAATAAAGAACTACATATTATTTGTTGAATCCAGAAAATCTTCGTCATGAAATCTTAACAGATTTCGTGGACACATGGAAAGGATAAGCATATCTGACTGTTAAAAAATTATTATTATTTAACGTAGCCATTGGTCACTACATCACCCCTAGCGTGCCGATGGTCAAGAAAATATGGGCCTAACGCCATATTCCAAGTATGCCTCAATGGTCATGTAACGGGATCCTTTATTTTACATTGGTCACTGATATCTGTATTTTGACCTTCTGACATGAATATCAGCCATATTTCTTGGTGACATAAGAATCAGCTCTTTGTTCCACTGGCATGAACATCAGTAAATTTGTCTTAGTCACACAAACATCAGCTATTCAGCCATTTGATCTGTCAACATGATCATGAGTAATTTTTCTCAGTCACACATTTATCAGCCATTTGGTCCACCAGCAAGATCATAAGTCATTTTTCTCAGCAACATGGACATCAGCCATTTGATCTATTGAGCTTGTAATGAGATGCAACTTTATAGAAGCTGGTGATGCCTTCTTTTGCTCCCAGGCATTAGACTGTGTGAAACTAAAGGCATCCTATACTGAGCACATGTAACACTAACCCCATCCAGAAAGTCCATTCAAGGATAGGGTCTTCTTGCTTCAGCAGACAGACAGTTTGTTTTTCCCTGCTGACACCTGGCACTTGTATCTGCAGGACTTCTTTTGATGGTATACATTGATGTGTCAGATATTAACCAGAGAAGTTACCCCCATTGCCACCATGCCTACCAGGAATTCAGTACCATTTATAAGCAGTCTTGTATATTTTCAAACTTTCACCATCCAGTGTGGATAATGTGCAAGTATTGTTTTTTAACAAGGGTTGATTTCCTGAGCAAGACCCAAACATAAATTGAGCCACAGTACTCACTTCAAAGTTGTGCCATCTTGAAAATGAATTGATACTGTTTGGTTTTAAGGACTGTCTTCATTGCACATGGACAACTCCATCAGTGCTCCGATCTCTTCCCTTAGATCTCACAAGGAGGATCTCAGCACAGTGCATGAACTCCGTAGCACCGGCGAGAATCCCAATGTATGTATATATAAATCACACATTCTATCAATATTTTTGTGGTAGGTAGGTTTCTAATTTTTAAATTTTACCAGAGCAGCGGCTTTATGGCCTTCTCTTTACGATTTCCACCTGTCATGGGATTTTAAACGTGCGCAGTTGGTACTGTAACATGACTTGACGAGAAGCTGATGAACTGGTAACAACAGTCTGTCAGCTCAGACCTTTGGGGTAACTACATTCAATGCAAGAGGCATTATTTCTTTCTTTATATAATCAACCTCACACCATGAAGAAAAAGTTGCAAAAGAACCAGTAGTGCCAGCTGTGATCACACCTTGTTTAATAAAAATTAAATTCACTGTAGTAGATTATTATTCCGAAAGGTATTATTCTTAACACCTGTTTGTGTCTTATCAGCTTAATTCGGCTGGAGCTGTGCCACAGGTATATGGACTACTACACTGAGCTGGATGGTATCAAACTGGTAGGCACAAAGACTCCACCATGTGATGAGGTCCGCATTCACCAGCCTGTCATAACAGATTGTATTGATGAGGACACAGCAGATTGTACTGAAAAGGACAACACCAGCGTAGTTGGTGACCTACCCCAGGCGAGCCAGAAATGTAAGAGGTTATATAATGGACCAAAAGTTGATTGATTTATTTTTCTTTCTTTTATTTTTTAAATGCTGTCTTCTTCATGAAGACTTCTGTTTGTTTTTTAAGTTTCATATATAGGGTTATCTTCTATTTGGCAGAGTGGTTAGAGCATTAGTCTCTCATGGCAAAGGTGCCGGGTTCTAATCACGGTATCAACACGCTCCAGTCTACCCAGCTGTAAATCGGTACCTGAGTTAGAGTTGTGGAAGGAAAAAGCAGCGAAGAAGGGAACTGGTCACAACCCACCTCTGGATGCTCTGGAAGTCTCTAACACTTCAAACCCCCCCCCCCCCCCCAAGCAGTATCTGTAAGACTACCGTTATCTTTTTTATACAGGGTGATTGAAAAGTCACTTCCTATTTTTAAATTGTTATTTCTTCACCATTACCGAACTAATTTATACGAAACAAATATCAAAATAAAGACAATTAGCTGCCATTTTATTACATAAAATGCTATGTCAAATTAACGTTACAACTCAGCATGAGCATGTGTTCTACACATGATTTCATAAAAGGGAGCAATTTGTGTATCAATGGATACAAGTGATGTTATACAAAATTACAAATAGAAAATGACTTTTCAGTCAACCTGTATTTGGACCCCAAAAAAAATATGCCATTTCTTGTGAAGATCAAATCGGTAATCTAAAGGTTGACCTTTGTGAATCTCCAGCTACAGTCTCTGAAGGACCGAGGACTAGAATGGAACCAGGCCAGGAGGAAGACAACTGATAGGATAGTATGGCACTCTCTCTTCCAAACCTCTACACCTCATGGTAGAAGAGGAACGACTAAGTAAGTAAGCAAGAATCCCCAGCTATGTCTGTGATGATGGCACACTCTGATAAACTATCCACCTCTTGACAGTTGCGACCCACTTATAATGTTGCAAATCTGGTTACCAATGACCTTTAGGGGGATTAAATCTTTGACTCTGTAAATTATTATTCACACAGTGTCAACATTGTTTGGTTTTTTTTTTTTTTTTTTTTAAAGAATTATATAAACAGTGGGGTATTCCACCACTTAGTGTACATTTTATGTGAATTGGTTCTTTGAACATGCACATATTATATGTCAAACAAATGCTTCAACAAGCGCACAATCCAGTAGATACCAGACCGATGCAACATTCCAGGCAAAGAAGAGGCAGATAAACATGCTAAAGAAGCGAGAGCGCAACAACAAAGTGAAATAGGGACAACTTATGAAATGGCTAAAACAATAAAAAAAGTCATCACATTCAAGTCCAAATGGGAAAAAGAACACCCAGGCCATATAAAAAATGATGCCTACCACCAGCTATCTAGGCGAGACCGTTTCAGGACAGCTCGTCCACCTTTGGTCCAAATCTGGCATCCAGCTCTCACCTGTGGCTCCTCGTAGCTGTCAGCATGCGACAGCGGCCACCCCCCGGGCAACGGCTTTGACAGGCTGGCTAAACTAGGTGAGGGTAGCCGACTGGTTATAAACCTTCAGTGAGTTTGGGTCTGCCTACCCATGCATGCAAAGACTGGATTTGATAGACTGCGCGGAAGAAACCACCTGTTGGTTCAACGGGCATGACGGCGATTACCAGCAACGCGCTGTGGAGCGTAAGTAGCACGGCGAGGCGCGTAGAAAGCCCTGGTCTTCCACTGCACCTGACTTCATCTCCAGTCGTCTTGCCACTGATTCAGATGGACCCAGGCGAGAGAATGAGGTAAACGAGTTGTGCAACTCTTCCTCACTTTAAACCAAATCACTGCGCAAGTCACTCTTTCATCCACTCATCCATCCACTCACAACAAGTCCTGTGGCGATGGGCGAAGCGGCAGGCGTGGGTATGCTGGCAGTCGTAGTCGCAGACCTACACACAGGCGGCTCAGGCATATGGTCATCTTCCACTGATTGGAGCAGCAGTGGGATTTGGCAGCCCCCTGAGTGACTGAGCAGCCCTCTTTAGGAAAGCACTGCTCACCTCCATGGCATGAGGAAGGGGCTAGAAAAGGTGCCCTAAACATTGCCTGCTCCACCATTACCTAACCAGCTTCCCGCGGTTGGTGGGTACCCTACTTTGGCGGGCGACACATAAGAAAAAGAAAGGAAAGATTTTTCCCCCTAATTCTAGGCGCATGGAATGTGCAAACTCTCCTCGACAAAGACTTTAACGCAAACAGACCTGGGAGGCGAACTGCACTGATTGGGAGAGAACTGGCCAGATACAACAATGACATAGAAGCACTGAGTGAAATTCGACTTGCAGGCGAGGGCCAACTTTGCGAAAAGGGTGCAGGTTATACATTCTATTGGAGCGGAAGAGGAACTGAAGAAAGACGAGAAGCAGGAGTTGGATTTGCTATCAAAACAGCAATTGTCTGCAAGTTAGCGGGGCCCCCAAAGGGAATAAATGACCGACTTATGACGGTCAAGATTCATCTCCTTTATGGAAGGAAACATGCCACCATCATTAGCGCGTTTGCACCAACTATGACAAACCAGGATGACATCAAGAATAAGTTTTACGAAGAACTGCATGCAGTCATTGCATCAGTTCCTGAAGCAGATAAGCTCATCATTCTTGGTGACTTTAATGCAAGAGTAGGCTCAGATAACATCTCCTGGAATGGCACTATCGGAAAGTACGGCGTGGGTCGCTGTAACAGCAATGGACTTCTTCTTCTCCAGACTTGCACAGAACATGACCTCCTTGTCACCAACACCATTTTTCGACTTCCTACCCACAACAGGACCTCCTGGATGCACCCTCGCTCAAAGCATTGGCACCTAATTGACTATGTAATTGTTAGGAAGAAGGACAGGCAAGATGTCAGGGTGACCAAGTCCATGTGTGGTGCCGAATGCTGGACTGATCATTGCCTCATTGTGTCTAAATTTAAATTCGTATCCAACCAGCCAGGCGCCCTCAGGGGAAGAAAACTAAAAAAAGACTCGATGTCACCAAACTAAAGAAGATAAAAAAGTCATTTACTGACACCCTAGAAGACCACATCAAATCTATCGCGTTAGATGGCCAAAGTGTGGAAACAAATTGGGCAGCCCTAAGAGCAGATCTACAACACTGCTACAGAGATCTTGGGTCCCACCATCAAGAAACAAAATGACTGGTTTGATGAGAACTCAGATGATATAAAGAAGATGTTGGCTGAGAAACACCATCTCCATAAAGCATATTTAAATGATCCACATTCTACATCCAAGAAAGACGCTTTCAACAACATGCGTAGAATAGTCCAACATAAACTACGCCAGATGCAGGATTCATGGCTGAGTAATAAAGCAGATGAGCTCCAAGGCTTTGCTGAAAGCAGTTAATGACAACAACCTCTTGAGAATTTTAGATATTATAAATGAAGTATGGAGAGAAGAACAACCACCACAACAATGGAAAGACAGTATTATTGTAAAGTTACCGAAGAAAGGTGATCTATCAGACTGTAATAACTGGCGTGGTATATCTCTATTATCAGTACCTGGAAAATTATTTATGTTGCATGATGTTAGAAAGACTTAAATTGCATGCTGACGAAAAGATCAGAGAAGAACAAGCGGTTTCAGGCCGAAACGATCATGTATTGATCAAATATTCACACTAAGAACAATTATAGAAGAATCAGTGGAAAGGCAATCGCCACTTATTATCACCTTCGTCGATTTTCAAAAAGCCTTTGATAGTCTACACCGCCCATCATTGTGGAAGATACTTACAATCTATGGTTTTCCAACAAAATATGTGAATATAATCAAAGCGCTATATGACAATGCAAGATGTTGTGTTAGAACAAATAAAGGGAATACAGAATGGTTTACAGTAGAAACAGGGGTGAAACAAGGCTGTATTATGTCACCACTACTTTTTGGAATAGCTATTGATTGGGTTATGAGAAACTATACCCACAATGAACAATTGGGTATAAAATGGACAAAATGGAAAATTCCTGGGGACCTGGATTTCGCAGATGATGTAGCATTCTTAAGTTCAACACCAAGACAATCCCAAGAAGCAATAAATAATTTGTGTCATCTCTCTCGGTTAAAATTGGTCTCCAAATAAATGCCTCTAAAACTAAAGCTATGAACTTTTCTAACGAGACCTTTGATATCATCTTGAACGGGGAAAAACTACAGAAAGTTGAAAGTTTCAATTATTTAGGCAGTAAAATGACTCAGGATGGTCAACAAGAGAAATCCATACTAGAATTGCTTTGGCAGCTAGCGCCTTCAATAGATTATCTAACATTTGGAAATTACGATCATTGAATATACATACCAAGCTTCGTCTGTTTAATTCAAATGTTATCTCAGTGTTAACATACGGCTGTGAGAGTTGGAAAATAACAAAATCATTGGAGAACAAGCTGAATACATTCGAGAACAAATGTCTTAGAAAACTCATGAACATCAGTTGGAAAGAATTCAAGACTAATCGACAAATAAGAGAAGACTCTAGGCAGAAATATGTCTCCGACTATATAAGGAAAAGACGATGGTCATATATCGGTCATGTCCTACGAATGCAAAACAACAGAATACCACTACAGGCGCTCACTTGGGTTCCTGAGGGTAAGCGGAAAAAAAGGAAGACCAAAAGAAACACTCAGAAGAACAATAATAAGAGAAGGAAGAATGTTGGGCCTAAATAATGTGCAAGAGCTAAGAGGAGTGGCGTCACAACGAACAACCTGGAGAGCACTGGTTTCTGCCTTATGCGCCGTGTTTGGCGCTTAAAGAATTTATTATTATTATTATTATGACTTGAAAAATTTTTACCATGCACTCAAAGCGGTCTATGGTCCAACATCATCAGGATCATTTCCCCTCCTTAATGCAGATGGAAAAACACTAATTACAGACAAGGAAAAAATTCTCCAACGCTGGGTAGAACATTTTAATAATATTCTGAACCAGCCATCATCTATTAACGACGAAGCCATCAACCGCCTGCCCCAAATTCCTATAAATGAAGCACTTGATGATATACCAACTCTGGAGGAAACTCAAAAAGCGATTCGTCAACTTTCTAGTGGAAAGGCCCCCAGCTCTGATTCAATTCCTGTTGAGGTCTATAAAGATGGCGGTACAGTTCTGATAGAGAAACTTCACATGCTCTTCCAACAAATGTGGCAGAGTGAAACCATCCCACACGATCTCAAAAGATGCGTCAGTTATACATCTGTGTAAACGTAAAGGTAATCGCCAAGACTGTAACAACCATCAAGGCATCTCTCTACTATCAATCGCTGGGAAGATATTCGCCAGAATCCTTCTGAATCGCCTTACGGCTCATCTTGACAAAGGTCTTCTACCTGAAAGTCAGTGTGGATTACGGAAAGAACGTGGAACCACCGATATGGTGTTCGCTGCAAGACAGCTACAAGAAAAATGCCAAGAACAACACTGTGACCTGTACACAGCTTTTATCGACTTGACAAAGGCGTTCAACACGGTCAGTAGAGAGGGTCTATGGAAGATCATGGCAAAATACGGCTGCCCAAAGAAATTTATCACAATAGTGCAGCAACTGCAGGCTAGAGTTCAGGAAAACGGTGAGCTATCGGAGCCTTTCCCCGTCTTAAATGGAGTTAAACAAGGGTGTGTACTTGCACCGACTCTGTTCAGTATCATGTTTTCTGCTATGCTGACTGATGCTTTCAGAGACGGGGACACAGGAATCGACATCAGATATCGTATTGATGGAAAATTGTTTAACCTTAGGAGGCTTCAAGCAAAAACCAAGGTCAAATCACACACCATCAGAGATCTTCTGTTTGCTGACGATTGTGCCCTCAATGCTGGCTCAGAGGCTGATCTTCAGAATAGCGTGGATAGATTCTCCGAAGACTGTTCCAACTTTTGGCTTACCATCAACACGGAGAAAACAGAAATCATGTACCAACCAGCTCCTGGCACAATTTATACTGAACCAATCATCAAGGTAAATGGTGAGAAACTGAAAGTTGTGAACAGATTCACATACCTTGGTAGTACACTATCCCAGAACATCGTCATTGATGATGAGATGAACACCAGGATCTCCAAAGCCAGCAGCACATTTGGCAGACTATACACCAACGTTTGGCATCGAAGTGGCATTAGTCTACAGACAAAGCTGAAGGTGTACAGAGCTGCGTTTCTTCCAGTGCTGCTTTATGCATGTGAAACATGGACTGTATACAGGTGCCACGTAAAGAAGCTAAACCACTTCCATACAGTCTGTCTCAAAAAGGTAATGAACATCAAATGGCAAGACTTCTTCTTCTTGTGATCGCATCTTTGATGATTACACCGTCAGACGAGTTCTCATGATGAATTCGACTGTTGTTTGAAGTTCCTCTTTAACTCCATATAGCTTTGAGTTTAGTGTTGAGTCATTCGGCCAGTATATCTTTCTTAACTGGTCATACAGAGGACAGTCCTGTAGAACATGTTCAGCAGTTTGTTCGTTTAATCCACATGTGCACAGTGGTGAAGCAGACAATCGTAGCTTGTGCATGTGTTTATTCAGTTTGTTATGCCCTGTCCTGAGTCGAAAAATAGTTATCTGTCCCTGCCGGTCGAGAGTGTGATAGTCGTCTTTGGGTTGGTTCTGTTCTCTTCTGATAGTCTGGATAGCTCTCTTTTTCTCAAAGTATGTGACTTCATTATCTTCTTGTTCACATTCTCCTCCCTTTTTTGCAAGTTTATCTGCCTTTTCATTTCCGGGTACACCACAATGAGATGGTACCCACTGAAGTATGGTTCTCTTTTTGGCAGCTACCTTGTTTAGTTCATTTCTCAGATGCGGGAGTTTACCACCCTTGAGAGCTTGCAGGACAGACAGTGCATCTGTGAGGATGACTACCTGGTGGCAGTCAGAGTTGGTGTTATAAATCATATTTGCAGCTTGCTCTAGAGCTTGAACCTCAGCTGTATAGTTGGAACAGAATTTACCAGTGGGAATGTGCCTAGTCTCATAGTGGTTGTCAGGATATGAGATAAAGATACCGGCACCTCCATTCCTAACAGCATTAGTTGCTGATCCATCTGTATAGGCATGTATCCATGATTGATCGGGATAGCTTTCTTGGATCATACTCAATGTAGCAGTTCGTTTTTGCAGATCATTATACTCACATCCACTTGTGAGACCACTGACTGATGTATTAATTTGGAGGGCACTGCTGGCCTGCTCCCATGGTACAGGGTATAGGGTGGGCTTCAATGGTGTTGTCTTCATGGATAGGTCTTCTTGATGCTGTCTTATAAGTCTTTTCCCCCGATGCACAAAGCTGCTACGCTTTAGACGTCCCAATGCCAGATCATCTAGTCTTGCCTTCATTGGGTGCATTGGCATACTGTTGTACTTTTCCATCTGGATCATGGTTTTTTGTGTCTCTTCTATGGGACAATGTCTGTAATCCAGCAACCTTCTGCATCTCTGTTATTGGTGTAGTTTTCATGGCTCCTGTAATGAGCCTGAGAGCTTGATTTTGCACCTTGTCCAAAGACTGCAGATGTGAGTTAGCAGCTGATGACCATGCTGCTGAGCTAAACTCTAAGTGTGGTCTTATTACTCCATTATAAATCTTCTTTAGATTTCGTTCATTTGCTCCCCAGTTGGTACCTGCTAATTTTCTGAGTATGCCTAGTCGTCTTCGGGCCTTTCCTTCTGCGTTTTCAATATGCTTATTCCATGTAAGCCTTTGGTCAAATGTCACCCCAAGATAGGTGGGGTAGCTTTCTTCCTTGATCACGGTTGTCCCTAGGTGTATGTTAGCTGATTTGTCCTTGGGGGCGAGGGAGAACAGTGTTGTGGAGGTTTTGTCTGTGTTTATTGTGATAAGCCATTTCTCTGCCCATGACACTAGCATGTCTGCTGCCCGCTGCATTCTATAATTTGCTGTGGTGACATTTTCATCAGCGCACCAGAGTACTAGGTCATCTGCATATAAGGCAGCTTTAACTCCTGCAGGGAGATCTTTCACCAGGTCATTGATGTAAACAAGGAAGAGTGTTGGGGAAATTACTCCTCCTTGAGGTACCCCCTGATGGAGCAACACTTTTCTGCTCTGCAGACCGTCAAGAGTGACTCTAGTTCTCCTGTTATGCAAGTATGACTGGATCCATTTCATCATGTTGCCTTGGATTCCACTTCTCCTAAGTTTTGCAATGAGGCCATCTTTCCACACCTTGTCAAAGGCCTGCTTGAAGTCGACCCAGATCGTTAGGACCTTTTTCTTCTCCTGGAAGGCATCTTCTATTGCTTGAGACAAGTAAGTAACTTGGTCTTCTATACTGTAGCATTCTCTAAATCCAGCTTGTTCCGGCACCAGGATCTGCTCAGACTCTAAATACCATTTCAATCTGTGGTTGACTATTCGCTCCATAGTCTTCCCAACACAGCTTGTGAGACTGATTGGCCGGTAACTTGCAGCCTCGGTCTTACATTTCCCTTTCTTTAGTATGGGTATTGTGATGGCTTCTCTCCATACTTGGGGTACCGTTCCTTTCAACCAGCTGTGGTTGAATATCTCAAGCAGTTTTGTCTTTGCTGCTGAGCTCAGATTTACTAGCATTTCGTTGCTGATTTTGTCTGGGCCGGGTGACTTTTGAAACTTAAGCTTGGAAATAGCCTTCTGTAGTTCTCCTAGTGTGATGGGTTCCCTCATTGGGGCAGGAGTATCTGTCTGTCCCACGGTTGCCAGTATTTCTTTTCTTATCTCTCTCTGATGATCTATGTTAATGGGTAAGTTGCTTTCTGAACTGTATCTTCTAGCAAACAAGTCTGCAGCTTGTTTTCCTCTGAAAAGTTTGCCACCTTCATCCAATGTGATAGTCTGCCTAGGTGAGGAACGCTCTTCATTTAGAGACTTGACTAATCTCCAAAGTTTCCTGCCGTCTTTCTCAAGGTTCAGCGATGCCGTTTTAGTTCTCCAGCTTTTCCGTTTTTCTTCTAGCTTTGTTCTCTGAAACTCTGCTACAGCCTTTTTCCATTTGTTGTGAGTTTCAAGTGAAGGCTGAGACTCTGCGTCCTTTCTAGCCCTGTCCATGGCTTCCTGACGTTCTTGGAGTGTGCTGGACCAGTATGGTATGTAGTTACGCCGGCATCCTTTGGGAATGGTTTCTTTTGCAGCTTGTAGTATGCATCTGTTGAAGTCTTTCACCACTTCATTAATGTCTCTGTTCTGTACCTTGAGGGTAGACAGCAGCGTGTTCACCTGATGCCTGAATAAACCCCAGTTGGCTTTTTTGTAGTTCCATCTTGTAATGGCTGGGCCTGTACTGAGAGTTGCACTCTGGACAGTAAGAAAGATTGGGCGATGGTCGCTTCCCCCTAGTTGGTCTCCTACTTCTCTACTAATAGATCCAGCTATATCTGGTGTGGAGAAGGCAAGATCTGGTGTTGAAGTTGTGTGCCATCCTCTGGAGTAGAAGGTAGGAGTATCTGTGGCATTATTGACTAGGATTAGGGAGTGATCATCTTGCCAAGTTTCAACCTCTTCACCTCTGTGATCCAGATGGTTATAGCCCCAGCTCTGGGAGTGGCTATTAAAGTCTCCAACTGCTATAAAGTTGGTGGCTGGTACCTGTATAGAGCTGAGACTCAGGGGTTTGTTGTTCGGACAGTAATAGTTCAGGAGTTCTATTTCCATCTTGTCTACCTTTATCTGCAACAGCTGATATTCTGCTCCATCCATGAAGGTTTTCCTTTCGTGTGCAGGAATGTTATTCCTTACAAGAGTAAGTACTCCTCCTTTTCGTCTATCTTTTCTGTCGGATCTGAAGCATTGATATCCCCTTATTTTAAAGGTTTGATCTGCTTTCAAGTGAGTCTCTTGGATACAGCAAACACTGACTTGCTTCTCATACAAGATGTTTTCCAGCTCTGTCTTTTTGCTGTATCCAGCCTGCTTGCTGTTCACTCCCTCTGCATTCCAGTGCATCATGACAAGTGGCACTCTGGGTTTCTCTTTTTCTGTTTTGTTTTGGTCAGTAGTTCTCCTCCGCCGTCTGTTGACTCCACAAGACGGTCTAGAGGGTCCTCCAGTAGCTGAGGGTGGGCTCTGTCGAGGCTCAGAGCCCGGCACTGCACCTGCCTGGTGGAGCTCCACAGGGCGAGCACCAGAACGAGATTTATTTGACGGTGTACTCTCCATAGAAAAAAAAAAAAGCGAGTTGCATGATACTGTGGTTTCCGGTGCGCCTTCTGGCCCAGTATCTACGACTTTAGCACCTGTTCAACGGGAGAGTGGGCTCATCCCTAATCTGTTTATGTTCCCAGTAGTAGACTATTCGCAAGCAGCCTGGGGGTGTCACTGCTCTGCGCGGACCTTGTTTACCGAGGCGGCGTCCGAGCTCGTATGGTGAAAATATGGTTGCGTTATCTTCAAAATAGCCCTGTCTTTCCCGTGGCTTTTCTGCCATCCTGCAACTTTGAGTTAGGGAGTTCTGAGCTCCAGTCTCTTTCCCAGGCATTTTATCCTGGCCTGGCACGCATACAGAGGACCCCACTTCTGGTTCTAAGTTAGCAGTTGGGGATAGGTGGGGTAGCACACTGTGCATTCCCCGTCATCCAGGGGGCTCTCCAACTATGCAGAGCTTGCACAATGCTGTGCTCTGGTTCTGGGCTCTCCCAAGGAATCCTCACGTCCTGCACAGAGCCACTTCCCGATACCCACCACCTGCCAACCCTCCATTGTAGAAATCTCCTGCATGCGGCCATCCAGTCAAGAGCCAGTATTAAGTCTGGTGCCCAAGTGATCCCCCCAAGCTCAGTGTTCAATGCTGGGTTCTCATCATGCTGCAACACAGGAGGGATTGTGATGCTCAGCCATCTCTCTCAATTCTGCACCGATAAGTGACATCGGGGACTTAAACTGTGCCTCAGTACTGGGAGGCCCCGTTTCCGGGTACACCACACACAGCCAATTGAGGCAACGGTCGCCGTGGGCGTGATAGACGACAAACAGTGAAGAATGAGGCAAGAAAGCATTTAACCCATGAAGTGGGGGTGGATTGGTGCAGACCAGAGCATGTACCACTCGCCGGTGGGTTCTGCATCTACACCTATAGGGTTCCACCCACTCCTCAGCCCATTTAGTCTGGCCCCTCACCCAGGACCTGTCCGGCTTGGGTGACCCTGCCAGGAGTAAAACTCCCGCCGGCATAGCTCCCGGGATCATTGAGGCGCTCAAGCTCTCCAACCACGGCAAGGTAGGCTTACATGTGGAGAGAAATGGCAAGACAAGATCCCAGAT
The DNA here is from genome assembly GCA_024509875.1 of Oreohelix idahoensis. NCBI lineage: Eukaryota > Metazoa > Mollusca > Gastropoda > Stylommatophora > Oreohelicidae > Oreohelix > Oreohelix idahoensis. The sequence goes on from JAMPIV010015140.1 coordinate 157,775, forward strand.
ACCGCCGTTCTTGACAGAGCTGGTATCCCTAGCACCGATACTATTCTGATGCAGTCACAGAGTCGCTGGGCAGGTCATGTAGTCCGCATGCCTGACCATCGACTGCCAAAGATACTCTTTTATGGTGAGATGCAGAAGGGTAAACGCTCCTATGGTGGCCAAAAGAAGCGCTTCAAAGACACGCTTAAGACTTCATTGAAAACCTTTGACATAAACCCTGACACATGGGAAGCTGCTGCGCAAGACCGAACCTCTTGATGCACATCTCTTCATAAAAGTGCAACGGCATGTGAATCATCCAGAAAAGCAGCAGCAGAACAGTGGAGACAAGCTAGAAAAGACTGTGTAATAAAACCTTCACATGAAGCAAACATTCCCTGCCCACACTGTCCAAGATCTTTCTAGGCCCGCATCGAACTCATCAGTCACCTTAGTACCCATAGGCTAACCTAACATATTCCTAATAATTGGATGAACAGAGTGGTCTTCATCACCTGTGAACGATGAACAACAACAGGCGAAACCAGGTCATCATTTTCTGCTTACGCACTGGACTTAACGGGTTGAGGTACCATTTATACCACAAGAACAGGATTGGTACAACAGATCACTGCACCTGTGGCACCAGCCCCATGAGAGCTGAGCTTCTGTGCTGCAGATCTGCCCAACACACAGCAGTGAAAAAAGTAGCATATGGCAACAACCCACTTCTCTGTTCATAAAACTGTTTGGAGATGTCAGGAACCTTGAGCTGACTACTACCTTTAATAGGATCATTAATGTAGAAGTCTGAGGGTGAGCAAAGAAGAAGAAGAAGAAGATATATCAAACTGAAAGGAAATTGAAAGTCATAATGTTTGTGCAGTGTCTTTTATCTTTTTCTACTTGGATCCTTAGCCCCTGACTGACAAAGTAGTCTTGCGTGTGTGCATCGGTGCATGTGTATATATGTATGTGAATGTATATGTGTATGTATATGTGTAAATGACTATATTTTTGTCTGTATATACATATTAATGACTTATTTTCAATTTATTTGTTATTTTGAAGGTATTCAAAAGTTTAATTAAAGTATTGTATTTTATTTTTATTGATGCTGCTCAGTAACATATTTGTTTATCGATCCTCTTGCATGCACTTTTATTTGTGCCATAAATTTATATTTTTTCCTTCTATTTGTCAAAGCTGACAACAGAAATTTGCAGTCTTATGATTCATTGGTGGACTACATAATAGATCTGTCAATAGACAGTGATGACACTTTATTCATTACTCATTTGCCAGTAAGTTCATAATTTATTCTGTTATTAAACAGAAATGCAATTAATTTCTTTCTTACTCCATTATAAAGAAAAGACAGTTCTTTCCTCACTTTTGTAAAGGTTAGTAATTTTTGTTGTCAGTAGACTGACAAGGTATTTCATTTCTCACAGCTGCTTTACACCAGTTCCTTACAACTGGCACACCCGTCTGATTCTGGCATAGGCAGCGGTCATTGTTTTGTCCTCATGTAAAAGCATATTTGCTGTCCCTCTGTCTCTGTGGTGTAAATTGTGCATTATATTAAACTTGGAGTTCAGAAATGTAATAATATTAAATTGAAATAGAGATTTATATTATTGAACTTAGGACAGCAGGCTTATATTTAATGCAGACTGTTAGCTTCACAAACATCAGCCTCGATGATTGAACCTTGGTGCAGATGGTTGATTCTGAACGTGGATGAGAGATGGGTCAGCTAGCTCATATTTTTTGTTTTTAAATGGCTGCTTAGCAAACAGCAGTTACAGAAAAATTGTCTCCAAGCTAAGTAGAGAAAGGGCATTTTCCAAGAAGAAATACATATGCTACAATGTGAAGAAAGGCATAAACAAGTGGTAAGTTAATATAAAACAAACATAAAGATATGTTTTCAGGCACTCGTAAGAAATAAAGAAGTAGAACACTAGACAACAGAAAAACAACAGACATGAGTGGCTTACCCAGGATTCGAACCCTGGACCTTCCGTGCGACAACCCCGCCTAGCTATGCAAGCGAATCACACTATCCTCTCTGCCATCCACGCATCACCAAAAAATGATGCTTCGATGACAGGTCATTAGTGCGAACCGAAAGACATAACACCGGAAGTTTACCATGGGCAGTACAGCCTATTAATGACGCAATCACTTCTGCTGTTTCCCTATCATACAGTATAGGCCAGTCCACACAATACAAAGAGACCTTAATACCTTGTACTGTGTCTAGCACATGATAGTAGACTGAGAACAGGACAGAGGGTAGGTTTGGTATTGTATAAACATTTATAACACATAAGGAAGGGAAACCTGAGGCCTGTGAATTATCAAGCCTAGTCCAGTGACTTGAACAGTCTTGCTGATAGAGCAGAGATGGCTTCATTTTGACTGGGTCACATGACTGTGAATTGTGGACAAACTTTTCTCAAGTTATATGATTATTTAACACATTAACTACCTCGAGCCGGTGGGACCGGCTTTTGAAATCCTATCATTTGGACCGCGAGCCGCTAAGAGCGGCGATCCAATTTTAGTAATAAAACGAATGAAAAATGTACTAAAACACTTTCTGATCTGGTTCGAGATTTTAAGTTGCCACCGGAAAACAAATTCCCAAAGCATGGTTGTTGTAGAACACTGGGAAATTGATATTATGTTCATATTTTTCAGCGTTTTGGGTTAGTTACCAAATCGTGTAAAACTGTTTACCATGGCAACTAGTGATAGGACCATAAAAAATGCTTGTACATCTCGTCTAACGGCTGAATAGGCTAGAAACTTGTTTCAACAATTGACTGATAGATCTAGCGATGTGCACATTGATTGAAATAGTGATTTTGATAGAGATGGGGCGCAAGCAGTTATAATTGTGAAAATATTGTAAGTCCTCGGCCATTGGAGGGCCGTTAAATAGCAACAACCTCTTTTAGAGTTACAAATGGTGCTTATTGTAATAGTACATTCATTTATCTTTAAAATGACGTGTAATTCATAAAAATCTGTAAACAATTATGACAACTACAGCTTACTTTGTGCATACACCTACAGGATGAAAATGGGAAAAAAATTTAATTCTGCCACAGTGTGTTTTTCAATTCGGTAGTTAATGTGTTAACTTCAGAGCAATGAACAGACCTGTGGGAGTCATGATGGGAGGGGGTGCATCCCCCTTAGAATGTAAGGAGTTTAAAGGGCGGAAGCAGTTTTCTTTTGGGGGGAGGGGTACTTCACTATATTATTTGTGCCGTTATTTTGCTCTCATTAAATAAATGTTGGAGAGTATCTTATACATCATCATCATTTTCCTTCGCTCTCTTTATGGAGCATGAAGTCACCACTGCTGCTGATCCTGCAGACGCCTGCACAAAGTACGAGCGTAGTTACCTGCTCTTGCAGTGATGGTTTCTATGGCAGTTGGTTTTACATGATGAAGTTGCCAGTGCCATGAAAAAACCTCATGTTATTCACCTTGTACGATATGCCTGAGTGGGCAGTAGTCTTATTCTTTCTTTGTCTGTCCAGAGACCTTCAAGAACTACACCGGGCACCGTATACATAGTGAGCGGATATGGAAAAAAAGAGAAAACTTGATGGAAACTCTCGTATCATCTATTAGGGACCCAAGACGCATCAAAAGTGAGGAATGCAGTAAGCGACCCATAGCTTGACTGCCTGCATCAGGGTCAGGGAACCAGAGCTGACCAAGGCCCTACTCCACCTCCACGTGGTGGTCCTGGAAACAGGCTGCATCACTGCAGTCTGGCTGAGGAGTAGGGATCGAAGAGGGAAGGCAAACCCGGTCCCAAAAAAAATGCTGTGCGAAAGTACCACAGCTTCGCTGTAAACGGACACAACGCAACCAACGTCCTTTTCAGGATGAACGAGGAAGAAGAAGATAGCTATTATTTGCTTCATGAAGGGTAATGCACTGTATGAGGGGAAATCGTTATTCAGGGTATGAGAGAAATGCTACTCTAAGCATGAGGGAGATATGCTACTCAAGGCATGAGCGAGATAGCTACTTAGGAAAAAGGCAATGCAACACGGAGAAAACATACATACTTTCACTGGAAGCACAAAGAGTTTTAATTTAGAATGAAAAATCTATCCGAGTTACCTGGTTATAGTTAATTTAACTTCAGTTCATTATGTCTTTTATTCTTCTTGACAAGTAAAATAGATGACCCGAAAGACAAAAAGAGCTTAAAACTACAAGAAAGATAAACAAGAGATAAACCATGTCAATAAGACATGGAGCTCATCTAAAAAAAAGATTGGAAAAATGAATTATTGATATGCTCATATAAGTTTATCTCAGAAAAAAAGAAACAATTAAATGAAAAATCTAAATTTTTGTCACCCATTATTTTTCAGAAAGAAATTATTCAATTGATACTGTCTTATTTGGACTTGAGGGATTTGTTCCGGTTATCTCAGACTTGTAGGTAAGTTATTAAACTCTGTTATCTCAGACTTGTAGGTAAGTTACAAAACTTGGTTATTTTAGTCCCATAGGTAAGTTATTAAACTCTGTTATCTGAGACCTGTAGGGAAGTTATTAAGCTCTGTTAACCTAGACTGTTACCTTAGACCTGAAGGTAAGTTATTAAACTCTGTTATCTCAGACTTGTAGGTAAATTATAAAAATTGGTTCTGTCAGACCTGTAGGTAAATTGTAAAACTTGGTTATTGTAGTCTTGTAAGTAAGTTATTATACTCCTTTACCGCAGACCTGTAGGTTAGTTATTAAACTTATCGTATTTTCAAAAGCATATCTTCATGTAATCCGGTTAGATCTAGCCAATGTACATGAATCGTTCCCTTACCAGATATGATGGCAAGCCCTTTAATTGTGCAACACTTCTTGCCCCTACAACAGTATCGACTTTAGAGCTATCTTTACACTTTTTTTAAGTGTAGGTAACATTTTATTGGTTTGGTTTGGTTTGGTTTGGTTTTAAGGACCATCTTCATTGCACACAGACAATTCCATCAATGCTTCAATCCCCTCCCTTAGATCACACAAGGAGGATCTCAGCACAGTGCACGAACTCCGTAGCACTGGCGAGGATCCCAATGTGCATGTACAGAAATCAGACATCCTTTAAATATTTTTGTGGTGGGTAGGCTTTCCTAATAAATTGTGCCAGGGCAGCGGCTACTCCTTGCAGTTCCCAACTGCTCAGGGATTTTTAACGTGCGCAACTTGTACACGGGACCTCCTATTTTTTTGCCCTTATCCAAGAAAGCTAGGCATCTGATCGCATTACTGATGAAATCGGGGGGGTAGAATGACATCATTAGGACCCACTGGTTCTGAAAAAACTTCAAAAAAACATATTCCCTGTACTGGGAACTGAACCCAGTACCTTTAGAATTAGAGGCGAACACCATACCTCTTAGCCACTCTGACCCCCCCAGCATTTGAGTGAATGTGTAATAAGGTACTTTCAGTGTACTGTATTGATGATGTTCTGTTCTTATTGTTACTAATATTTCTGTTGTTGTTTTTTTATTGTTTAAAAATGTGCTTCTCTTTTAGCCTTCTGAGGGACCATTGCTATGACCCACTGCTGTATACAGATCTCAACCTTCAGCCATTTTGGATGCAGGTGAGGAAAATAGGTGGCTGTGCACATGAAACTTTGTGCTTATTTACTTTTAAAAAAAACCCATCAACCGTTAAAAATCTTATCTCATGAAACAAAAAAAAACATTTATCAGGTCTTAAAATTCCAGGCAATGAGGAGGCATAAAATAATATAGGGACAACTTATGAAATGGCAAAAACAATTATAAAAGCCACATTTAAGTCCCAATGGGAAAAAGAACACCCAGGCCATATAAAAAATGATGCCTATCATCAGCTATCTAGGCGAGAGCAGGTCATTTTCCGGCTATGCATTGGTCATGACTGGATTGAAGTACCATCTATACCACAAGTACAGGATTGGTACAACAGATATCTGCACCTGTGGCATCTTCCGTATGACAGCCGAAACATCAGCTTCAGTCCTGCCCAGTGAACAGAGTAGCTAATGGCAACAACCTACTTCTCTCCACAAAAAAACTATTTGGAGATTTCAGGGACCTTGAGCTGACTACTGCCTTTACTAGAGTCATTAATGTGGAAGTCTGAGGGCAAACAAGAAAGAGGAAGTTGCTAAAATTTCTAATTTGTTGGAGTTTTTGTGGTTTTAAATTTCTACGTGGTGGCGTAATCAAACCCTTGCCCAACCCTCATTAGACACCTTTTAATAATAAATTCTTTAAGCACCAAACACGGCGCATAAGGCAGAAACCAGTGCTCTCCAGGTTGTACGTTGTGACGCCACTCCTCTTAGCTCTTGCACATTGTTTAATCCCAACGTTCTTCCTTCTCTTATTATTGTTCTTCTGAGTGTTTCTTTTGGTCTTCCTTTTTTCCTCTTACCCTCAGGAACCCAAGTGAGTGCCTGCAATGGTATTCTGTTGTTTTGCATTCATAGGACATGACCGATATATGACCATCGTCTTTTCCTTATATAGTTGGAGACATATTTCTGCCTAGAGTCTTCTCTTATTTGTCGATTAGTCTTGAATTCTTTCCAACTGATGTTCATGAGTTTTCTAAGACATTTGTTCTCGAATGTATTCAGCTTGTTCTCCAATGATTTTGTTATTTTCCAACTCTCACAGCCGTATGTTAACACTGAGATAACATGTGATTTAAACAGACGAAGCTTGGTATGTATATTCAATGATCGTAATTTCCAAATGTTAGATAATCTATTGAAGGCGCTAGCTGCCAAAGCAATTCTAGTATGAATTTCTCTTGTTGTGTCACCATCCTGAGTCATTTTACTGCCTAAATAATTGAAACTTTCAACTTTCTGTAGTTTGTCCCCGTTCAGGATGATATTAAAGGTCCCGTTAGAAAAGTTCATAACTTTAGTTTTAGAGGCATTTATTTTTAGACATCTATAAAATTCTGTTTATAGCATTACCAGACAGTCCGTGCTCTAGAATACTCCATGGTAAGAGAGGCACATGGAAAAGGGAATTGTAGGCAGATGTGAAGGGGATGAAGAAGACATTGAATGGGCTTGAACACGGGATGACTCGGCATAAGTTTCTTGAAGGGCTATGCTCTTTGGGGTGTTGAAAGGTGAAAGTAGAAGAAGAAAAAAAATGTCTGGCGCGGACTAAATGGAAGAAGATCTATCAAGTGAGGATTCTTCACAGAAAAAAATTTAGTATTTCATTTATTTGTCATTTACTTAACATAGAATAATGGAATTAAATTCACATGACTTTGAAGTATATAATTTCATTTTTCCCTGATTAAACTTACAGGAACTATCAGAAAACCTTTGTTCATTTAAGCATAGACTAACTTCTACCATCATTGTATTATTACCAAGCAGAAGGAAGAATTTTCTGTCATGATCATGTGAAAAAGTGAGATAAGACTCTATAGATGATGGGTTTATTCTTCTTCCTTCTTCTTCTTCTTCCTCGTTCGCCCTGAAAAGGATGTTGGTTGCATTGTGTCTGTTTACAGCGGAGCTGCGAAATCTGTGCCTTTCAGCCGGCACATCCGACTTCAGCACGGCATTTTTTGGGACCGGGTTTGCCTTCCCTCTTTGATCCCTACTCTCTCAGCCAGACTGCAATGATGCAGCCTGTTTCCAGGACCACCACGTGGAGGTGGAGTAGGGTCTTGGTCAGCTATGGTTCGCTGACCCTGACGCAAGCAGTCTAGCTATGAGTTGCTGACTGCATTCTCTATTGCTGCGTCTTTGGGTCCCATGGGTTTATTGATTTTGATTGATTGCTGTTATATTTAACAGGCAGTCCTTGCCGTGGTATTCCCCAGGGTGAGAGAGATAGAGGGAGACACATGGGAAAGAGAACTGGAGACAGACATGAAAGGCATGAAGAAAACATGGAAAAACCATGAGCTGATGGCACGAGCGGGACAGGAAGCCTTGGCATAAATTTGTTGACGGCCTATGCTCTTTGAGTAGCCGAAGGGTGATGAAAATGATGACTTCAACTAAGCACATTTCGGAATGGCAGAAAAGCCACAGGAAAAGCCTAAATCTACAGTGTAGATAATACCAAGGAGTCTTCAACTTGGTACTGGCTGCAAAAGAGCAAGAAGTTCAGCAGCATATTTAAAAGCTTAACACTTCTGTTTTACTGTGTAAACCATTTCAGATTTCAAATGACAGCCTTCTTTCACTTACAACACGGTGTCAGCATACTCAGAGACTTAATTTATCATGGCTTGGCAAAGGAAGTCATTTGTGTCATGGCCATGTGAAGAAGTGAGTTAAGATTTCAAAGCGTCATTAATTGTCTGCTTCCTTCTCTGTTTCAACTACTTCTTTCTTTTCATCATTTCATTGTTGTGATTGCAGATCAGCCGAGGATTTCACATCAGTTTTGTTGCTTGAAACTCCAAGATAATTCATGATAGCACACTGTACTTGCAATGTTTTGGTTTTTTTCAGTAAGTTTTTTTTGTATCATAATATTAACCACTCTGCCCACGCTAAAAATTAGAAAGAGTTGGAAACTGAACAAAGCTGTAGGAACTGTCCACAAAACTCTCAAGCTAAAGACAGTAATAAGTTACATCCACACCAATAACCGAGGATTTGGCCATAGTGACATCCGTCCCTGTTCTAAAGCATCAAACAAGGAACACAAAGATCTGGTAGTTCAGGAAATTTGAGAATCAGAGAATGGAATAATGCAGTACAACAAATGCAACAAGGTCAATGGACTACATGGAATGAGCTTTGCAGAAATCTTTGATGTGGACCGATGCATAGTACCTCTAAAACCCAGCTTCATTATTATATCAGTGTACGATCTTCTGTCATCAGTCACAACAAGCCTTGTGAAATTTGAAAAATCCAAAGACGCTCATTGTCCTCAATGTAAAAAAAAGCAAACACTAAAGCATGTACTCTCAGCTTGCAGGGTATATACATATGGCATCACCACAGATTAAAAATGAGCTGGCTGCTATATCAGACATGGCAATGATGAAGACACAGCAAAATCGGGCCTAGTATTACAAGTACATACTTCCTACAAGCAGTACAGATTTGGATTAGTTTTCTTTTTTTAAGGACCATCTTCATTGCACATGGATAACTCCATCAGTGCTTCGATGTCCTCCCTTAGATCACACAAGGAGGATCTCAGCTCAGTGCACGAACTCCGTAGCATCAGCGAGGATCCCAATGTGTGTATACAGGAATTGCACATTCTATAAATATTTTTGTATTGTGGATAGGATTCCTAATTTTTAAATTTTGTCAGTGCAGCGGCCATAAGGTCTACTCTACGATTTCCAGCTGCCAAGGGATTTTTAATGGGTGCAACTTGCACACTGGACCTCCTATCTTTTCAAAGAGAGGCTAGGCATCTGATCTCACTACCCAGAAGATCAGGAGGGAGTATGACATCATTAGGAATCACTGGTTCTGAAAAAAAAAAAATTTCAACAATTATACTCCTTGTGCTTAGAATCAAACCCTCTACCTTTAGAATTAGAGGCAGACATCATACCTCTTGGCCACTCCAACCCCCAGGGGTTCCTCCAGTCTTGGACAGACTACAAATCCCAAACAAAGAAACAGAAGCTTACTGTAACTGTCTTTTTTTTTCTTGTTGAGGTGATCACTGGCCCAAGACAGTTTACATGTTGTTAGATGTGTAGTGCGAGCGTATGATGAATTGAGTGTGGGTGCGAATGAAGACGCGAATGTGTTTAGGCTCGTATAGATGTAGATCCTGCAACCCATACTCTCACATGCAGTAATCAAGGATGCTTTGACACTGCAGGCATGTTTCAAGACATTTATTGACGGGAACACACATAGTATCAACAGGAACAGTCAGTGTAACAAGGTCATGCTGACCTGACATCGATAGGTATACATTTGGCATTCAAAAAGGTAAACATCAGAATAGACGTGCATGGTCAATAGCAAAGTTCTTCAATAATGACAGTTCGTAGCGTCGCCCTTGGCGTCTCTGACTAAACGCGTCAGATGCCTTAGTTACCTTGACACATAGGTGCAACTTGGCACTCCCTGCCAATTGCACATATCAGGCTGTAGTATAATAGCCGGAAGCACAGGCCTCGTTCTGACGTCGGCCGTGTACTTCTGTTAAATAGGTTATCATCAACCCTGCAGTAATACTTATTGTAGATAGAAGTTCCGCCAATCTGCGGCTCCCACAATATATCTTCGTCACTGGATTTCTGGACAATATAAGACTAACAGTCTTGGATGGCTACCTCGAGCACAAATATATAAGTTCTGAAATGGCGGATCCGTGAACTGCTGTTCACCCTAGGTAATCCTTTACATGTTCTGCCACCGAAAAGCGTAATAATGCATAAAGGTCGGTATTACCTGGTAAATGAATCCTCAGAACTACACAAGGAATTCTGTCGTCATCCCGACGCACAGAGATTCACTGGGGAAAACTGCCATAGCAGTTACTTCGAAGATTCTCCCCGAAAAACAATGGACTCTTGGTCCCTTCAGAAAAACAGGACCTCCCGGCTTCCCGGAAGTATATCTCACTCCCGCTTAAAAAACCTTCCCATAGGCCTACGCCCGAACTGACAACCTCTGACCCTAAAGGTCAAACACAATGAATGAATAAACAAGGGAAGACAACCCCTAATCAACCTGACATCGCAGGTAAAGACACAATTATACTTATGATACAAACATAAGCAAATAACTTGACAGATGACTCCGGCGAAAATGACAGCAACACTTACCAAGTATTCTTAATGGTAGAAACTGCTTAAATGAGAGTAGACTTACTTAGGCAAGGAAATTTCCCTGACTTCAGTTAAAAGATCTAAAAAAAACAACCAGATATCATGTTGCAGTCCCCAACATCACGCCAGATTATAATGAATGAGCTAACAGTAAATTTAAATCCGGATTAGATGAGCAGCAGTCCATCAGAGTAACCCAGGATGATGACATACACAGCAGAAGACACAGCCATAGAAGGGGCAAAGAAGTCTACTGACTGAGACACAGCCATAGAAAGGGCACAAGATGTCTACTGACTGAGACACAGCCATAGGAGGGGCACAAGAAGTCTTCTGACTGAGACACAGCCATAGAAAGGGCACAAGAAGTCTACTGACTGCATCATTATTTGATCTACAGAAACATTTGAACCTGAAGGGACAGTCAAGGACAAAAAGCACTGAACAAAGCTGTAGGAACTGTCCACAAAACTCTCAAGCTAAAGGCAGTAATAAGTTACATCCACACCAATAACTGAGGATTTGGCCATAGTGACATCTGTCGCTGTACTAAAGCGTCAAACAAGGAACACAAAGATCTGGTAGTTCAGGAAATTTGAGAATAAGAGAATGGAATAATGCAGTGCAACAAGGTCAATGGTCTTTTAGACCTGGTGAAACTGCTGAAAAGGCCATGTGCTGGCTGTGGAATAACCGCATTGGACAGTGGAATTCAGGTCAGTAAGTTTATATAAAACCTTTACTTTTCGGTTGGAAGAATGGATAAAACTGACTGTGAAACAACCGCAGTGGACAGTGAAATTCAGGTCAGTAAGTTTATATAAAACCTTTACTTTTCGGTTGGAACAATGGATAAAACTGGATGTGAAACAACCGCAGTGGACAGTGAAATTCAGGTCATTAAGTTTATATCAAACCTTTACTTTTCGGTTGGAAGAATGGATAAAACTGGCTGTGAAACAACCGCAGTGGACAGTGAAATTCAGGTCAGTAAGTTATATACTGCCATCACCGGTGTCAATACCTTGTCGAGGTATGGCAGCTTGCGTACCCTGATTACCCCCAGAGCTATGACAGCGGGAGTTTTACTCCTGGAAGGTTCTACCAAGCTGGACAGGTTTGCGCGGGCAGGGGTCCGACGAAAGCAGACACCCTGGTCCTCCAGGTTGGGGGTTTTAGCATAGGGCTGACACCCCTGTCTATGTAAAAAAAATTGAAGTTACGGAAACAACAACGAATAAACAAACTTTGCTGCGGGATGGACATCCGGAGTCTGAGGCTCGTATGACTGTCAGTGGTGAAAGCCGAAAGGAAGCCACTGACATGAGAACGGACGTCCTGACCGCAAAACACGATACAAGAATAGGATTTTGGAATATCAGGACAATGAATGAGACGGGTAAACTAAAACAGGTCACGGCAGAAATGAGAAACTATAGGCTACATATTCTAGGGATAAGCGAGAGCAGATGGACAGGGGCAGGAAAAGTTAAAAACAGCAACAGGAGAAACAGTACTTTACTCTGGAAGAGAGGATGGACAGCACAATGAAGGCGTAGCCATTATTTTACAGAAAGGAATAGAAAGGACATTACTGGAATGGAAACCCATCAACAACAGACTGATAAGATTAAAGGAAAAAACGGACAGACTTAATAAGTTTAGCCAGCAGGTGGGCTTGAACATCAATTTAAGGAAGTCAGAGGCCATGACGCTCAATGTGAGCAACCCTGAGCCCATATCAGTAAGGAATCAGCAACTGGTACAGACAGACACCTTCACATATCTAGGATGCATAGTAACACCAGACGGCGGGGGCAGGCAAAGACATCAACATCAGAATGAATAAGGCAAGAACAGCCTATTTTAGCCTAAACAACATCTGGAAGTCCTCTCAATACAGCACAAGCACAAAATTAAGATTATATCAGAGTTGTGTGCTTTCTGTGCTTCTCTATGGTGCAGAATGCTGGAGAGTTACAGAGAAGGAAATGTCGAAATTGTCCTCTTTTCACACAACATGCCTAAGAAAAATTCACCGAATCTTTTGGCCGAATACCATCACCAACCAAGATCTGCTTACTCAGAGCAAGCAAGAGGACATGCACACCATCATAGCTGGCAGACGCTGGAGCTGGGTTGGCCATGTCCTCAGAAGAGACCCCGATGCCATCACAAGAACAGCTATGCTTTGGACCCCTGAAGGAAAACGAAAGAGAGGCCGACCAAAAACAACCTGGCGGAGGACTGTGGAGGCTGAGATGCTAAAAATGAACCAGAGTTGGGGCACTGTACGAAGGATGGCCACCGACCGAGCAAAGTGGAATCAATTTGTTGTTGCCCTACAAGACGCCACTAGGCGTGATGGCCACTGACTGCTTTGACGGTCGGCGGCTAAGGATCAAAGAAGAAGAAGTTTATATATTTTTTTTTTTTTTTTTTTTTTCCCTTAACCAGCGGCACTTTGGCTTTCAGCCCTTCGGCCCAATGACATGTCATTGCAAGGCTGGGGAACCTGAGGACTTTCCTTCCAACCCGGTCAGGAGCTTCGCTCCTTCCCATCCACAGAGGGTTTATCACAGGAGCCGTTCAGGCTATTCAGTCAAATTTCCGGCCGTAAACATTTCTTCAAACGCCGACGCCCGGGTTTGAACCTTGAACACCTGGTTGCCAGTACAACGCCGAAGCCATTACACCAGCGCGGCTCCCAAGAAGTTTATATAAAACCTTTACTTTTCGGTTGGAAGAATGGATAAAACTGGCTGTGAAACAACTGCGGTGGACAGTGAAATTCAAGTCAGTAAGTTTATATAAAACCTTTACTTTTCGGTTGGAAGAATGAATAAAACTGGCTGTGAAACAACCGTGGTGGACAGTGAAATTCAAGTCAGTAAGTTTATATAAAACCTTTACTTTTCAGTTGGAAGAATGGATAAAACCAGCTGTGAAAAACTATTTTAGTAATAGCAAGGAAAGTGGATTCAATTCACAGTGCAGGCAGCAAAGGAAAAAAACTACAGGAGAACGACACTGAAGAATCATGATCCAAGTGGGCCCACCGCAGCAGGGTGTCGAGAAGATTAAAGGGCTGAAACACTTGTCTGGTTGGAGGATTTTACAAACATTCAGTTTTTATAATAGAAGGATACACTCAAAGTATGGGACATTTCAGGATTTACCTTAGTAACTGTGACTGAAAAAGATCCTGTGTTTTGAGTGAATTGTTCTACTGTAAAACTGACTCAGTGCATATTTTTATTAATGTTTTTTTTGTTTAACCAAAATGAAGTCACATACCAGGAAACAAAACGCTTCAATTAAATATGATCAGCAGGACTTAGAAATTCACGTATGACTGACTACACACTCAAATCACATGGTCTTGATAACAAAGGGATTACGAGATTTAAATAAGTATAGATTACCCAGTGTAATGCACCACTTTTGGCTGCATTATCATGTGCTGTACTAATAACTGTCGAGATTTGTTTCTGGAATTTCCTAAATGCAAAAGTTTGAGATGGGCGCATAAAAATAATTAAAATTGCTAAAAACCAGGTTGCGTAATTTCAAATTCTCCTAACCAGAGCACGTGCAAAGAAAGAACTTATTGAATGTGGGGAGGCATATCTGAAGTCATCCTTACATGACCACCAGCTAAGCACAATGCTAAAGTATGCAGATGTGGAAATGAACCTCTGTCTGTGAGGCTAATTACACCCTCATTGATTCTTGAAATCATCCACACACTTCCAGAAAACACAGAGCTGTGGGAAATTTCATTTTTGGTGTTTGTCAACCTGCGTGACCCCGGAGAAATTTCACTTTTGATGTTGGCCAGCCTTTGAAGTCCCGCTCCCCCAACCCGCCTATCAACTTTCCGCGCATTCTCCTCGCGCAACCATAGTAGGTAACACGGTGATTTTCTGTTTTCAAACATTTTTGATTGTGTTGTGAGTTTGATATAAACTATGGAAAGATTTTTTAATTTGGCAAGTGTTAGTAAAAAGCGAGAACTTGTTCAGGATGAAAAGGAAAGTGGTAATGAGGAAAGGAAACGTAAGTATAGAAAATACGATGAAGGTTACTTAGATTTTGGTTTCACGTGTACTCTTGTGAACAATGAAGAGCATCCACAGTGTGTTTTGTGTTTCAAAGTACTCTCTGTCGAATGTATGCTGCCTAGCAAATTGAAGCGCCATTTATAAAGTGTTCATAAGAATGACGTGGGCAAACCAAGAGAATTTTTCTCTAGAAAGCTGAGTCAAATGAAAGAACAAAAATCAGCATTTTCTAAGCAGGCGACAATCTCGAGTAAAGCTCTTCTAGCGTCCTACAAGGTAGCATACCGGGTAGCAAAATGTAAGAAGATTGCGGAAGAACTCGTTTTACCGTGCGCTATTGATACGGTGTCAATTATGGTTGGTGAGTCCGTGGGAAAACAGCTTTTGCCCATTCCTTTGTCAGACAGTACAATCAGCTGTCGAATTCAAGATTTAGGAAAGGATCTTAATGAACAGATTATAGAAAAATGAGGGAGAAGGACTTTGCTTTGCAGCTTGATGAGGCCACTGATAGCAATAGAGATGCTCATTTAATCTGTGATGTGCGGTTTGTTGATGAAAAAAACGAAACGGTGGAAAATCTTCTTTTTTGTAAGGACATAAATGCAGATACGACAGGCAAAGATGTATTTGAAATTGTGGACAACTTCATGGCAGAAAATAAAATAGACTGGGCTCATTGTGTTGGTGTGTGTACCGATGGTGATCGTTCAATGTCGGGCTGTTACAGTGGACTACAAGCCCTCATCCGCGGCAAAGCTCCTGATGCTATTTGGACCCATTGTATTATCCATAGGGAAGCACTTGTTCACAGCATTTGAGTGTTGATTTGAATGAAGTCCTGCAAACTGTCATAAATGTGGTGAACTTTATTAAAACTTGACCTCATAGAGCTGGATTTTTCAGTAAAATGTGTCAAGATATGGGGGCTGAGCATACGTCTCTCTTATTTTATAGCAGCACTCGATGGCTTTCCATAGGAAATGTATTATCGCGCATTTTTGAACTTAGGCGGGAACTCTATTCTTATCTTGAAGAAGAAAACCATTTCAGTGCTAAGTGCTTTCTGGACACTGACTTCCTGTTAAAAGTTGCATACCTCTGTGATCTTTTTGAAAAGTTGAACTCGTTGAATAAGTCTCTGCAAGGAAGTGAAACTCATTTGATTCAACTTATTGACAAAGTTTCGGCCTTCAAAAAGAAGCTTCTTCTTTGGAAAAGAAAAATTAACGAAGGAGGAGAAATGGAGTACTTTCCAGGTTTGCAGCAGTTCATTACAGACAATGAAATAGATTTTAGTGCAGATATTGTTTCTATAATTCAAGGACACTTATCTCAACTCAGTGTTCATTTTGAAAAATACTTTCCTGAAAACTGTGACAGGTTTCAGTGGGTTCAAAATCCCTTCAGTAGTGATGCACCTTCGGACTTCAGTACTGCAGAAGAGGAAGAACTGATAGAACTTTCATCAGACTCTTCACTACAAGCGAAGTTTCCATCCATGGCATTGCTAAAATTTTGGTATTCAGTAAAACAGGAGTTACCAAGCTTGAGCAAGAGAGCACTGAAGATATTAATTCCTTTTGCAACCTCCTATCTCTGCGAGGCTGTGTTTTCAGCAGTGGCTGTCATAAAAACCAAGTTCAGATCAAGACTTGATGTGGAAAAGGAAATGAGGGTAGCTGTATCTCAATTGGTGCCAAGATTTGACAAGCTGTGTAACAACAAGCAAGCTCAAGTTTCACACTGAGGTGACTGGTACTTTATTCATCATATTTTTTTTTAGTTTTACTGTACAAGTTTTTTGTTATGGAGATAGAATCATGAGTGCAGTATATCAGTGAATGATTTTCAGGCAAAAATATATAAAAATGTTAGAAAGAAACTACGAGGGACAGTCAAAAAGTAATGCCTCGTAATTTTTAATTTCATTCAATAGGCAAGAAAACAGATAAAATTCACATTGAAATGTAGCCCCAAGTCTGAACTTCAAAAATTTATTTCTCAATGTAGTCTCCATTATTTGTTACAGTTTTTGTCCATCTTCTCACAAGGGCATGAATCCCCGCACGGTAAAAATTTGTGTCCTTTTTCCTAAACCACTGGCATACGGCGCGTTTAAGGGTCTCGGTGTCCTCAAAGTGATGTCCGCGAAGATCTTCTTTCAGTGGTCCAGACAGATGGAAGTCAGAAGGTGCAAGATCAGGACTGTAAGGGGGATGTGGTAATAATGTCCAGCCAAATTCTGCAATCGCATCAATGGTGCGTTTAGCGGTGTGTGGCGTGGCATTATCGTGCAACAGTAGTGCAGTTCTCTGATCTTTTAATGGGTAAAGTCGCCGAAGATGACCTCTAAGCTTCTTCAAAGTTTCAATGTAACGGTCTGCATTCACCGTGTTTCCCTGTTCCAAGAAGTCGAGAAGAATCACACCCTTCTCATCCCAAAACACAGAGGCCATAACTTTCCCTACAGATGGTGAACTTTTGAACTTCTTTCTTGTCTGCGATGTTGTGTGATGCCATTCCATTGACTGCCTCTTGGATTCTGGTTCAAGAAAATGAACCCAAGTGTCATAACCTGTCACAATATTCGATAAAAACTCTTCTTCAGTTTCGTAACGGTGCAGGAGGTTGATGGCTATGGTTTTCCTTGTTTCTTTATGTCTGTCTGTCAATATTCTGGGTATCCACCATGCACAAACTTTTGAATAACCCAGGTCTTTAATGATGTTCTGGACACTGCCTATACTAATGGACAACATGGAAGAAAGTTCATCCAGTGTTACCCGACGGTCACCATGAATGATGCCATCAACTCGATGAATGTTGTGTGGAGTCACTGCGGTAGACGGACAGCCAGTCCGCTTTGCATCAGCCATTGAGGATTGACCTACTTCAGCTTTGTCACAACGATGTACCCGTCGGACAGTGCTAACATCCACTGTCGAATCTCCATAAACATTCTTCAAACGTTCGTGGATGTGAATTGGGGTCTCACCTTCAGCATTGAGGAATTCTATGACATAATGTTGTTTTAACCGAACGTCTTTGGCAGCCATTTTTAAACTGTTACAGTGGTGCCACCTGTTACTGAAACAGGTTGGTAATGCTATACAGTGCAGAAGAGTGTTTGAGGAATCCTGCTAAATTTACAAATTGCACACCGATGCAGTATTTACATACATAAAAAATAGGAGGCATTACTTTTTGACCTTCCCTCGTACTTTATCTGTGCTGTTTTCTTTTTTATAGTAACGGTTTTCAAAGTGCACTTTGTGTATATATTTTCTTGTACGTGTAATTTTTTCACAGATTGTCCAATTGCATTTTTTTCTAAATTACATTAAAATTACATTGTTTAAAAGCCTTTCCAAATCTCTCCTGCTCAAAAAAAGTTTGGCTAAATGTCGAAACATCGCTAGAGTTTTTACCAGTTATCCCACAGGGGAGCCGCAGAAAGAATGTAGTTGGTCAGGGGGGCCATGGACTCAAAAAGGTTGAAAACCGCTGCAGTAGAAAATACCAAGGAACCTTCAACCGATATTGTCTGCAAAAGAGTGAGAAGCTCAGCTGCCCTAGTTAAACAATAATGACAACTTACTAAAATTGGAATGTGTAAAATAAAAAATTCATAATTCAGTCAGTTTATTAATATGTTTGCACTGTTTTCTATGATACATAACTGATCAAGAAATTTCTTTCCTTCCCAGATTACTACAGAGTTGTGCCAAAGACCTTTGTACCTTGGAGCTTTCCTCCTGCAACTTTGTTGATACTAGTTTGTTAATTATGATTGTAGAAACATGTTCAAATCTAGTTGGTAAGTAAATTGGTCCTAAGGAAAAATACTGAAAAGGTTAGCAAACCATGCATGCATGGTCTAAATTACCATACAGCTGAGAATAGTTACTTTGATATGAGATATAAAGAATTAAAGGATAGGAAATAACTGACATACTCCTTTTTTTGTATACACCAGACAGTTAAAAAGTGTATTATAACGTTGTGCGTACAAGCATTAAAAATGCTCATTAAAAACCTACGAAAACAAAAAATTGGGATTTCTCAAACAATTAAGGGGGACACAAAACAGGTCTGGAATGTCATGTACTAGCTAGGAATATTAAAAAATGAAAGACAGGCAATCACTGTTGCTTGTATATATATGTTGGTGAATATAAACAGTAGAAAACAACACCTTCGCACAATTCATTTGGTGGTTGTAATAATGGAAATTTCTGGGATCTATCAGCTGAAGCTTTTATCTATTTGCTGTCATGCAACTACATAAATCTATCACATAGAGCTGGCATTCTGCTTTAGACTTTTGATATTACTATGCAGTTTCTGTTGTCAGTATTAAAAGCTGTTAATCCACTCCTTTTATAAGATTACCATTCTAGAAGGGCATGTTCTGTTCTTTGCTAATCCACATGGATACATATATGTTTGTTCAGTTTTTAACTCACTGAATAGACAGCATTTCAGTCTATGTTGGTCAGTTGTCAGTCTGAAAATTATCACCTAGTCATGTCAGTGCTACAAACTGACCAGCCAGTAACATCACTATAGCAAAACATAATTAAAATTAACTGTAAAGAGAACTGGCTAAACACCTGGTTAATGACTAAAACAGCAAGACGGCTCTTCAAGCATCTACCAGCACCTTCTAAGAACAAGTATGCTATAAATCATCTTGGACGTAAACATCAAACATAAATTTTCAGATTACGAACAGGGCATTGTTTACTTACCTCTAATAGAAAAAGAATTGACCCAAAAAACAGTCCGAGCTGTAGACACTGCCAACACCCATATGAAACAGTTTAACATCACCTGTTGCTTTGCCCAGCACTGCAAGAGATGAGACAACTACTACCAAAGAACTCAACCATTTAAAATACCCTATATAGCTGTCACAGATGAAAATATTGCAGCAGTAATCATCCACTTTTGCCCCTCCCCATCTAGAGTATACTTTTGCTACATGAATGAAGGATTCATCAGTTTAATTAACACGGGGGCCATCTGGTAATGAAGCCCTATGTGAAAAAGAGAGCGAAGCGCGGAGCATGGCGTAATAGATTCTTTGATCAGGGGAACACACGATATTCAGTGAGACGGACCTTGGATTGTAAAACTTTCAGATGAAAATTGCATAGCTGATTTTCGGCAAGGCGGAGATGATGAAAGTCAAGAGGTGGTAAAATTACCTTTGATTCAAGAAATCGAACGGCAAATTGGCTTGGGTCTGGCAGTGGTGTGACTTTCGCATTAGAGAACGATTGAACGGAATTTTTCAATATATACCATGTCTCTCCGATAGCCATGATCAGTTGCCAGAAATCTATCTGAATTCACTAGCTCGTTATCTTAAGATTTCTCGTACAGAGTGAAAATTAATAGATTCCGTGGAGTGTTTCATTTTTCTGATTGCGGTAATTTATATACTAGATTTGAAGTGATTTAGTGTGTTTAAAGTTTTCAATGTATATTTCACTGAGATTTTCTGTGCTAATTAAATAACTTATAGCTAACTTTCCAGCCGTAAAGTAAATTTAATTACTCACTATTTTTCCAGTAAGAGATGTTTTAAATTGACTAGTACATACATTAAATAACTGTCTACTGACGGCATATATTATTTACTTCTATCCATTTTATGTAATTTTTTAAAATGACTAGTGTTCATATCACGCGTTAACAGAATGATAGGATAAGCTAGACACGTGTGTTTTAAATCTAATTTATAACAGAGTGGTGTAGAGGTCCTATTTTTTTCACGTGTTAGATATGATATTGATAATTTGGTTAAATGTTTATATGTTCTTTTTCTAAAATATTAGATAACTTATTGTATCCAGTACAAATTTAACACCGACTCTAGCAACTCCTGTGAAATTTGCAGTCAGCAACTACGGAGAGTCTGGGGCTGGATTTGGCAAACTTAAATTTGACACTAAATATATATATTACTTATTAGTGTATTTCCTTGGAATATCTGCGACAACTACTGGGGTAAGGGCATCTGCAAGTGGCCACTGCGTGTATGTGAATTGAGTGAACAGAGAAAGAAACTTATGTCTTTTGTTAACATCATATACTTATATGGTTTCTTCTTTCTTTTTTTTTATTTCAATAATCTGATTAGTCATGGGATAGTTTACATTAGGAACCTATTCTTTTCCCATACTGACTATTTCATAACTTATTGTTAACCTTTGATCTTTTGGGTTAATTAACCTCTGTTGGGATCTTCCTTTCTTTTCCTTTACCAGAGGGGAGAACCTATTTGATTAATTTTCATTTTTGTCTGTAAACCATGATCTCTTGATGCATATGATTTATGTTGTGATTTTCTATTTATAATAAACTTTATTAAACCTTTAGTTATCGTGTCGGTCAACCCCTATTCATTATATGTTATCCATAGTTTGTTTTCACGTTCGTGCGTATTTGTCACAGAATTTTGTGCATGTGAATGCAGTATAACTTGTATTTTCGTACAAGGAGAGAAAGTGCATCTGATTTAAATATCGTCGTCCAGATAGGCTGGATTAGATAAAGTATTCTATCCAGAGACTGTCCTTTCTCTTACACGATCACCTCGTGATAAAACTATATCTTACCCCTTACTTTCACATTGTCATCACTATCACCTCTGCTCAGACAGGGCTATAAACATCTATTACCTATCTGATAAATCATACATGACAATAGCAGACCTGAACAACTAATCAGAACCACACAGGCATCCGCAACCAGACGATACATCAAGGCCTAAAAACCCAACCCCTGCAGACCCAAGTAGAACAGTCCCAACTGAGATGGTTTGGCCATGTCGGCAGAATGGGAGAAGATCGGCTACAACGGCAAGCATGGGAAACTAAGAGCCAGGGATCCAGACCTCCAGGACGACCCAGACCTCCAGGACGACCCAAAGTCCGCTGGGTGGTCAACATTAGGCAATCTTTGAAGGACCGAGGACTAGAATAGAACCAAACCAGGAGGAAGACAGCCGATAGAATAGTATGGCGCTCTCTCTTACAAACCTCTACACCTCAGGGTAGAAGAGGAACGACTAAGTAAGTAAGCATCAAAACCAAGAGCTAACACTGAATAATGGTAGATCAAAGACAAGACAAGCCTACATCGGTCGGTTTTCAGTCTGAAAATTATCACCTGGTGTCATGTCATGGTGAGAAACAATATGCATCTGTTTTATCTGACTTTAGATGTTCTCAGCCACTTTTGAAAGTATTTTTGATAGTTGCTTTAATCTTTCTCTGTGTTGTCCTGGGCTCAGCTTGTCATTGTTTCCTTATTATTTAACGTCATTCTACTCTCTTGAGTCTATTTACCTTGATGTGAGCAGGAATGTGTTGCATTTTGAAACAAATTATAACTGGTTTTCTTTAGTCCTTATGACAGGCTTTGTATCTTTCATTTTTTAAATTATTTCTTTGGACATTTATGGCTGTTAGGGACTCTTTGAGGAAAACTATCTGGGCTTCTGAAAGATCATTTAGTAGATTGGTGAAGAATGTTGCTCATTCACTTACAATCCAGGAACATTGATCCATCTGGTTTTTTAATGCACTTAGTTAAATTCAAAGACTTGTTTAATGATTTGGCCATGAAAAAAAATGACAGTTTCCGCAATATTCACGAAGTGCACAAATACTACGTCTTACAGGAGGTGGTTAGGAAAAATGCTCAGAGATCCTTGTTCAGAATAAGCTGTCATTAAAATGACAACTGCTACCAAAGAACCCAACCATTTACACCTGAAAAGTCACACCTTTTAAAGTCACATGGAATTAGTACATGAAGTTTCTAAAACACGAGAACGGGATGAATACCCAGGACACCTTTATTGACTGAACTAATCAAAGAAAAGAAATAATGGGGTAGACTACACTAAACTTTTCTGAAAACTTACAAAATTAATAAGCATATGATGGAACCCACCTGCTTATAACAAGAAAAAAGAGGATCATGGGTGCTAGCCTCTACTACAAGTTTTTAACACTTGTTTGCTTGTTAATGTTAAATTTTTAGGAAGTAAGTTTTTGCAGGATGGAGTAGCTGACCATGTGTCTAACCTTCCATAAGGGAGCTGCGCAGGTGTGATGGTTACCACATTGTGCTGGCGATCGGGTGATCCAGGTTTGAGCCCTGGGGAGACATTTGAAGAAGTGTCTTCAACCGGGACTTGGACTGGAATAATTCGAGCCCTGGCGAAGACATTTGAAGAAGTGCCTTCGACCAGGGACTGGAATAACCTGAATGGCTCCTGAGCCGACCCAGCTCTAATGGGTACCTCTGAAATCGGCGAGTATCTCCCTGAATGGCAAGAGGACACCTGTCAGTGTACGGGGAAAAAGGGATACTCACGTAAAATCAGTCTCAGGTTAGACACACTAACCTGAGATTTCGCCTCGAGTATTAGCGGGCGTATGAAAAAAATAAATAAATAAATAACCTCCATAGTTGCCTTTTATGACATGCTTACAGTGTTACTATTCTTTGCACTTCTGTCAGTCCCTGAATGAATGTTAATAGTCAGAAGCTATCAAACAAGTATTCAGTGTATTTATATGAACATTGCAGTATTTATTTCACATTACGTCTCTCCTTTCCCCACCCCCAAGTTTTAGATGGCTCTCTATCACAAAACATTTTCTCCCAGTTACTATCTGTGGAACATTATGCAGAACAAAGGATGCAATCTGGCATATTCACTTTAACATTGCACCAATTGAAGATTGAAAAAAAAACAACCTCTGCCATGAACATATTTTGTTCCATTTCTAGTGGCATATGTGGCACAACAACAGCTTGGTTGTTTTTATTTTGTTCCTTCAACCCCCATGCATGGTCTCCCACCTATATTAAGTATTTTTCTCAAAGAAACGTAGGCTTGTCATTTAATTTTAAAAGTTCAAGGTGAAGTGGATAAGAGAAAAGAGCATGCTGAAAGGAACACCAAAAAAAAAGAGCAGCTGCGGTCTATCACCCCAGGGGCACATTCCCATAGTCAGTTATGACTGAAGGTCTATCACCCCAGGGGCACATTCCCATTGTCAGTTATGACTGAAGGTCTATCACCCCAGGGGCACATTCCCGTAGTCAGTTATGACTGAAGGTCTATCACCCCAGGGGCACATTCCCATAGTCAGTTATGACTGAAGGTCTATCACCCTAGGGGCACATTCCCATAGTCAGTTATGACTAAAGAGGGCTACTACTACTACCACATGCAAGCAGGTAAAAAGTAGAAAAGTAAATTAATTACTTATTATTTAAATTATTGATCAGTGATTATAAAAAGTAATGAAAGAGGCAATAGAAAGACTTCTTTAGCTTACTTTGATATTTACATGTGACCTATAAAATGTAGCTGCCATCAATGGTACCTATACCTTGTAGCGGTATGGCAGCTTGTGTACCCTGACAATCCCCAGAGCTATGTGTTGGAAGGTTCCTGTTGCGGAGTGATGAATATAGATCTGTTGGTGTTCTTGATTGGCACTACTGGCAAGGGCGATTCCAGAAAATGTCGGGCTTAAAGTCTCTATTGCCGACTTACAAATGTTCAACGCAATATATATAGTGGGCAGTGTAACTCAATGGCCAACGAAGATAATGTCAACACGGTACAGTGACGACTGGCACGTCAATTAGATTGGAGCCAAGTATTAAAGTTGACGACATAATTTATTGTGCACTGACAGGTACATTGACATCACATCACAAAGTCAGACGACGTAGCATCATTATAATGGCATGGCATAAACGTTATGTATTCTGATCAATCATGTAGAAGTAGGCATCAACATCAATAGTATAGGTTACAGCATCGGGGCATCACAATTCATTGCATTTCAATCATGAACTTGATTGTCATTTCATAATGGCCGACCTCTCAAGGACGGCGCTGAACTTCACGGCCGGTAATTCTATCATGCCTTTCAATACGGAGCTTGCCTACAATGCCAAGGGTTTTATTGAATAACCCTCAAATATGTACGAAGAATACTCCCGATAATATTCAGTCAGGATCTGGATCCCACTAGCAACACAACATGCCTTATGTGTTGAAGTGCAGCCAGATTTTAATAAATGACGGAATTAGCATAATAAGAATATGCAACGAGCCCTGCACTGGCTCACATAGATACTCCCTACCAGGAGGTTTATAATCTCTACATGACTGCTTCCCTCAATCTGGCAAGACTTACAAATCGGCTCCGTCTAGAGACAACCGTCTCAGGCCATAGGCATTAGGCATCCCCCTTTCATAACGTCCATCTTATTCTCACATCCTTGGCTTTTACCCTGAGCGCACCCGTTGCGCTTCTGTGTTCAACTTCGTGTCCAATCGCGCGTAACTAATTAATAATATATATATTCTTAGCTGTGCTAAACGTTTAAAATTACGCGTGCAAAAAGAACGCAACACTATGCCAGTGGGAGATTTACTCCTGGTAGGTTCAACCAAGCTGGACTGGTCTGCGTGGGTAGGGGTCAGACAAAAGCTGGTACTCTGGTCCTCCAGGTTGGGGGTTTTAGCACAGGGCCGACACCCCTGTCTATGTAAAAAATTGCACATGTTATGGAAACAACAATAAATGGAAAAGCTTTGCTGCGGGATGGACATCCGGAGTCTCAGGCTCGTATGACTGACAGTGGTGAAAGTCGAAAGGAAGCCGCTGGCATGAAAACGGATGCCCCGACCGCAAAACACGAAACCAGAATTGGTTTTTGGAATGTCAGAACTATGAATGAGGCAGGAAAGCTGAGACAAATCACAGCAGAGATGAGGAACTACAAGATACATATCATGGGAATAAGCGAGAGCAGATGAACAGGTAAGGGGAGAATAAAAACAGCTACAGGGGAAACAGTACTTTATTCTGGCAGAGAGGATGGTTAGCACAACGAAGGCGTAGCCATTATCCTGAAGAAAGGAATGGAAAGGTCTTTACTGGAATGGAAACCCATCAACAACAGACTGATAAGAGCAAGACTGAGAGGGAGGTTCACCAACACCACAATTATACAATGCTATGCACCAACAAACAACAGCGATGAAGAGATCAAGGACGAGTTCTATCAACAGGTACAAAAAGAAATGGAAACTACACCCAGGTATGATCTCATTATTGTAATGGGAGACCTAAATGCAAAAGTGGGAGCACACAATAATTATAACGAAAGAGTAATGGGGAAATGCGGCAGTGGAACAGCAAATGAGAATGGGGATAAATTAATATGCTTCTGCAGTATTAACAACCTGGTCATTGGAGGAACACTTTTTCCACACAAGGAAGTGCACAAGTTAACATGGGAATCACCAAATGGACAAGACAGAAACCAGATAGATCACATAATGATCAATAGCAGATGGATGTCACGGAGTGGTTTTAAGTTTATAGAGTGTGCCTGAATGAAAGCAAGACCCTAGTATGAGAAAGTCTGAGAAGATAGAATTTAGATGGAAAATAACATGCCTGTGGACAGGTGAGACTATTGGCTCAAGAGATAGACCCAGGATTTGAATCTCCCCCTGCCGCTTCGTGACTAAAAAAAATGGCTATAGTCTCCCCACCTCTGACTGCCTTGAAACACAAGGAGATAAGGTGTATAATTACGACCACAAACACCACCATACAGACAACATAGAGTAAGTATAGTAAAGAATAGAAGCTGATCCAGTAAATAATATATGTATATATTTATTTACATACAAGAAAAAAACATAAAATGGCATCATACGTCATCAAGTCAGTCAATAGCGTGCACTGTTGCACGGCCTGGAAAAACCAAGGTAACAATTAAATTGAGAGACACTCAACAAAAAAAACCCCAAATCACATTCACTCTTCCTGTCACCCTGCTGAGGAACAATAAAAATGGTTAGTGATTTAAACCAAATCTACTTTGGTGGGGCTGTCAACTTTTAGCCTCCACTCTCTAACACTAATAAATTTCTGTCTTAGTCCTGGTGACTCTTCCTCAACGAACGGCTACACAGCTTGTTACTAGTTAGGCAATAGGCGCCGATAACTACACCACAAGAAATGCTACAATTAATAGACTTGGTTTTTCGAACGCAGACTCAGTGTCTATCCGTCCAATGGATACTGAACAGACCCTACTGGTCCTGTCTATTTTCTCCCTCGTTCTCTACCTTTCTCTCTTGATCTCAGTGTCTCTCTAACACTCGAGGGCTGGTGATGCGGCGTCTCCGTTACTCTCTTCTCTGGATTTCTATCAGGACCTAGGTATGGTAACCCTGTCACCTGTTCCTGATTTTGGTGATGACGATGTTCGGATATCAAGCATGAGGGACTTGATTAACTGTAGACAAAACTTCTCTGCTGCTGAATAGCTTCCCTCTTTTAACCCGCTCCGGAGTTAGAGGAAAAAAACACAGCCTTGATTTCAGGCTGTACAAAAATGAAACCAGTCTCCCGGCCACCTGCCGTTGTTAGAGACTATAATAGCGATGCTCTCGGCTGTATGATAAATAAACCTCGGTCCAGCTGAAGCATAGGGACTTCCCTGCCAGAGACCATAGGGAAATTTTCTTTTGCTCCTGACGATACTCGAGTACTCTGACCCTGAGATATGTCTTTTGCCGTGGATAATTTTATTTGACAAAATTATGCTCCCCACTGTTTCGCCGAGACTCGCTGAAATTAAAAGAAACAGCGACTCATGTACACCCACTCTAAAATCGCTTATCGCTAACATATACGATACAGAAAATAATTCTATACACGTGTCTCTTCATTCTCACTTCTTCCCTCCTTCTCTCGTTCTTCACATAATACATGAAATACTATTATCCCACGTGGCACTAAAATCACACTTATCCTCCCCTTCTCTCGTTCTTCTCACAATACATAAAATACCACTATCCCACGTGGCCTCTTCATCCCCCCTCCTTCTACTAAAATCTGCCAGGTAAAACAAACAATAGCCCAGACCCGTCTGACATGTTACATGGCCGTTACGCATGGCCGATCACGTGTTCAAACTTGACAAAAATAGGGAAATCCTTTTACCCATTAACACAGGAGTTTCCCCGGCTTGCTCCAAAATTAAATTAAATCTCGCTATAGGAATAGTTTCCTCCCCTAAGCAGTATAATTCATTTACAACGTAAATCTGAACCCTCTGACAATATTTCTCACATTTTTAAGGCTCAGAAAAATTAACGAACACACCAGGGATTTCCCCATAAATTTACATTAGAAAATATACAGGAATAAATGGTGGTTTTACATAACATCCTACAAATATGGCACACGTGTTTCTCACAACTTCACACACTCCTATCTATTGCCAAAATCATAGAAAGAATAAGCACACTGTTGCATTACGTCGTTCTTCAAAAATAGTAATTAATGGCGCTATCGTTTATTTTAAAACTGAAAAGTTAATCTTTACCTAAGGGCGAATTTCTGAAAAACCCACTAATAAGTAAAACGAAATTTCTGAAAAACCCACTAATAAGTAAAACGATGAATAAAATAGTTACATACCGATTATCGTTTGTTTTTCCCACGGTGGAGAACGATAATTACGACGTCCTACGGCCAGGCAATAATTTTTCATAGAGACCGAATCCCCGTTTTCTGTCTCAATATATACAAGAGAAACCGCCCACGCGGATTTCCCTTCCTACGCAAATCCCGGACCAATGGGAGCGCTAGAAAAATTAATACTATCAACCCACGCAAACCCCGCGTGCTTCCGGCTTCCGTGCTTCCGCCTCGTCATATCGCGTGCCGGAAATGGCGATTATTTCCGTAAACAACGAACTTTACGGGAATCGCGAAAAATCAGAAGAAAGTAAAACTGATGCTAGAATAAAATAAACCTACCATCATAAACGAACCCATTTAATTTATCTACTCAAAAAAAAAATACCAAACACGATATATATTCAAATGAGAAGAAATAAAATGGTGGAAAAGCGGGCCCGAAAATAGCGATTTCCGTAAACAACGGAAAATCGCGTGATCAGAAGAAAATAAAACTGGTGAAAATAGAACCACAGAATCGGGCCTGTTAAAAGTCAGAATTACAGTGTAGCGTCACATAAGTCCCCCCTTTCAAGTACGGGAACCGTTCTAAATCACTGAAATCTCTGGGTTTCATACTGGCCCGTATCTAGATCTACATCCTGATCTAATCACTATCATAATTAGCATTATCATACAGGCCCATCTCCATATCCTTGAGAATCTTTGCAAGCCCTGGATCGTGAGGGTCACGCCTGGTGATTTCCTCCTGGCGCCTGCAACCTGACTGGTCGCCCTTCCTCCTCCCTCTCATATGTTTCCTTCGCCCACGAATTTTCCTGGCGGCGCGTGGTAAATAATGATTACCAGATGGTGCGACCTCCCAGTGTTTTGAAACAGTCTGACTGGCTTGGCCAGACATCGCCGTAACAGGGCGTAACTGTTTGCGGTTGACTGAAGAACCGTGCACATGTTCCTTCTTGTCAGTATTTCCCTCCCTTGAGAGATGTAATACCATCGGGGGCCTAATTCCCGACGACAAAGAAGATACTTCCGAAATTAGAGGCGCCACCACTGTTTGACCTTTAGGCTGAACAGGGCTGACAGGCGAATACGCCTCTGTAAATAACATTCCACTGTCTTTAGAGGCGTCTCTCGTCTTCATCGCAAGACAAGGATGTTTGAGCTCCCGTGGGGCTCCGTGAATTTGGGGCTTTCCCCTTTCACTTCTCTGGCCTGCAGTAGGCCCCCTTGCATTAGCAAGGATCGGTGTGGTGGGGTTTCCCAAAACTAAGTAAGGGCTTCCCAGGATGAAATCATGTGCTGGCTGTGCCATTACAGCTGCCTTGATGGTGCCAGACACAAACTTGCATTTCACCTCAATATTGGCGACGGGCAACCGTTGTGAGATACCTCTTCTCAAAATGCCACCAATCTCAACTATTTCTCCGGTCCACTGCCCTGGTTTCACCAAATGACGAGCGATGATACTGGGGTAAGTAAGCCCGCTGTCAAACAAACACGTAGTGGCTGTCCCATTCACTACGGCTGGTCCACTGTTAGAGAACAACTTCTCTGCCTGGACTGGTTCCCATTTATTCCCTTTAGTCCATCTCACCGGCCTTAAACAAGCTGCATGGTGAGCTGGGGGTTTGTTCATGCACCGGGATGTCCAGTGGGAAGTGGTTCTACAATTCTGACAATACCTCTCATTATCTCCCCTGTTCCTAGCGGGTTCCTGAGAGGTTGTTGTCGGTGCTCGGTTATGCTGCTGGGGGCGCAAGTTATAACCAGAATGAGGCTCCTTGCGAGAAGGCCCTGGTTGCTGATGAGCTGGGGAAGTAGCCGGCTGCGATGATGAAGCTCCTTTGTCTGGGGCTGGCAGGTCTGGGTTTTTTTCCGTTTCTGTCCCAGTACTTCGGCCTGTGCTGTCTGGTACCTTTCGGCGAACACGATAATCTGATCAAGTTGCTGGGCACCCTGCTCTGCCAGATACCGCCTCAAGTCGGGGGACATGTTTGCCTTTATCTGCTCACACAGAACTAACTCCTCCAACCCTTCAAAAGTTTTCGCCAGTCCTGACAGTTCCCTCCAGCGAGTTAGGTAATTTCTCACCCGCTCTGCAAACTGAGCAAAACTCTCTCCCTTCTCCGGCCTGCTCTCCCTGAACATGGTTTGGCATTTTCGGGGTGTCCACTGAAATCTTTGCAATAAAGCGTTTCGCAGTGCCTCAGAGTTGTTCTGGTCATCTAGGAGCATCTTGCTGTAAACTTCATATGCATGACCTTTGAGCGATTGCGATAATTTTAGGCACCAAAGACTCTCATCCAACCCGTATGCCTTTGCCATTCTTTGAAATTTCTCCAAGAACACGTCAATCTTTTCATTCCCGTTAGGGAACGAGTCAAATGGGAAGCTCATGGCTGCCATCCGGGGCCCTCCGTTTCCTGAGGTGTCTGTCGCTCCTGCTCCGGGTGAATCTCCATTGGCCGAACTGCCTCCCGAAGCTCGGTACTGCAGTTCCAGAGAACGCAGGGCAAGTTCATGCTGTCTCTCCGGTCTCTCCGCTGCCTTCTCCCTCTCCTGTGCTTCCAATTTCCGAAGTTCCATCTCGGCCTGCCTCTCCGCTGCTTTTGCGGTGGCTATCCTTTCCTCTTTTGCTGCTTCTGCGGCGGCTATCCTTTGCCTTTCCTCAATTTCTGCAGCGGCTGCCCTGTCCTCCTTCTCTTTCTCTCGCTGAATATGCCTATCAGTTTCCCTTATCAGGTAGGCCTTAGTCTCCTCCTTATCCATTCCCATATCCTGAGCAGATTCACGCCAGGCAGCTCGTAACTTGGCCATATCCGCCATCTTACCTGTAAACTGCTGTAAGTTCACAACTAACAGAAAATGACAGAAAGGAGAACAAAAGGAAGGAACTACCTGTTACGTAATATATAATACTCCCTCTTTAACCGCTGTTCCAAAACCCGAACTCAGACTAGCGTCAAGTCTGAACAATAACCTGAGAAAAAATTTAGTTAAGAAGCTACCAAAAACTAAATTACCTTCCTGTTAAAGAAAAATATGTCGGTATGCCATCAATTACCTCTTAGTCATATAAATCAAAAATACCACAAAAATCTACTAGACTGCAACCTGTGGAAAAACTTATACTGGATCAGTTCTAATAGCTCAACGTCTAGGGGATATTTAAAGAAAATCTATTCTCAGAAACTTCCTAGAGACAATCTATGAATGTAGATCACAGAATTGATCTCAACAGAATGATCCACCGGACGATTGCCGCCCACTTGTCACGAAGTGGTTTTAAGTTTATAGAGTGTGCCTGAATGAAAGCAAGACCCTAGTATGAGAAAGTCTGAGAAGATAGAATTTAGATGGAAAATAACATGCCTGTGGACAGGTGAGACTATTGGCTCAAGAGATAGACCCAGGATTTGAATCTCCCCCTGCCGCTTCGTGACTAAAAAAAATGGCTATAGTCTCCCCACCTCTGACTGCCTTGAAACACAAGGAGATAAGGTGTATAATTACGACCACAAACACCACTATACAGAGACAACATAGAGTAAGTATAGTAAAGAATAGAAGCTGATCCAGTAAATAATATATGTATATATTTATTTACATACAAGAAAACATAAAATGGCATCATACGTCATCAAGTCAGTCAATAGCGTGCACTGTTGCACGGCCTGGAAAAACCAAGGTAACAATTAAATTGAGAGACACTCAACAAAAAAACCCCAAATCACATTCACTCTTCCTGTCACCCTGCTGAGGAACAATAAAAATGGTTAGTGATTTAAACCAAATCTACTTTGGTGGGGCTGTCAACTTTTAGCCTCCACTCTCTAACACTAATAAATTTCTGTCTTAGTCCTGGTGACTCTTCCTCAACGAACGGCTACACAGCTTGTTACTAGTTAGGCAATAATAATAATAATAATAAATTCGTTAAGCACCAAACACGGCGCATAAGGCAGAAACCAGTGCTCTCCAGGTTGTTCGTTGTGACGCCACTCCTCTTAGCTCTTGCACATTATTTAGGCCCAACGTTCTTCCTTCTCTTATTATTGTTCTTCTCAGTGTTTCTTTTGGTCTTCCTTTTTTCCTCTTGCCCTCAGGAACCCAAGTTAGGCAATAGGCGCCGATAACTACACCACAAGAAATGCTACAATTAATAGACTTGGTTTTTCGAACGCAGACTCAGTGTCTATCCGTCCAATGGATACTGAACAGACCCTACTGGTCCTGTCTATTTTCTCCCTCCTTCTCTACCTTTCTCTCTTGATCTCAGTGTCTCTCTAACACTCGAGGGCTGGTGATGCGGCGTCTCCGTTACTCTCTTCTCTGGATTTCTATCAGGACCTAGGTATGGTAACCCTGTCACCTGTTCCTGATTTTGGTGATGACGATGTTCAGATATCAAGCATGAGGGACTTGATTAACTGTAGACAAAACTTCTCTGTTGCTGAATAGCTTCCCTCTTTTAACCCGCTCCGGAGTTAGAGGAAAAAAACACAGCCTTGATTTCAGGCTGTACAAAAATGAAACCAGTCTCCCGGCCACCTGCCGTTGTTAGAGACTATAATAGCGATGCTCTCGGCTGTATGATAAATAAACCTCGGTCCAGCTGAAGCATAAGGACTCCCTGCCAGAGACCATAGGGAAATTTTCTTTTGCTCCTGACGATACTCGAGTACTCTGACCCTGAGATATGTCTTTTGCCGTGGATAATTTTATTTGACAAAATTATGCTCCCCACTGTTTCGCCGAGACTCGCTGAAATTAAAAGAAACAGCGACTCATGTACACCCACTCTAAAATCGCTTATCGCTAACATATACGATACAGAAAATAATTCTATACACGTGTCTCTTCATTCTCACTTCTTCCCTCCTTCTCTCGTTCTTCACATAATACATGAAATACTATTATCCCACGTGGCACTAAAATCACACTTATCCTCCCCTTCTCTCGTTCTTCTCACAATACATAAAATACCACTATCCCACGTGGCCTCTTCATCCCCCCTCCTTCTACTAAAATCTGCCAGGTAAAACAAACAATAGCCCAGACCCGTCTGACATGTTACATGGCCGTTACGCATGGCCGATCACGTGTTCAAACTTGACAAAAATAGGGAAATCCTTTTACCCATTAACACAGGAGTTTCCCCGGCTTACTCTTATTAAATTAAATCTCGCTATAGGAATAGTTTCCTCCCCTAAGCAGTATAATTCATTTACAACGTAAATCTGAACCCTCTGACAATATTTCTCACATTTTTAAGGCTCAGAAAAATTAACGAACACACCAGGGATTTCCCCATAAATTTACATTAGAAAATATACAGGAATAAATGGTGGTTTTACATAACATCCTACAAATATGGCACACGTGTTTCTCACAACTTCACACACTCCTATCTATTGCCAAAATCATAGAAAGAATAAGCACACTGTTGCATTACGTCGTTCTTCAAAAATAGTAATTAATGGCGCTATTGTTTATTTTAAAAACTGAAAAGTTAATCTTTACCTAAGGGCGAATTTCTGAAAAACCCACTAATAAGTAAAACGAAATTTCTGAAAAACCCACTAATAAGTAAAACGATGAATAAAATAGTTACATACCGATTATCGTTTGTTTTTCCCACGGTGGAGAACGATAATTACGACGTCCTACGGCCAGGCAATAATTTTCATAGAGACCGAATCCCCGTTTTCGGTCTCAATATATACAAGAGAAACCGCCCACGCGGATTTCCCTTCCTACGCAAATCCCGGACCAATGGGAGCGCTAGAAAAATTAATACTATCAACCCACGCAAACCCCGCGTGCTTCCGGCCGCGTGCTTCCGGCCTCGTCATATCGCGTGCCGGAAATGGCGATTATTTCCGTAAACAACGAACTTTACGGGAATCGCGAAAAATCAGAAGAAAGTAAAACTGATGCTAGAATAAAATAAACCTACCATCATAAACGAACCCATTTAATTTATCTACTCAAAAAATATATTCAAATGAGAAGAAAAAAAAATGGTGGAAAAGCGGGCCCGAAAATAGCGATTTCCATAAACAACGGAAAATCGCGTGATCAGAAGAAAATAAAACTGGTGAAAATACAAAATAGAACCACAGAATCGGGCCTGTTAAAAGTCAGAATTACAGTGTAGCGTCACAATGGAGACACGCACTACAAGACGTGAAAGTAAGAAGAGGCGCAGATGATATGGGAAGTGATCACCACCTAGTAGTAGCAAGACTGAAAGTGAAACTCAGAGTTGCTGGACCAGTTGCAGTCAAACAGAAAAGATACAACATCACGAAACTGAATGATCCCCTCACCAGAAAAGCTTTCATGGTCGACGTAAAGAGAAGATATGAGATTATCAAAAGCCAGGAAAGAACAGAGACTGATGATGTTGACCAGAGATTCAACCCCATCTCAACAATATACAAGGAAAGCAGCAAGTCATGCTTGGGATTCCAGGAAAGAAAGAGCCAAGACTGGATAACACCAGATACGATAAACACCATAGCAAAGAGAAAGGAAATGAAAAGAAAGAAAACAGAAGCTAAGTCTCCCAGGTTAATGGCAATATATAGTGAACAGTACAGTCAGCTGGACAAGGAAGTTAAACGTCAAACCCGTGCTAACAAAAGGACATTTCTAGATGACCTTGCAAGACAAGCAGAAGAGGCAGCACTGAGAAATGAACGAAGCACAGTATGCAAAATAACTAAAATCATCAGTGGAAAACGAGGTGCAAACAATATTACATTAGTAAGAGATAAGCACGGAAATCTCATCACGACAGTAGAGGGACAGGAAACAAGATGGGCAGAGCATTTCAGAGAAACTCTGAATAAGGAATCACCAGAGACACAATTGAATGTTCCTGAGGCTGAAAATGATCTAGATGTTAATACAGACATCCCACGAAAAGAAGAAATCATCACAGCAATCAAAGGGTTAAAGAATGGAAAAGCTCCTGGTCATGATAACTTAAATGCAGAGCTATTTAAGACAGATCCAGAGCTAGCAGCAGAACTATTAGAACCACTATTTGCACAAGTCTGGAAAACAGGGACAACACCAACAGAGTGGAACAAAGGAATAATTGTCAAATTGCCCAAGAAGGGAGATCTTGTAGACTGCAATAATTGGAGAGGAATAACTCTTCTCTCAGTTCCCAGCAAAATACTAGGCAGGATAATTATACAGAGAATCTCAAAAGCAGTAGACCACAAACTGAGGAAAGAACAAGCAGGATTTAGAAAGAACAGAAGATGTGTAGACCATATATTTACCCTCAGGAACATTATAGAGCAGTGCTCAGAATGGCAAAGACAGCTGTACATTAATTTCGTTGATTTTGAAAAGGCTTTTGACAGCATACATAGGGACAGTTTATGGAAAATACTGAGGGCTTATGGAATTCCAAGCTGCATAGTGTCAATTATAAAAAGCCTTTATGCCAACTTTACGTGTAGCATTGGGCAGAGCAACCTAACCTTTGAAGTGAAGACAGGAGTACGACAGGGATGCCCCTTATCAACCACTCTATTTTTAACAGTCATAGACTGGGTGATGCGCCAGACAACAGAGGGCAATCCAAGAGGAATAAGATGGACTACATTTTCTACATTGGAAGATCTAGAATATGCAGATGACATTGCACTGCTAGCACATTCACATCAACACATCCAGGAAAAAATGGATAGACTTAATAAGTTTAGCCAGCAGGTGGGCTTGAACATCAACTTAAAGAAGACATAGGTCATGACGCTCAATGTGAGCAACCCTGAGCCCATATCAGTAAGGAATCAGCAACTGGAACAGACAGATGCCTTCACATACCTAGGATGTATAGTAACACCAGACGGCGGAGCAAGCAAAGACATCAACAACAGAATGAACAAAGCAAGAACAGCCTTTTTTAGTCTAAACAACATCTGGAAGTCCTCTCAGTACAGCACAAGCACAAAATTAGGATTATATTAGAGCTGTGTGCTTCTCTATGGTGCGGAGAGCTGGAGAGTTACAGAGAAGGAAATGTCGAAATTGTCCTCTTTTCACACAACATACCTAAGAAAAATTCTCCGAATTTTTTGGCCGAATACCATCACCAACCAAGATCTGCTTACTCGGAGCAAGCAAGAGGACATGCACACCATCATAGTTGGCAGACGCTGGAGCTGGGTTGGCCATGTCCTCAGAGGAGACCCCGATGCCATCACAAGAACAGCTATGCTATGGACCCCTGAAAGAAAACGAAAGAGAGGCCGACCAAAAACAACTTGGCGGAGGACTGTGGAGGCTGAGATGCAAAGAATGAACCAGAGTTGGGGCACTGTACGAAGGATGGCCGCCGACCGAGCAAAGTGGAATCAATTTGTTGTTGACCTACAAGACACCATCCAGGCGTAATGGCCACTGACTGCTTTGACGGTCGGCGGCTAAGGATCAAAGAAGAAGATAAAATGTAGGAGCTACGGTAGCGCAGTGGTTAGTGCACTGGCTTCCTAGCTCGGTGGTTCAAGGTTCGATCCCCAGTTTAGGTGGATTGTTTAGACCACAAACGGCTACGGGGTCGACCCAGCCTCATGAATTGGGTACCAGAGCAACTCTGGGAAGGTTAAGGCGGCCGGCGTGATGCTGCCCACATCACCCCTAGTGTGCCGATGACCATATTTTCTTATGGGTCTAACACCATATTCCCAATATGCCTCAATGGGCGTGTAACGGGATCCTTTACCTTACCCCTTATAAAATGTTCATAGAAAAAAAAATGTGTTAAAAATTTGTTGTACTTTGATATAGAAATTAATATAATCAAATACCTTTATGTGGCACTGAAACTGAAGCATGTAAGGAAATGAGGACTTATGGAAGCCTGGAGAAGTATAACATTGAATTAGTGGGAGTCAGAAGGACATGAATTTAACTTTGCTGGCTTATGCAAAATTTAAAAAATTGTCGCCTTATGCTACAAAGGGAGAAAGAAAAAAAAAATAGAACAGATATATGGGTACTGTACACTGCCCCATTTTAAGAAGAACTCTATAACTCGCCAAGATAGAACTATTGTTGTATATACCAGACCAATCACATTTTCAACTCAAGAGATATGCAACAATGCAAAATTATAGACAACAATTTAATGTAGGACATCTAAGAAATCAAGAGACAAATTTGCGGTCACAATATCCAACAAATTCCAAGTGCTCCAACAGCTGGAAGATGTAGAGAATACAGAAGACTATTGGCAGCAAATCAAAACTGTATGGAATGAGACATGTGAAGAAATACTGGGGAAAAGGGAACGACAACAAAAAGCATAGATAACAACAGAAACCATCAATAAGATAAAAGACAGAAAAAACTAAAAAGCAGATTTAAACACAAGCAAAACCAGAAGTTCCAAAGCCAAGGCTCAAGAAGTGTACACAGAAGCAAACAAAGAAGTAAAAAGAAGTATCAAAAGAGACAAGAGGAAGTATATTGAGGAGTTGGCAAGAGAGGGAGAAGATGCTGCAGCCGTAGGAAATATGAGAGAACTGTATAACAGCACAAAGAAGCTAACAGGGAAATACAAGCAAACAAGTTGCCTCATAAAAGACAAGAATGGAAAACTGCTCAGCAATATACAAGAGCAAATGAAGAGGTGGACAGAATATTTTGAGGACCTTCTCAATAGACCAGCACCACAAAACCCCCCGGACATCCAGCCAGCAGAAGAAGAGCTACAAATTAACGGTGAAAGACCAACGAAGGAAGAAATAAAGAAAGCCATAAAGCTTCTAAGAGATGGAAAAGCGTCTGGACCTGATGGCATTCCAGCAGAGGCCATCAAAGCAGATATCGATACAGCTACAGAGATGTTATATAAATTACTTGGTAAAGTCTGGGAAAAGGAAGAGATACCGGCAGAATGGAAGGAAGGATATCTGGTTAAGTTGCCTAAGAAGGGAAATTTACAAGAGTGCACAAATTATAGAGGAATAATGTTACTATCAGTGCCAGGAAAAGTATTAAACAGGATTATCCTTGAGATATTGGGAGCAAACTGCCACAGTAAGATCTGGAAGGAATTATTCACCATACATAGAATAAAAAGAGATGTCAGACAAGGTTGTGTGCTGTCCCCCTGCCTATTTAATTTATACACCGAAAAAATGTTCAAACAGATACAGGAAATACCAGGACTAAACATCAGTGGAAGGTCAATAAACAACCTTAGATATGCAGATGATACCATGTTGTTAGCTGAAAGCGAACAGGAATTACAAGAACTAGTGAAGCAAGTGAACAGTATAAGTCATGATTATGGACTCGACATTAATATTGAGAAAACAAAAACTATGATAATTAGCAAAACAGACGAGAAACCCACATTAAAGATAAGCGTAAATGGGAAAACTCTGGAACAAGTCAAGAGCTACGTATATCTTGGTCATATAATAACAGAAGATGGCAGATGTGAAACAGAAATCAAGAAGAGAATAGGAATGGCCAAAGCTACATTCAACAACATGAAACATATACTGACATCAAAACAGTTATCTCACAAATTAAAACTGAGAATCATAAAGTGTTATATATATTCTGCATTTCTGTATGGGGCAGAAACATGGACGATGTATAAGCATTTGGAAGAAAGAATTGAGGCTCTTGAAATGTGGATATATAGAAGAATGGGGCATATCTCATGGAAAGAGAAGAAAACAAATAAGGAGGTCCTAGAAAATCTAGGTATGAAAAGAGAACTAATGAGGGAGATCAAAGTTCAGCATCTAAAGTACTTTGGCCACATAAAAAGGCATAACACCTTGCAGAAGACCATAATAGAAGGGAGAGGTGAAGGCAGATGTGCAAGGGGAAGACAGCGCTATAAGTGGGAAGATATCATCAAGAGATGGACAGGGAAGAGCCTATCAGAGTGCACCACCAAGACAAGAGACAGAAGACATTGGAGATCCTTTACAGCCAACCTTCATTGTGGAGATGGCAGCTGATGATGATGATGATCCTTGAGAGATTAAAAGAGTCCATAGACAAGAAACTGAGAGATGAACAAGCAGGTTTTTGACAAAACAGATCCTGTACAGACCAGATAGCCACTTTGAGAATAATAGTTGAACAAAGTCTGGAATGGAATTTACCACTATACATCGGATTAGTGGACTACGAAAAGGCATTTAACAGTGTAGACAGAGAATCACTTTGGAAATTGATGAGGCATTATGGAGTTCCCCTGAAGTTCATTAATTTAATAAAGAAAACATATGAAGACATGACATGCAGAGTTCTTCATGAAGGACAGCTTACAGAACCGTTAAGGATAAGAACAGGAGTGCGACAGGGATGCCTCTTGTCTCCATTTCTTTTCTTACTAGCAATAGACTGGGTTATGAGAACATCGACAACACACAACAGAAATGGAATCCAGTAGACTCTGACTAAGCAGTTGGATGATCTGGATTTTGCTGATGACTTGGCTCTTCTGTCCCATAACCGTAATCAGATGCAGGACAAATTGAAAACACTCGATGAGAGGTCACAGCAATTGGGTCTGAAAATACACATAAAAAAAATAATGAGAATAAATGCAGGTAATGATAACGGGGTTGAACTTGAAGAAACACCAATACAAAATGTAGAATCGTACACATATCTTGGCAGCAATATAGACAAAGTTGGAGGGACAGACAGTGATATCAAAATAAGAATACAAAAAGCAAGAGGAGCTTTCATTGCATTGGGAAATATATGGAGATCAAGAGAAATTGGATCCAACATGAAAATAAGAATCTTCAACTCAAATGTGAAGTCAGTCCTATTGTATGGCTCTGAGACATGGAGAACAACAAAGACAACAACCAAAAAGCTACAGACTTTCATAAATGGGTGCTTGCATAGAATAGAAGGATTAAAATGGTATGACAAGGTTACCAACGTGGAACTGATGACAAGAACTAGACAAGTGCCAGTGGAACAAGAGATGAGAAGAAGACGATGGCGATGGATAGGACACACACTGAAGAAACCTGTTGATAGCATTACAAGGCAGTCCTTGTTCTGGAACCCCCATGGCAAGAGAAGCTGAGGTAGACCAAGAAGCACATGGAGAAGAGAGCTGGAAACAGAGGTGAAAATGATGAGGAGAATGAATGAATCACATTTTCAAGACTGACTTAGCCATATTTTTCTTTTCAGGTCAAGTCCAGACCTAGAACACTTAAACATTGCATCCTGTCTGCACATGAATTTGCACATAAATCGTGTTCTCATTGAGCTTGGTGCACACAGCAAGTATGTCATGTCTCCGTCTGCTTGTATGTTTCTTCTTCTTTCTTTCACCTTTCAACTCCCAAAGGTGCGTAGGAACAAACGTATGCTAAGTCTTCCTGTCCCGTACCATCAGCTCAAGGTCCTACCATGTCTTCTACATCCCCCTCACGCCTGTCTCCAGTTCTCTTTTCCATGAGCTCTTTGGTCTTTCTCTACCTCTCTTTACCATGGGGATTCCAGAAAGGAACTGTTATCAACAGGTTATCTCAGTGTGTGTCCTATCCATCTCCAGCATCATCTCATTTCTTGTTCCACTGGCACTTGTCTGGTTCTAGTCATCTCTTGTTCCACTGGCGCTTGTCTGGTTCTAGTCATCTCTTATTCCACTGGCACTTGTCTGGTTCTAGTCATCTCTTGTTCCACTGGCGCTTGTCTGGTTCTAGTCATCTCTTGTTCCACTGGTTCTAGTCATCTCTTGTTCCACTGGTGCTTGTCTGGTTCTAGTCATCTCTTGTTCCACTGGCACTTGTCTTGTTCTAGTCATCTCTTGTTCCACTGGCACTTGTCTGGTTCTAGTCATCTCTTGTTCCACTGGCACTTGTCTGGTTCTAGTCATCTCTTGTTCCACTGGCACTTGTCTGGTTCTAGTCATCTCTTGTTCCACTGGCACTTGTCTGGTTCTAGTCATCTCTTGTTCCACTTGCGCTTGTCTGGTTCTAGTCATCTCTTGTTCCACTGGCGCTTGTCTGGTTCTAGTCATCTCTTGTTCCACTGGCACTTGTCTGGTTCTAGTCATCTCTTGTTCCACTGGCGCTTGTCTGGTTCTAGTCATCTCTTGTTCCACTGGCGCTTGTCTGGTTCTAGTCATCTCTTGTTCCACTGGCGCTTGTCTGGTTCTAGTCATCTCTTGTTCCACTGGCGCTTGTCTGGTTCTAGTCATCTCTTGTTCCACTGGCGCTTGTCTGGTTCTAGTCATCTCTTGTTCCACTGGCGCTTGTCTAGTTTTTTGTCATTAGTTCCACATTAGTGATCTTGTCATTTAAATTCAATCCTTCGATTCTATGAAAGTCTGCAGTTTATGAAAGTCTGCAGCTTTTTGGTTTTTGTTTTCATTGTTTTCTATGTTTTCTTCTTCTTCTTTGATCCATAGCCGCAAACCATCAAAGCAGTCAGTGGCCATCGCACCTAGTGGTGTCTTGTAGGGCAGTAACAAATTGATTCCACTTTGCTTGGTCGGCGGCCATCCTTCGTACAGTGCCCCAACTCTGGTTCATTCTTTGCATCTCGGCTTCCACAGTTCTTCGTCAAGTTGTTTTTGGTCTGCCTATCTTTCGCTTTCCCTCGGGGGTCCATAGCATAGCTGTTCTTGTGATGGTATCAGGGTCCCTTCTGAGGACGTGGCCAACCCAACTCCAGCTTCTGCCAGCTATGATTTTGTGCATGTCTTCCTGGTTACTCCGAATAAGTAGTTCTTGGTTGCTGATGGTATTCGGCCAAAAGATTCTCTCCATGTTTAAGAGTCATACAATAGGACTGACGACATTTGAATTGAAAATTCTGAGTTTTAATGTTACCAGGGCCCGAAAGGGGAGCAAAGAATAGTAGCACTGTTCCCTAACATGCATGTCATTGAAAGTGATTAAGGAGGGTTGGGCATGGGGCTGGTTGCCCCATCATGTAAAAAAAATTGTAAACTTCAACAAACAATGGCTTTTATTTTTTATTAAGGTGAAATAGATTTTGGTTTACTTCTGAAATTCTTTTAACTGCCAAACTGTTCATTTGATTTTGTCAGATTTTGTTGTTTAAAATCAGAAGTTGGTAAATACAATATTTATTGACTTTTCAGTGGACCAAAGAAACAGCTTGATAATCTGAACTTTGCTGATGACCTCACCCTCCTATCCCATAATGGTGCCAGATGTAGGACAAAGTTATAATGTTGGATGAGAAATCATAACAACTGAAAATGCACAGAGAAAAGACCAAGATCATAAGAACGCATATAGCAAATGATATTTCAATTACACATCCCTACAAGATGCAGACCCTTTAATGGTTATTCAGTGCCACGCATGATGTCTTTTCAGCCTTTCCTTAGTGTTCAGAAGCACTCCATGATCTCCAGTGAATGAAAACCACAAAAATTACTTGAACACATTTTGACATGACCGCTCATTGGGTATCACAAAAAACAGCTGTTTTTTTGGACTCCATGTGGTTTCAAAATGTAAAATAATGATTACATTTTTTGTCCATGGCAGTAACACATACAGAGAGAGTAATTATACATTGTTTACAATAATAAAATGAAATCATTGGCACTGATAAGTGCACAAAACTGACCGCTGTTGATTCTGAACATCAAGATTGTCCAACATGGTGCTACCAAGAATCTAGACTTAGCAATAAAGATGTTAAACACAAGTGTCTAGTTATATCACGGTAGAAGGGGAACGACTAAGTAAGTAAGTCTAGTTATAAGCAGTTAGTTCTGTATGTTCTTATGGTATACAAACTAATTTGTAACTTTATTTTTAATAAAACATAGTTTGTTACTCAGCACGTCTAAAATCTGACCTGAGCCAGCTAATTTGTACTTTCTGCGTAGATCTGTAAAGAAGTTGGAAAATAAGAATAGACTACAAACTTAAACCTTTCTGTGTTTTCACAGAAAATTAAAGACTTTAGATTTATGGCGTATGAAGTCTGTTCAAGATGAAGGTCTGGCCAACATTTATAGCAACTGCCCCTTGTTGGAGGAGCTAGATGTTGGATGGTGGTAAGTTTCTTGTATAAAATTTTGTAACAGGGGTTGTTTTGTGATGGTATATAGTGATATGGTTAACTTTATATATGTTATTTGGTTGATGCGTTTTTTTTTCTCTTTGACAAGTATTATTTCAGTTTTAAACCATTTGAGAGTGACCTGCCCTTAGTGGTGGGAGAATTTAATATATTTGGCTGCTATTGCTGCTGAACTGTTTTATTGAGAAATTGGAAGCTAAATCAATGTTTATAAACACATGAAGCTTTTGTTAACTGTAAGTTTCCACAGAATGGGGTAGCCAACCTCATGCCCAGTCCTCCTTAACCACCTTCTGCAACATGCTTGGTTGGTTACAATGTC
Source organism: Oreohelix idahoensis (assembly GCA_024509875.1). Taxonomy (NCBI): domain Eukaryota; kingdom Metazoa; phylum Mollusca; class Gastropoda; order Stylommatophora; family Oreohelicidae; genus Oreohelix; species Oreohelix idahoensis. Next base: position 201,632 of record JAMPIV010015140.1, read on the forward strand.
ACTATGTATCACTATTCATTACTTCTCTTTTTGGTACCTTTAAAACTTGTGCAAAAGAAATTGTATTTTGCTTTCCTCTCTGTTATGAGCAATAAACTTCCTTTGCTCACTGGCCTCTTTTAAGACATCCTTATTACTCTTTTTAGCTGTCTGTGGTACTCTTTGACATTTTTCCACATCTCAGTGTCCTCCAAGCATTTTCTTTCTTGTTTACTGATTGTCCGTGACTCACTTCCATATCACAGGATTAGCTCTATAATGACACTGGAAAATAGTCTTTACTTCCATTGTCAAAGATTTATTGCAAACATTTTATAATTATATGGATCAGTGCTTTTACCTGAGCTATTCTACCCTTCACCTTTGAGATTCATCTTCCATCTGATATTAATAATGTGCCCAGGAGTTTGAATCTGTTGACTTGTGTCTAATCTGCCCCATGTGACTTGTGTCTAATCTGCCCCATGTGACTTGTGTCTAATCTGCCCCATGTGACTTGTGTCTAATCTGCCCCATTTACTTTGATGGTGCACATTCTTAGCTTTCCTATTTTCTTATTGCTGATACATGGTCACTGCTGCAGTCTGCTCCTGGCCTAGGTTTTGCATAAATCAGACTGATTCTAAATCTCCTGCGCACCAGTATGTAGTCTGCTTGACTTGTTTCCTGCAATTTCCCACATCTAAAGGACATCCAGCATGTTGTCCAAACCAGGTGGTTCCCTGTTATATCAAGTTTTTCTTACCCACTTTGTCAGTCATCTCATTTCTTTCTTCCAGGCCATATATTACAGCCTCACATTAGTTGTCCCTGACAACTGGAGGGAGCAGTAATCTTATTCTTTCTTTGTTTCTCAGAGACCCCCCCCCCCTCCCGAATTACACTGGCTGAAATAATTATAAATATTTCTGCCTCATTGTTTTCTCATTTTTACCATGTGGCTATAATTTTTAGCAAATACAAGATCTACTAGTTTTCTTAATGTTCATTTTTATTCAGTACACTTGCAAATGAAGGAAGAAGACAACTCCAAACTGAAGACAGGGCAACATGCGAAGAGATCAAATCAATAATAAAAAATAACTTTAAAGAAAAATAACATAAAGAACACCCAGAGTCTGAAACTGTAGAACAAAGAACACCCAGAGTCTGAAACTGTAGAACCATACGACACATTACCAAGAAGAGAGCAAGTGAACATTTTCAGACTAAGAATTGGCCATTGCAGACTCAATACCATGTGTTCTAGACAGACAGATATGTGTTCATGTGGGGAGGACAAACAGACAAACAGATATGTGTTCATGTGGGGAGGACAAACAGACAGACAGATATGTGTTCATGTGGGGAGGACAAACAGACAGACAGATATGTGGGGAGGACAGACAGACAGATATGTGTTCATGTGGGGAGGACAAACAGACAGTGTGGGGAGGACAAACAGACAGACAGATATGTGGGAAGGACAGACAGATATGTGTTCATGTGGGGCAGACAGACAGACAGATATGTGTTCATGTGGGGAGGACAGGCAGACAGATATGTGTTCATGTGGGGAGGACAAACAGACAGACAGACAGATATGTGTTCATGTGGGGAGGACAAACAGACAGACAGTCAGATATGTGTTCATGTGGGGAGGACAAACAGACAGACAGATATGTGTTCATGTGGGGAAGACAAACAGATAGATATGTGTTCATGTAGGGAGGACAAACAGACAGACAGACAGATATGTGTTCATGTGGGGAGGACAGACAGACAAATATGTGTTCATGTGGGGAGGACAGACAGACAGATATGTGGGGAGGACAAACAAACAGACAGACAGACAGATATGTGTTCATGTGGGGAGGACAGACAGACAGATATGTGGGGAGGACAGACAGATACATATGTGTTCATGTGGGAAGGACATGTCCTCCAGCACTATCAGCTCCATGAGGGAAGAAGGGTGGCAGCGTGGCTTTTCTAACCCAATTGAGAGATAAACTGTGTGGTAACAAGAGATAAACTGTGTGGTAACAAGAGATAAACTGTGTGGTAATGAGAGATAAACTGTGTGGTAACGAGAGATAAACTGTGGGAACGAGAGATAAACTGTGTGGTAACGAGAGATAAACTGTGTGGTAATGAGAGATAAACTGTGTGGTAATGAGAGATAAGCTGTGTGGTAACGAGAGAAACAGCAAACAGGTGAGCACATATGAGTATGTTAATTAAATGTAAATTAATTCTTTTAAATAAAACAGTGGGAAGCCTTGATTACTTATTAGACAGCATGGTTACTGTTGTGATACTGCTTACTTTATTTGCCTGTCTGTTTAGCTGTTGGAATCGTAGAAATTTAGAATGTCATACACAAGTGCCATTTATGTTGCATTCCTTTATACTTCTTCTTCTTTGATCCATAGCCGCCGACCGTCAAAGCAGTCAGGGACCATCACGCCTGGTGGCATCTTGTAGGGCAGCAACAAATTGATTCCACTTTGCTCGGTCAGTGGCCATCCTTCGTACAGTGCCCCAACTCTGGCTCATTTTTTGCATCTCGGCTTCCACAGTTCTCTGCCAAGTTGTTTTTGGTCGGCCTCTCTTTCGCTTTCCTTTGGGGGTCCATAGCATAGCTGTTCTTGTAATGGTATCAGGGTCCCTTCTGAGGACGTGGCCAACCCAACTCCAGCATCTGCCAGCTATGATGGTGTGCATGTCCTGGTTACTCCGAATAAGTAGTTCTTGGTTGCTGATGGTATTCGGCCAAAAGATTCGGAGAATTTTCCTTAGGCAGATTGTGTGGAAGGAGGACAGTTTCGACATTTCCTTCTCTGTTACTCTCCAGCATTCCACACCATAGAGAAGCACAGAAAGTACACAGCTCTCATATAATCTTAATTTGGTGTTTGTGCTGTACTGAGAGGACTTACAAATGACTTGATTTGCCTGTCTGTTTAGCTGTTGGAATCGTAGAAATTTAGAATATCATACACAAGTGGCATTTATGTTGCATTCCTTTATACTGTATTCATCTTTTTTACTCTCATCTCCTTGTATCCTTCAATCTTAACTACTAATGAATTTGCTGCCTTTCCTTCATTACATAAATAACATTATTTCAGTGTTTAAATCATATAATCCTACCAGCTATTCTGTACTGTTCTCATTCTTCTGTAAGTTATTAGACACAATATTACGGTCTTTGTCTTGTGTTATCTGGCCTATACTGGTGAATAGGAAAGCTAAAGAAGTGATTGCGCCTTTAATTAGTCTAGGTCATTCCTCAGTCTGAAAGTCCGTAGTTACGTTAGATGGTTGTGCTAATGTCTGCTGGACACATAGTGCCATTTTTCTGGTGCCCAGCTGGCAATGGTGTTAGTCAAGATTCACTCCCATAGTGAAGCAGTGGTGCCATTCAGGTGGTCCTGGGTTTGAGTCCCTGGTTAGCCTATCACATCTGTTGTTTTCTGTTGTCTAGTTTTATTTTTCTATATTTCTTACGAGTGCCTGCAACATACCCCTGTATGTGTATTGTTATGTGTATTATTTACTTTCTTTCTTTTATTAGTATAGTTTGTGCACAGTGATACTTCACGGCTTGGGATTGAGCAGTATATAAGTATTAGCACACCTGGTACAGTGATACTTCATGGCTTGGGATTGAGCTGTATATAAGTATTAGCACAGTGATACTTCATGGCTTGGGATTGAGCTGTATATAAGTATTAGCACACCTAGCACAGTGATACTTCACAGCTTGGGATTGAGCTGTATACAAGTATTAGCACACCTAGCACAGTGATACTTCATGGCTTGGGATTGAGCTGTATATAAGTATTAGCACACCTGGTACATTGATACTTCACAGCTTGGGATTGAGCTGTATATAAGTATTAGCACACCTGGTACATTGATAATTCACGGCTTGGGATTGAGCTGTATATAAGTATTAGCACACCTGGTACATTGATACTTCACAGCTTGGGATTGAGCTGTATATAAGTATTAGCACACCTGGTACATTGATACTTCACGGCTTGGGATTGAGCTGTATATAAGTATTAGCACACCTGGTACAGTGATACTTCATGGCTTGGGATTGAGCTGTATATAAGTCTTAGCACACCTTTGTACCCTTCACAATCAAATTTGAAGGTCTATTAACCTCTAAGAGTTTGTGCTTGTTAATGGTATGCGTTTTTTTGTGATCATTTCATTCTTAAACAAAAACAACAACCAAAAAGTTACAGACTTTTATAAATGGGTGCTTGTTTAGAATAGAAGGACTGAAATAGTATGACAAAGTCACAAATGTGGAATTGATGACAAGAACCAGACAAGTGCCAGTGGAACAAGAGCTGAGAAGAAGACGCTGACGATGGATAGGACACACATTGAGGAGACCTGTTGATAGCATTACAAGGCAGTCCTTGTTCTGGAATCCACAGGGAAAGAGAGGCAGAGGTAGACCAAAGAACACACGGAGAAGATAACTAGATACAGAGGTGAAAATGATGAGGAAAACATGGAAAGAACTTGAGCGGATGGCACAGGACAGGAAGACTTGGCATGTTTGTTGAAGGCCTATGCTCCTCGGGGAGCTAAAGGGTATTGATTGATTGATTGATTGAATTCTTCTCTCTAACATCTTTCATTCATTTCTCCGGTCACTCTTCTTGGCTGCTTGTAGTCCCAGGGGGTCTCTGATGAGGCAAAGAAAGAATAGGACTTTAGCTCCCTCAGGCATGTCGTACAAGGCAACTAAAATATGGCTGGCAGCCTCATCACTTAAAACAAGTTGCAACAAAAACTACCACTTCAAGAGCATGTGAATGTCTGTTACAGGCTTTCTGCCGGGCGACCGGCTGCAGCAGTGGCTCCATGCTTGATAAGGAGCAAAAAAAGGAAAATGGTGGTCACTCTTCTTTTACAACAGCACCGTTTGTTTTACTGCCAATTATTTGATTATATTTTATGACTCTTTTCTATCAGTCAATCGCTCTAGCCCTCTCTCCTTCTTTCTCTGTCTTTCTCTCTGTCTCTGTCTCTGTCTCTCTCTCTCTCTCTCTCTCTCTCTCTATATATATATATATATATGCATATATATGTATGTGTGTGTGTATATATATATCCTCGGACTGCACCTTCTGTATTTATTATCTTTGACACAAAAACTGTATTTTGTGTTTTATTCAGAACTATCCGGAACTCGGACCTTATAGCCCTCGCTAATAACTGCCCTCTACTCGAGCAGTTAGACATTTTGGGAACCCGAGAAGTTACAAAAGAAGCTATAGTTTAGTAAGTGTCATGATTCTGTGTCTTTTTCTGAATGTTGCATTGGAGCATCCATGTTCTTTTCTTGAAGTAGAAATGGTGTAATTACACTGGCTAACAAAAAAAATTTTTTTTTTCTTTCTCTAACATTTCTATGTTTTTCTGGTCAATTTTAATGCGCTGTTTTTAAATCTGCAAACCGTTTTTCTCTATCAGGTCGTGATCTCTAGAAATACGCAATTGAAGTTTTTTAAGAACGCATACAGTATTACAACATCATTCGTACAAGAAGTATAACAGTTATGTAGGCTTGAATTTCTTTGCAGTCGACTTTCGTCGGTGAATGGCATGTGGTACATTGCGATGAAGCATCCAACAATAATCGGCAAGCATGGTCACACTCCACCGTATTTTATAACGTGATTCCATTACGGCGATATCTTGATGGAATCGTTCTCCATGTTCATCGCTGACTTTGCCAAGGTTGTCAGGGAAAAAGTCAAGATGCGAATCGAGCAAATGGATTTTGAGGGACATGTTACAGCCCATAATACTGTATGCATCTATGCACTGCTTAACAATATGCACATAGTCGACAGATTTGTGATTTCCCAGAAAGTTATTGACGATCGATTTGAATGACATCCATGCGCGAAGTTCACTACCGTGTAACAAGTTCTCGAATTGTTTGTCTGCAATAACTTTCCTAATCCGAGGTCCTACAAAGATACCTTCCTTTATCTTTGCATCGCTAACTTGCGGAAACTTTTCTCAAAGATAAGTGAAAGCTTTGCTCGTTTTATCCAACGCTTTTACGAAATTCTTCATGAGCCCCTACTTTATATGTAACGGTGGTAAAATGATGCTGTCTTTGTTAACTAATGGCTCGTGTATTACATTTTTATGCCCGAGCTGCATACGATCCCTGATAAACCGAGTCAATGAAAAGTCGCCATTCGTTGACTATGGGCTCATGACCGAAGTGCCCCATTAGACCGTTTACATCTTTGCAATAGCAAATGTCATCATCCATCTCAAAGTATTGAACAAGTTCTCTGCGTCTATGACGAAATTTAGATATCAGAGTATTGGGTGCTAAAAGATTCCATTCTTTGGTACTGCTAGAGCTGGGTTATTTTTATTTAAGTCTGGTTCCACTAGAGCAGGCTTCTTAAGTATATCTCTTAAGTAATTCCGCTTGTCCTTTGGTAAGAGCGAGATCACGTATTAGATCTGAAAGTTCTGAATGGTTAATTAAGTGAACACCATCATTCACCGGTATATAATCCGAGTCAGAATTAGTTTCTAAAGCAGGTAAACTATCACTTTCTGATGGTTCATTCACGTCCAACGGATATTGTTCTGGTGGAACTGGGATCGGACACGTGATTGGATCATGAGGCACTGGTTTCGAAACCGATTCAATATTTGGATAAACCACAGACTTTCTAGTTTTAAAAGTGAAACAATGGATATTTGTCAAGCAGAAGTAACAATCAGTAGCGTGATTTGTCGGTTCACGCCATATTACTGGCACTCCAAAAGGCATCGACTTATGCTTCGGTAATTTTCGTAACCAACCTGCCAATGTATTTGCACAAGTCGAACAAACTGCATTTGGCTTCCAAGATTTATTTGCATCATCAACTTTCGAATCGAAATAAAGTTCATATGCTTTCTTTAGTAATGGTGTAAAGTTTTTCTGGTGAACACGATCGGTAAAATATCCGCACACGTAACAGAACAGATCAGCCACATTTCGACAACTTCTAGAAGCCATATTTCGCTCAGAATTATTTCAAAATACAGTAACTATTTGAAAAATAGCGTAACATACGTCATGCATCTTTTAGCAGTATAAAAAGTAGAATTATTTTGCATTTTATTAATTTTTAATAAATTATATAGTAAAAATGAAACGGAGCAAATAACGGTTTTCCAAAAATATATTTATTCACAAATATCTTAAGAACCCGATGTGATAGAGATAAACGGATTTCAAATTTGAAATCAGCGCAAGAAACTGACCTAAGAACACTTATTCTTATATAAGAAAGAAAAATGTTGTTTGTCAGTGTTACCAAAATAAAAAAAAACAACAACAACAGATAGTGCACATCTTACTAGAACAAACAACAAAGAAATGGCTATACATTGCAACCACAAGGTTGTCATCAAAGACAAGCAAATAAGAACAGTGAAGGAAATAAAGTGAGAATTAAACTAAATGCACAAACAAAATAAAAACTGATAGGAGCTGTAAAGAGAAAACACTTGTATGTACAATAACTATCAATGTGAAATTATTTTGGCATTCACCTTTTTGTTTTTTCTTCTTACTGGATGCTAAGATCTGTCACTGGAGCAAGATCGTGTTTATAGATTTATATGATGAAATGACTGCTGAGCATCTACTTCAAAGGTGCCCAACATATGAGGAACAGAGAAAGCGCATATGGCCATCACCAGTACCATTCCTAGAAATGCTCTACGGAGATGTCTACAGCCTCAGACTGACCACTGCTTTCTTTAATCATATTCAAGTTGACGTCTGAGGGTGAACAAAGAAGAAGATATGTCAGCACAAGTGCCAGTAGAACAAGAGATGAGAAGAAGACACTAGAGATAGATGGGACACACATTGAGGAAACCTGTTGATAGCATTACAAGGCAGTCCTTGTTCTGGAATCCACAGGGAAAGAGAGGCAGAGGTAGACCAAAAAAAAAGGAGAATAGAACTGGAAACAGAGGTGAAAATGATGAGGAAAACATGGAAAGAACTTGAGAGGATGGCACAGGACAGGAAGACTTGGCATGTGTTTGTTGAAGGCCTATGCTCCTTGGGGAGTTAAAGGGTATTGATGATGATGATGTCTAGTTACATGGTTTCCTCTCTGTATGTCTAGTTACATGTTTTCTTCTCTGTATGTCTAGTTACATGGTTTCCTCTCTGTATGTCTAGTTACATGGTTTCTTCTCTCTATGTCTAGTTACATGGTTTCTTCTCTATATGTCTAGTTACATGGTTTCTTCTCTGTATGTCTAGTTAAACAATGTCCTCACTTTGTTTCTAGTTACACAATTTCCTCTCTGTATGTCTAGTTACATGGTTTCTTCTCTGTATGTCTAGTTACATGGTTTCTTCTCTGTATGTCTAGTTACATGGTTTCTTCTCTGTATGTCTAGTTACATGGTTTCTTCTCTGTATGTCTAGTTACATGGTTTCTTCTCTGTATGTCTAGTTACATCGTTTCTTCTCTGTATGTCTAGTTACATGGTTTCTTCTCTGTATGTCTAGTTAAACAATGTCCTCACTTTGTTTCTAGTTACACAATTTCCTCTCTGTATGTCTAGTTACATGGTTTCTTCTCTGTGTGTCTAGTTACATGGTTTCTTCTCTGTATGTCTAGTTACATGGTTTCTTCTCTGTATGTCTAGTTACATGGTTTCTTCTCTGTATGTCTAATTACATGGTTTCTTCTCTCTATGTCTAGTTACATGGTTTCTTCTCTGTATGTCTAGTTACATGGTTTCTTCTCTGTATGTCTAGTTAAACAATGTCCTCACTTTGTTTCTAGTTACACAATTTCCTCTCTGTATGTCTAGTTACATGGTTTCTTCTCTGTATGTCTAGTTACATGGTTTCTTCTCTGTATGTCTAGTTACATGGTTTCTTCTCTGTATGTCTAGTTACATGGTTTCTTCTCTGTATGTCTAGTTACATGGTTTCTTCTCTGTATGTCTAGTTACATGGTTTCTTCTCTGTATGTCTAGTTACATCGTTTCTTCTCTGTATGTCTAGTTACATGGTTTCTTCTCTGTATGTCTAGTTAAACAATGTCCTCACTTTGTTTCTAGTTACACAATTTCCTCTCTGTGTGTCTAGTTACATGGTTTCCTCACTGTATGTCAAGTTACATGGTTTTCTCACTATGATTTGGTACTGCTAGAGCTGGGTTATTTTTATTTAAGTCTGGTTCCACTAGAGCAGGCTTCTTAAGTATATCTCTCATAAGCTCATTTCTTCTCTGTATGTCTAGTTACATGGTTTCCTCTCTGTATGTCTAGTTACATGGTTTCTTCTCTGTATGTCTAGTTACATGGTTTCCTCTCTGTATGTCTAGTTACATGGTTTCTTCTCTGTATGTCTAGTTACATGGTTTCTTCTCTGTATGTCTAGTTACATGGTTTCCTCTCTTTATGTCTAGTGACATGGTTTCTTCTTTGTATGTCTAGTTACATATTTTAATCTGTGTATGTCTAGTTACATGGTTTCTTCTCTGTATGTCTAGTGACATGGTTTCTTCTTTGTATGTCTAGTTACATTTTTTCTTCTGTGTATGTCTAGTTACATGGTTTCTTCTCTGTATGTCTAGTTACATGGTTTCTTCTCTGTATGTCTAGTTAAAAAATGTCCTCACTTTGTTTCTAGTTACACAATTTCCTCTCTGTATGTCTAGTTACATGGTTTCTTCTCTGTATGTCTAGTTACATGGTTTCTTCTCTGTATGTCTAGTTACATGGTTTCTTCTCTCTGTTACATGTCTGTAATGTCTAGTTACATGGTTTCTTCTCTGTATTTCTAGTTACTCAGTTTCCTCTCTTTATTTCTAGTTACATGGTTTCTTCTCTGTATGTCTAGTTACATGGTTTCTTCTCTGTATGTCTAGTTACATGGTTTCTTCTCTGTATGTCTAGTTACATGGTTTCTTCTCTGTATGTCTAGTTACATGGTTTCTTCTCTGTATGTCTAGTTACATGGTTTCTTCTCTGTATGTCTAGTTACATGGTTTTATGTCTAGTTACATGGTTTCTTCTCTGTATGTCTAGTTAAACAATGTCCTCACTTTGTTTCTAGTTACACAATTTCCTCTCTGTGTGTCTAGTTACATGGTTTCTTCTCTGTACTGTACATGTCAAGTTACATGGTTTTTTCTCACTATGATGGTTTCTTCTTTATGTCTAGTTAAACTGCTAGAGCTGGGTTATTTTTATTTAAGTCTGGTTCCACTAGAGCAGGCTTCTTAAGTATATCTCTCATAAGCTCATTTCTTTCAAGCTGTCTGCAGCAACTCTTCTTCTTCTTTCTTCTTTGATCAATAGCCGCCGACCGTCAAAGCAGTCAGTGGCCATCATGCCTGGTGGCGTCTTGTAGGGCAGCAACAAATTGATTCCACTTTGCTCGGTCGGCGGCCATCCTTCGTACAGTGCCCCAACTCTGGTTCATTCTTTGCATCTCGGCCTCCACAGTTCTCCGCCCAGTTGTTTTTGGTCAGCCTCTCCTTACCTTTCCCTCGGGGGTCCACAGCATAGCTGTTCTTGTGATGGTATCAGGGTCCTTTCTGAGGATGTGGCCAACCCAACTCCAGCGTCTGCCAGCTATGATGGTGTGCATGTTCTCCTGGTTACTCCGAATAAGTCGTTCTTGGTTACTGATGGGTGTTTGGCCAAAAGATTCTGAGAACTTTCCTTAGGCAGATTCTGCAGCAACCCAGTTTGTCATAACTCTTTTTACTAAGCCACCCAGTTTACTATGATACTTCTTACTGTATTTGTGCATGATAGTCTTTCTTTTTGTTTTTTGTAGTCACTGATGTTCACCATTGTCTCTTATACACTTGTAGTATTTAAAAAACTGCCAACACAGAGGGTATTCACTTTTGAATTGGTGCAGTGACAGTGGGTGCTACCAGCTGAAGGAGTTGACCGATTTGTTTATTATTTGTTCATCTGCTCATGGCAGGAGCTAGATTGAAATGCTATTTTCATCAATAATTGCACAATTTCATTTCATCAACAGCTGCTATCTCTGCAATAAAGGTTGGCTGCAGTGGATCTGCAACGTCTTCTGTCTCTTGTCTTGATGGTGCACTCTTCTTTCCTGCCCATCTCTTGATTTCATTTAAAATAGGCTTAACCAACAATAGTTACAGTTATATGTAAGTTATGTATAAGAAAGGTACCATGCTATTGATTGTCATGGAAACAGTGGCCATATTGGGTTTAAATGCCAAATTTCAATTTTCTAGGGCATTTTCATTTTTTCAGTTATGAATACCAAATTTGAATCGAAAACTTATCTTGAAATTGTATAACTTGTTTTTTGATATTTTATTAGATCTAGAGGGATAGGGCTTTGAATTTATTGTATAAAAGTAGTAGCAGATAATACCCAGTTTTACAACATTTTTTGCAGTAAATTAGTTGTGATAAGATATCTAAATCAAAATACACATGCTAAGTATGGTTCTGAAAACTGATTTTTATATTTGGATTTAGTGGATCCCAAATTATCATAAAATAAACTAATCCTAATTTTGATTCTTTTCTTTTAAATTTTGAGCTAAAATCCTTTGCCACATCTTCTTGTAAGAGAGAAACAGGGAATTTGCAATATATTGTTAAGTTAAGGAAGTAGTCAGTTCTCTGCTTGCAATATTTTGGTCTTCTTTTCTTTGGTCCTTGGCCATTGACTGACAAAACAATCAGTGGCCATCACATCTGGTGGCGTCTTGTAAGGCAGAAACAAACTGTCTCCACTTTGCTCAGTTGACAGCCATCCTTCATGTGGTGCCCCATCTCTGGTTCACGCTTATCATCTCTGCCTCCACAGTTCTCCACCAAGTGGCTTTTGCATACGGGCATAAGTGAGAATATAGACATGAAAAGTCAGTCATAAAATACACATCAAAGCAAAGTTATGACCTGAAAAATCAAACACAACATGTACATCAATGTGTAAATGTGCATTAATTTTTCAAACCTGATGTATTTTGTGAGAATAACAAACATACCTTCAGTTTCACAAGCCTACGCCGACTGCAGCTGTTTAGAAGTTTGATAGCTCACAATGGCCATATTCTTCTATCTTATCACACTGTGGAGGCTTTTGATGCTTTCATTAGGATCTAGCTCTCATACAGGCGTCGGCTTCTTCATCGTGTGTGTGTGTGTGTTCGATTTGAATTTCACCGCTGCCTTATATACTGGCTAAGTGAATGTCTCGGACTCTTGGAGGATTTAGATGGACATTTTTCTACACTGGAAGATCTGGAATATGCAGATGGCATTGCACTACTCGCACATTCACATCAACACATCCAAGAATAACAGATAGACTGAATAAGTATAGCCAGCAGGTGGGTCTGAACATCAGTCTAAAGAAGACAGAGGTCATGACACTCAATGTGGGCAGTCTTGAGCCCTTAACAATAAGGAACCATAAGTTGGAACAGACGAACACATTTACATATGTAGGATACATAGTATTACCAGACGGCAGAACAAGTAAAGACATCAAAAACAGAATGAATAAAGCGAGAACAGCCTTTGCTAGTCTCAACAACATCTGGAAGTCTTCGCAGTACAGCACAAACACCAAATTAAGATTATATGAGAGCTGTGTACTCTCTGTGCTTCTCTATGATGAAATAAAGATTTCGTTCATTCGTTCTATGGTGCGGAATGCTGGAGAGTAACAGAGAAGGAAATGTCGAAACTGTCCTCATTCGACACAATCTACCTAAGGAAAATTCTCTGAATGTTTTGGCTGAATACTATCACTAACCAAGAACTACTTACTCGGAGTAACCAAGAGGACATGCACACCATCATAGCTGGCAGATGCTGGAGTTGTTGACCACGTTCTCAGAAGAGACCCTGATGCCATCACAAGAACAGCTATGTTATGGACCCCCGAAGGAAAGCGAAAGAGAGGCCGACCAAGAACAACTTGGCGGAGAACTGTGGAGGCCCAGATGCAAAGAATGAACCAGAGCTGAGGCAATGTACGAAGGATGCCGCCGACCGAACAAAGTGGAAGCAGTTTGTTGCTGCCCTACAAGACGCCACCAGGCATGATGGCCACTGACTGCTTTGACAGTTGGCGACTAAGAATCAAAGAAGAAGAACGTCTCGGAAATTCTCTCCTGACTCGCTTTTTTCAGCACGCCAAATCGAGTTGTGTAACTTTTGTAGCAAACCTTCCAATATCTTCAAGATAATATCCTGTAGTGATTCCAAATGATATTCCTTAGATTTCTTATTAGATTTATTATACATTTGTCAAATATAATAAAATTCCGAGCGATCGTAAAGCAGATATTACAAATAATCGAGTGTGCTAGTTTATTTTTACATGGGCCAAATGAGGAATTATTTCTGTCCAATGGATTTTCCCGCAAGGCAAAGAGAGATAGGTGTCAAAATACATGCTGACATAATAAATCAGCAGAGATTTGCACAAATTCATTACAACTCCACTCCTTAATCTTGTCCTTATTCAGCTTTATTCTTTCAGGAACTAAAAATATTTTTTTGCCTCTTTCTATCTGTTTTCAGTGTTTTGGAAACATGCAAGAATCTAAATTTATTGGATGTGTCATTTTGTGTTGGCATATCAGCAGCTGATGCTTGTTCTTGGCGTGCAGCATACCCAAGGAGGACTATAAAGATAAGCTTCCAGAATATATCCATTCCCTGATTAAGTACACACTTAGACAGCGAATTCTTAGATCATTTGATGTATGTATATTTGCTGAAGTTCTGTAATACCTGGTAATACTTTACTTGTTGAGCATAGCCTATGTGATGTTGATTATAACTATGTCAGCGTAACAGGCATATCATTTATCATCACTAATTTGTTTAGCTGCTGGGGCAGCATGAATCATGATAATTAAAAGTTGTATATGAAATAATACAGCTGTCAGATAGCCCACGGCTGCTTTGGGTGCATGGACTTACTTATATAACCCTTATACTTCCATTCAGTGTTAAAGGACAGGAGGCTGGTACTTAGGGTAAGTTTTCCCAGACGCTTGTGATTGCAGACCAGTTTTTATGGCCAGCATATTTGAATTGAGTTTTAATTTTGTTTTGTTCTAATTTTATGTTTTAGGAATCCTCATTTAATTTCCTTTATATCTGTGTATAACATTACTATAGTTTAAAATAAAAATTACACTTTCAATTTAAAGTTATATAATAACTCAGATGGATAGAAAATTCCTTTAATCAAACATGGGAAATCCTCCACATCCTTCAAGAGTTACTTTTCTGTCACTTTCACCATTCTTCTCTATGTGTGTCCTGCATCCTTTAGCTGTTCCATAGAGTATGTCCTCCATGTATTCCTTGATCTTCCTCATCTATCTTTTTCTAGAGTCAAGTTTCCTGAGACTGTATCCAGTCCATCAATTTTTCTATTTTCTTATGTGATGAGACTGCAAAACCAGTATTGTTCTCTCTTCAGCATTGTTCTCTCCTCAAAGTCATTCTTCTGAGTCCTTCTTTATTATCTGTTGATGAGCACCGTACATAATAATACAGACACTGTGTACATCTGGAAATCTAATTGTACACAGTATATCAATGTAATACCAGAAACCACTGAGGAGCACTTGTCTATAGGGGAGGCACAGGAGGCATGAAACAAATAATAAATTGAACAAATAAGCAGAGAGAGAATTAAGTAGCAGTCAGGAAATTCATACCGGGAGGAAGTAACTATAATAAAACAGAAGGTCTGGGCAGATTAGATATGATGAGTTTAATTGCATAAATGATGAATGGACAGAATGTGACGAGAGTAAGAAAAGATGGCATATGCATAAATTACTCAGAAAGGCCAACAGTAGCTACTACTTCTGCAAAAGTTACTACTACTACTACTCCAACTTCTGCAACAGTTACTACTACTACTACTTCTGGATTGATTTCCGGTTTAGTGGCAGCCATCTTGCTGCATGTGACTGGACATAAGGGAGTATTTTTTTCTCCTATTTTTATAGTTTCATGTTCTCTACTTAATTCTCATTTTCTTTCCCTCCTGTCTCTTGTTTGTCTGTCCCTGACGAAGGCCTTGTGGCCGCAACGTAGGTTTTTCTTGTCCTTTCTCCTTGTAAGACGTATTACTATTTGTGTGTTTTGTTTTGTTTTTTTCCCATTCAACCTACTTCTGCAACAGTTACTACTACTACTACTACTTCTGCAACAGTAACTACTACTACTACTTCTGCAACATTTGCTACTTCTTCTGCAGCAGTTACTACTA
This sequence comes from Oreohelix idahoensis, assembly GCA_024509875.1. Taxonomy (NCBI): domain Eukaryota; kingdom Metazoa; phylum Mollusca; class Gastropoda; order Stylommatophora; family Oreohelicidae; genus Oreohelix; species Oreohelix idahoensis. The sequence goes on from JAMPIV010015140.1 coordinate 216,954, forward strand.
CTACTACTTCTACAACAGTAGCTACTACTACTACTTCTACAAAGATTACTACTACTACTACTTCCACAACAGTAGCTACTACTACTACTTCTGCAACAGTTACTACTACTACTACTTCTACAACAGTAGCTACTACTGCTACTTCTGCAACAGTTACTATTACTACTACTTCTGAAACAGTAGCTACTACTACTACTTCTGCAAAAGTAGTTACTACTACTATTACTACATCTGCAACAATAGCTACTACTTCTACTTCTGCAACAGTTACAATACTACTACTTCTATAACAGTAGCTACTACTACTTCTGCAACAGTAGCTACTACTTCTACTTCTGCAACAGTAGCTACTACTACTACTTCTGCAACAATAGCTACTTCTACTACTTCTGCAACAATAACTACTACTACTACTTCTGCAACAATAACTACTACTACTACTTCTGCAACAATAGCTACTACTACTACTTCTGCATCAGTTTCTACTACTACTACTTCTGCAACAATAACTACTACTACTACTTCTGCAACAGTTATGATGACTACTACTACTATTACTACTACTACTGCAACAGTAGCTATGACTACTACTTCTGCAACAGTTACTACTACTACTTCTGCAACAATTACTACTACTACTGCAGCAGTAGCTACTACTACTACTGCAGCAGTAGCTACTACTATTGCATCTGCAACAGTAGCTACTACTACTACTTCTGCAACAGTTACTACTACTACTTCTTCTTCTGCAACAGTAGCTACTACTATTACTTCTGCAACAGTTACTCCTAAACCTACTTCTGCAACATTAGCTACTACTACTTCTGCAACAGTTACTACTACTTCTGCAACATTAGCTACTACTACTTCTGCAACAGTTACTACTACTTCTGCAACAGTAGCTACTACTACTTCTGCAATAACCGCACCGACAAGCCCCACTATTACTACTGCTGTTACTTCTGCTGCCACAGTTGACAGAGATGCTAAAACCACTGTAGTGTTCAGCCTGTATCACCCATTTTGTCCTTCCATTTGGGAATTAGGTCAGTGATATGTTTCAGTAGGAACAGTTAGTATTCACACTCTTCAACATATACTGAGGGAGACTGAGGACTTATAGGTTTGCCCAGAATGCAGTGATGTCGATTCTGTTCAGCAACAACAATAACAATGTTTCAGTAACTTCTTTTTTAAATAAAGTTTTTTTTGGGGGGAGGGGGGGTGAATAAAAGTTGTTGTGACTTAGCTACTTTTGTGAACAGTCAGAAGAAAACAGATCAAAAGCAGTAATTTATAAACATTGATATCACCTGGAATCATCTTTTCCTCTTAAAGCTTTATTACTGGAAGGCCTCCTTGCAGAACACCATCTGCAGTCTAGCAAAGTGGGTGTGCTTGCTTGAGTGGCTGTTGCGTTTCTTTGTTGCTCTCTTTTGTTAAAATGGTATTATGCATAATATATATCATACATGGGTGACTGCTAATGAACAGCATGATCTAATGTATCTAATCCATGTTGATATTATTACACAGGTCTTTCAGCAACATATTTTTTATGATCCATTTCAGAAATGCTGTAAAGACATAGAGCAGTTTGTTTTTTATAAGAAAACTTTTGTACCTGTTACATACACTAACCTGCCTGTAATGAGTATAAGAGTCACAGACATACATTAACCTGCCTGTACTGAGTATAAGAGTCACAGACATATATTAACCTGTGTGTAATGAGTATAAGAGTCACAGACAAACATTAACCTGTCTGTAATGCATATCAGAGTCACAGTATATGTGCTGGCCATCTTATCAGAGTATAATGAATGTTTTAGCATCATCATCATCATTTCCCTGTTTGTCCCCTATGGAACATGGAGCCACCACTACAGCTGATCCCTTGGCAGGAAGCCTGCACAAAGCATTCATGTTTTCTTGCAGCAGTGGTTTTTTTTAACAGTTTCTTTTGCATGATGAGGTTGACAGCCCCCTGCCCACCCCCCACCCCTTTTTCCCCTTCCCCCTCCCCCTCCACCCTTGTACAGCCTTATATTAGTAGCCACTTACAACATGCCTGAGGAAGCAGTTTCTATTCTTTGTTCCCCTGAGGAACCCCTGGAAACTACACATTTTTTGGATCATGATTGAGGTTTATTTATCCTTTATTTATTTAGCTGAAATAGAATGGATTGTTAGTGATAGAAATATTCGCTTGATGAAAGTAGCAATTTTCAGTAATTAATAGATAACTAGCAATAACCCGTCAACATTGACAGGTTATTAATTATTGTGTGTTGTTTCTGTTACATGTATTACAGATGGTACTTTCACTACTGTGGTCATTTCATCGCAGGCGACCGTCATTAGATATTTGTAGTGAAAATTATATGGATGTATTAAACTCAGTAATAATTTGCCGGATCGGCCGATGCCCGGATTAACAACGACCGCGCTCTCATTGCCCCTTGAGAGTGATAAGTCAGCGAATGGGGTAAAAACACCTGTTTTGAAACTTCCAAGAGAAAGTTTTGTTGTTGGAACTTGGAATGTACGCACGCTATATGCGTGTGGAAAAGTCAAAGAACTAACACATGAACTTGTTAGATACTCGTGGGACATCCTGGGCCTAGCAGAAGTCAGATGGACAGGATTAGGTGAATCAATAACGGATGATGGTCACAAAATTTGGTTTAGTGGAGATGAGTCTAAACATCAGCATGGAGTAGGTTTTATCGTACATAAAGATAGATTGAACTCTGTCATCAGCTGCACCCCAATAAATAGCAGGCTTATCACCATTCGTATTGCAGCACATCCAAAGAACATCTCCATCATACAGGTATATGCCCCCACTACTGACTATGAGGATGAGGCAATTGATACATTTTATGACAATCTGGATGAAGCAATTAAGAAAATTCCAAAGAAAGATCTTCTCATCGTGTTAGGTGATTGGAATGCTAAAATAGGGCCAGATGCATACGGTCACTGGGCTGGTACAGTGGGGAGATTTGGGACAGGTGAAAATAACGATCGAGGACTAAGGCTACTAGAATTTGCCAGCAACTATAAACTAACCATTGCAAATACACTATTTCCTCATAAGTTATCAAGAAGAACAACGTGGCATGCCCCAAAAACTGAGATACATGGCCAAATTGATTTTATTCTTGTATCCAAAAGATTCAAGTCCAGTATTAATAAAGCCAAGACTAGGACTTTTCCTGGCGCCGACATTGGTAGTGATCACGACATGGTATTGATGACGCTCAAGCTTAAACTTAAAAAGAACTATAATCAAAACAGATGTTCTCAGTTAAGATTCAATTTAGACAAACTGAAAGATCCAGAAATCGCGGGAATCTTTGAGGCAACTGTTGGAGGAAAATTCGCAGCTCTCAACTTTTTGGAGGATGATATCAACTCAATCACAGAGAACATGAAAGACGTGCTCATTGAATCAGCAACAGAAATACTTGGTAAAAGAAAGAAAATAAACAAACATGGGTTACAGATGACATTCTGAAGTTATGTGATACACGGCGAGAAATGAAAAAGGTTAAGAAAGAGGTTCCTGAAGCAGCATGGCAATACAGTATGGTGAATAAAAATATTAGAAAGAAAATGAAACAGGCCAAAGAAAAATGGGTAGCTGATCAATGTGAGTCCATTAATACGGGGCTAATAAAAGGTAACAGCAAGGCAGCTTTTGACACATTAAGAAAACTATCAAAACCCTAACAGCCCAGGGTAACTGTCATAGAAGATAGCAATGGGGCTCTGCTCAATGAAAAAACAGCTGTAATGAGAAGATGGACAGAATATTGTAAAGAATTATATAACTGTAAACTTGACACTAACTTAGGCATATTAAACAACATTAAGTGCGAAAACAGGGAACTCGGAAATGCAGCAATATTACGGGAAGAAGTGGAAGAGGCTATATGTTCGATGAAAGGAGGGAAGTCACCGGGTGTGGATAATATCCCAGCAGAGCTCTTGAAATATGGAGGACCAGATATAGTAAAAATCATGACAACAATTTTCCAGAAGATATGGAGTACAAAAAAATGGCCAAAAGAATGGACGCAGTCATTAGTAATACCGCTTCCAAAGAAAGGAAATCTAAAAATGTGCAAGAACTACAGAACCATTAGCCTTATTAGTCATCCAAGTAAGGTGATGTTAAGGATACTTTTGAACAGAATAAAACAGAAATCAGAAGAAATCTTGTCAGAGGAACAGGCTGGCTTTAGACCAAAAAGAAGTACCTCAGAACAAATCTTCAATATTAGATTACTTATCGAAAAACATCTCCAACATCAACACGATTTATACCATAACTTCATCGATTTCACAAAAGCCTTCGATCGAGTCTGGCATGAAGGCTTATGGCAATTAATGAGAAAATTCAATTTTGATACCAACATCATAGATATCATTGAAGCACTATACAAGGACGCAAGCAGTGCTGTTTTTGCAAGCAACGACATTGGAGAATTTTTCAAAACAACTGTAGGAGTTCGGCAGGGATGTATCCTGTCCCCAGTGCTCTTTAATATTTATCTAGAACATATTATGCAAGAGGCTCTCTACGATTATAAATCAACCATATCGATTGGAGGCCGACCTCTGTGCAACCTACGTTTTGCTGATGATATTGATCTGATAGCTGGATCAGAATCAGAACTTCAAGACCTTACCTCTAGACTGGAGAAAGTAACAAGAACGTATGGGATGGAAATTAATATAGAAAAAAGCAAGATATTGGTGAATAGCCATAAGAAACATGTTGCGACCAACATTACGTTAAATGGGCAAACGTTAGAAGAAGTTAACACCTTTAAATATCTCGGGTCCACTATATGCAGTGATGGAAGATCAATTAAAGAAATCAAGACAAGACTTGAGATGGCCTCAGCTGCCATGACAAGGTTGAATGTGATCTGGAAAAGTAACATCAGTTTTCCTGTGAAGATCAAATTATACAAATCACTTGTATTATCTATTCTCTTGTATGGGTGTGAGAGCTGGACACTCACTGCAGATACGGAGCGAAGGATTCAGGCTTTCGAGCATAAATGTTATAGAAGAATTTTGCGCATTTGCTATAAAGAGCACAAAACAAATGTCTATGTTAGAGAGAAGATAAACACCTATGCAGGCCACCAAGAACCACTTTTGTCAACAGTGAAACGTCGAAAGCTTGCCTGGTTTGGGCATGTAACTCGTCATGACTCCCTTTCGAAAACGATCCTTCAGGGAACAGTCGAAGGTAAACGGAGAAGAGGAAGGCAGAGAAAATCCTGGGCTGATAACATCAAAGAATGGGCAGGACACGGTTTTTCCACACTTGTACGCATTGCTGAGGATAGAGAGCAGTGGAGGACCCTGTCTGCTGATGCTTCCACCATGGCACCCCTACGACCCATGACGGGTTACGGGCTGAGATGATGATTAAATATGAAGACATGGAGTAACCTTACCTAAATGACATGTGGAGCAGTGATAATGATCTAATGGACCGTAAATTGACTAAAGAACTAACATTTCTTTTATGACAACATGTCTCTTAATTGTTTGTGCATCTTTTAAAATCTTGCCCTGGTCGACTTACTGCCTCTGAGAAGCCATGGTCGACTTACTGCCTCTGAGAACAACGTTTGAAGTTTGAAGAAACTCCAGTTCATGTACTGTTTATCAGTTGTGTTGTTGGCTTCTTTCCATAATCAAACTGTTCATGCACTCCTTCATTTGCACACTTTTTTCTATTTTCAGGAGAGTACATATAAGGGGAAACAATACAATTATTGTCTAACTTTCAACCACAGCTGTGGTTGAAAGTTAATGTACTCTCTCGAAAATAGAAAAAAGTGCGCAAATGATGGTGTGCAAAATGTGACTGACCGACCGACCGACCGAAGTACTTACGGCAGGTATTATGGTATTGAATAAGATCTTAAACATGTGCTGAATTCTCAGAAATGCAGCCTGTCTCAATACAAGCGAGTATACCAGTCAAAACAATGACTAGGGAAGAATTACAGCCAATGTCTTAGCATTTCTGCAGTACATTTAAAAGGCTGAGAATCTTGCTAGGAATGAGCTAAGTTGCATTAAATATTTATAGCGTTTTGAAATAGAATTTAAAATTTTCAAGGGATGCAATTTGTTTCCCCCCTTACGCTTTCCAAGGGAAACAATCAAATCGCAAATGACTTCATTAAATATATGTAATTTTATAACATTTTACTAAAGCTTACCCACACTTAATATTTTAAAATATAACAAGTATACAGCTACTTTTAATAAATGCAATTTAAAATACATAATGCAAGTTATTCTTACCTTCATACACCTATGAGTTCATTATATTATCTTGAGGTCATCGATGTTTTACCATTTTGGCAGCCATTGCGCCCTCTATCAGCATGACATTGGCATTTTATATTAATAATTTTCAGATATTTGATTTCCAGGAGAGATCACTTTAACACATTAACTACCGCGAGCTGGTGGGACCGGCTTTTGAAATCCTATCATTTGGACCGCGAGCCGCTCAGAGCGTCGATCTAATTTTAGTAATAAAACGAATGAAAAATGTACTGAAACACTTTCTGATCTGGTTCGAGATTTTAAGTTGCCACCGGAAAACAAATTCCCAAAGCATGGTTGTTGTAGAACACTGGAAAATTGATATTATGTTCACATTTGTCAGCGTTTTGGGTTAGTTACCACATCGTGTAAAACTGTTTACCGTGGCAACTAGTGATAGGACCACAAAAAATGCTTGTACATCTCGTCTAATGACTGAATAGGCTAGAAACGTGTTTCAACAATTGACTGATAGATCTAGCAACGAGGACAAGAGTGAAAACGGTGTGCACATTGATTGAAATAGTGATTTTGATAGAGTTGGGGCGCAAGCAGTTATAATTGTGAAAATATTGCAAGTCCTCAGCCATCGGACAGCCGTTAAATAGAGCAAAAACCTCTATTAGAGTTACAAATGGTGCTTATTGTAATAGTACATTCATTTATCTTTAAAATGACGTGTAATTCATAAATATCTCTAAACAATTACGAAAACTACAGCTTACTTTGTGCAAACACCTACAGGATGAAAATGGAAACAAATTTAATTCGGCCACAGTGTTTTTTTCAATTCGGTAGTTAATGTGTTAAGAATATCACAATGATTAGAAATAATTTTTATTTTAGTCTGATAATTTTGTGAAAATGTATATTATTTTGAAGAGCTGTATGTCTTCGTTGTCAAGGTGTGAGAAAAACATAATGAATAACAAATTTCAAACATGTTTTAAATACATTAACAGTATTTTTTTAAAAACACATTTGACCTGCACCATTTGATTGTAGTGCAATAATTAATAGATAATGATATTTTGCATGTGATGAATCCTTAGTTGTTTTTTTAACCATGATCTGTGGATCACTTTTTTTTAAAGTTATGGCTGACAGATGGTTTTCCCTGAACTGTTATTCTACTCTCAGATTGACACACATATCATAAGTTTCTCACACTGTTCAAGCATGTTGGGTGTCTCTATCTCTATTTCTCTCCTGTCATTTTACATTTGTGAAATTCTTGAGTTGTTGTTGATTAACTAGGGTTGCTGAGCTTGTCGCTGTTTTGCAGCCAGTGCCGAATTGAAGAATTTTCACATGTTCTGTAGCTGTTGAGTGATGCTGTATAGAGTGATTGTTGGGGAGCCCGGCAATAGCTTACTCCTTTCTGTTGAAAGTCTTGGGCAAGTGAGCAGCATGTACTGAAAAGTCTCATATGGATGGGTACAGTTGAAACTCAGAGTAGAAAGTATTAATGCCATGTTCAGTTCTTAGAACGGATATCAAGATTGTTAACAATTTTTTCAAAATTGTTTTTATTATTTTTCTGTCTTTCTTGCTAAGTGTATTTTGCTAGTGCTGATAATCTACTTAACAAATGTTTATGGCTTTATTTGTTCTCTTTTAGTATATTAATCCTCCATAATAAGCCACATTGTATTTATCCTGGCATTTTTATTATAGCAGTTTGAGTGTGTAATTTTATTATTATTATTATTTTGTGTTGAGAGTTTGTGAATATAGTATTGAGAGGCAAGCAGATAAACTTCTTTGATCTTTTAGTTAAATATGTGAGTATACATGGGGACATTGAAAAAAATGCTTGCATGCATTTTTTATTTAAGAAAATACAGAATATGACACTTTTTCTACATACTACAGGGTCCACCAAAAGTGGTGAAGGTATTTGAATGACCAAAAAAAAAAAAAAAAATTATTTAATAAATAAATGTTAACATTATTATACATCTGACATAGAGATTTAAGTAATTTATGAAAGGTAAAGGATCCCGTTACACGCCTATTGAGTAGGGTTCCCATAATGTTTTGTTTAAAAACCGGGACATTTCCAAATTTTTACCTAAAAAACCCGGGACATTTTGTAAAAAAACGGGACATGTTAAAAATTAAGGTAAAGCACAAATAAATCTATTATATATTATATGTTGCACTTAAAATAAGATACTGGTATAAAAATACACACATTAACTAACACAACTTCCACTTTAAAAAAGAATTCTAAATTACAAACATACTAAATTAGAAAAATCGCACCTTTAAAAAATACACAATAGTCAAGTTTATATTTCAGATTCATCAGAATATTTATCAGATTTATGGGCCTATTCAAGGAGTTTTTTTTTCTTCTGATATTTGGACATAGAACTCAGCACAAGAGAAATCCTTAAAATGGGTCTTTATAATGGTTAAAGCTTTCGCTGACTCAATTTTAAGTCTTTTTTTTTTTTTCGTCTGTCCAAAGCGCATTTATTAATGAAAAAACACGTTCAACAGCTGGACTGCAGGCAAGAGAGAGAGCCATCTTGTCTTGCTGTTACCCAAAACAGTTTTATATTCTGTATTGGTGAATTCGCAAAATGATTTGAGTTCCTCAACTCGTACACAATAAATGTGGAAATGCTGGTAAATCTTGTTAATTATTAACTGAAGATCAATAGGTAAGCAATCCGCAGCAGTCTGCACAGCATTATGTATCACATGTGCAGGACAACCAATACCAATTTAATTGTTCACAGTGTTTTCTTGCATTTTGAAGTACAGATTATTCTCTTCTTTCCACCAAAGTTTGTATTTGTATTATCTGCTGATATAGTAATAACCTTTTTAAGGAGATCTGACTTCAGTAACACTTCCAACACATAAGAAAATAACAGTTCTGAAGTTTCACCGCCTAAATTAGCTAACTCCAACACCTTCACCTTCACACCTTTTGCTGCTCACTGAACACTGTTTTGGACGACTTACGAATTTTTGTTCGAGATTCAAACCGAGGGTCCACTGTAACCGGAAATTGATAAAGTAACACTACTAAAACACGGAATAAAATCCGTTATCCAAAGATTTTTTTTCCAGGAAGGACCCTTAAAAAGAGGGACATTTGGAATAAATTCGGGACACTGGGACATTTTATAAAAAAACGGGACTGTCCCGGGAAAAACGGGACGAATGGGAACCCTACTATTGAGGCATATTGGGAATATGGTGTTAGGCCCTTATTTCTTGACCATCGGCACACTAGGGGTGATGTGGTCAGCATCACGCCGGCCGCCTTAACCTTCCCAGAGTTGTTCTGGTACCCAATTCACGAGGCTGGGTCAACCCCAGAGCCGTTTGCGGTCTTAAAAAAATCCCACTTCAACTGGGGATCCCATATGCTTAACCTGACCAGCAGTACATAAATGTGTTCTCAAAAGATCATAGTTCATTACAACAGATACAATTCTTGATTGATTCCAAAAATTTCATCAGCTTCAAAACATCAACTTTCCATTGTTTATTGATGTAGACCTTTTCTTTTAAATATTCCCAGAGGAAACCATCTGATGCAATTAAGTATGGTGACCTTGATGTACAGTTAATATCACCACTATGTCTTCTTCTTCTTCTTTGATCTTTAGCCGCTGACTGTCAAAGCAGTCAGTGGCCATCATGCCTGGTGGTGTCTTGTAAGGCAGCAACAAACTGCTTTCACTTTGCTTGGTTGACTGCCATCCTTCATGCAGTGCCTCAGCTCTGGTTCATTCTTTGCATCGACATTAGTTAATAAGAAATACTACATATTCCAGAAATTAGTTAAAAAGTTATTTAAGCCTCGCTGATATGTTTTATGCCCCTCACACTGAATTGAAATCCCTACATTACTTTTGGTGAACCCTGTAGAACAAAATGAGTTGTTTTCTGGTGACTTCTCATAATCTATGAACGTCTAGAGACATTCATTATTAATGATGTGTCAGTCAACTTTTTTTTTTTTAAATAAGATTTTGTCTCGTTTTGGCGAGGCACGTCCCGTTCAACTTAGTCAGTTATATTAGGGCGCATGTCCAAATATAAAAGACCTTTAGATCTGGATATTTCTTGAGTTAACTCTGTTGTTATCATCACTTGATTGGAACTGGCCATATTTTTTTCTGCTTTACTTTCTTTTTTTCTCTTTGCTCCTTTATGGACTATGGGACCACTGCTACAGGCAGTAACTCTCATACAGAAAGCCTGCACCAAGGCACTTAGTGCTCTTCAATCAATCAATCAATACCCTTTAGATCTCCAAGGAGCAAAGGCCTTCAACAAACACATGCCAAGTCTTCCTGTCCTGTGCCATCCGCTCAAGTTCTTTCCATGTTTTCCTCATCATTTTCACCTCCGCATCCAGTTCTCTTCTCCATGTGCTCACTTAGGGCTCTTGGAGTGGCAGTTTCTCTAGCAGTTTGTTTAGCACAGTGGAGTTGCTAACCTTGAGCACATCTTCATGATGATGATGATGGATGGATGATGATGCTGCTGCTGCTGGTGTGGGTGGGGGTGGGGAGGGGGGTGATGATGATTGATGATTTATAAATTAAGGAAAAAAACTCACTCTTCTATCATCTTTGTAAATATAGCAACTAGAGTTTACATTTATTTTCTGTGTTTAGTGCTTTCATTGAGTGTTGTATGTCTTATATCTACTCCATTGATGTTCTGCAGAATTTGTGAAGGATAGTGATTCCCTTGTGAGAAGTGTGAATAATATAATACCTACTACGAATTAATCAAACATTTTTGTAATCTGTGTAAGTATATCTACAGATGCAGACATTTGGCCATTATATGTTTGAACACAGTACCTCAAGATTTAAAAAACATAAAATTATTTGTTTTGATTATGTGGGAATATATCAACAAATGACAGATGTTGCCTTTAGCCTTTTTAGTATAATCCATGCCGATTAATTATTTTATGAAAGGCTGTTTTTTAAATAAATTTTATCTACAGATGACAAAAGAAATGTTGTTTTTGTGTGAGTATAAAAATATGTATAATAAAATTAATGTACCATGACTGAACATGTACACTGTAAAAGTCTTGATAATGGTGCATTTTATGAAAAGTGTACGTTGCGCGACCGCCCCCTCCCAAAAAAATCATACTAAACAGGGTGGTATTCGTTCGTTCGTTATGATCCCCAAGGGTTCGAGTTGTTCACTCTTTTACCCTTGCAACAAATTTTGGGTATTGGTTTTGGGCTTTCTTGCAACCCCAGAGAACTTCCCCGACTCAGCGGGCGTAACTGGTGGAGGTCACACCAGACCCACTAATTGGCGTGTGTGTAATGCCACGAGAAGGATGGTTCTCTACCCTGCAGAGGGGGTCGTAATGAGGCACTGTTGAAAGAAGAAAGATAGGCAGACACTCGCAGCTCTGCCCCCTCTGAACTGGGAGGACCCGTCACCAGGAGCACCACACACAGGTTTATGGGAGTGCAGCGGCCGTAGTAGCGATCTGGGGAACGAAAATACGAAGCGCTTCCCAGACAAACAGGGTGGCATAAAATGAGCTGAGTATAGTGTATAGTTTTTTTGGGTCACCCTGAACACTGAATGCCCCATGTAGTTTCCCCAGGGGTCTATGAAGAAAGAATAGGACTACTACACCCCGGGGCATGTCTGTCATAGAAGGTCATTAATAAGAGATTGTGTTTTCTTTTGGGGTCAGTTTATACATTTTGAATGCCCCTTGTAATTCCTGGGCGTCTCTGAAGAGACAAAGAAAAACATAGAACTACTGCGCCCTCATGCATGTCGCTCAAAGTAACTAATATAAAGTTGTGTATGGGAGTGGCAACCTCATCATGAAGAACATATTGTTACTGAAACCACTGCTGCAAGAGCATGTGACTGGTTGGGGCAGGAGGCTTTTATGCAAGGGGACTAGCTGCAGTGGTGGCTCTATGCTTTGTAAGGGGCACAAAAGAAAATAATGATGTGCATTGAATAGTTGCTATTAAAAAAAGGGAAAGGAAAGGATCCCGTTACATGCCCATTGAGGCATATTGGGAATATGGTGTTAGGCCCATATTTTCTTGACCATCGGCACACGAGGGGTGATGTGGTCAGTGTCACGCCGGATGCCTTAACCTTCCCAGAGTTGCTCTGGTACCCAATTCATCAGGCTGGGTCAACCTCGGAGCCGTTTGTGGTCTAAAACATCCCACCTCTACTGGGGATCGAACCATGGACCACCGATCTAGGAAGCCAGTGCACTGACCACTGCGTTACCGCGGCTATAAAAAAAGATTAACTTTAATGTTTGTTTTATCTTTATTGCTCATTTGTACTTTGCATTTAGTTGTGCAAGTCTGTAAAGTATGTAAACTGGTCTTTTAAAAAAAGGGATGTTTATCTGACATATTACTGATTTAAATGTTTTTGTGATTTGACTTCACCTATCACGCATATTATTTATTTGGTATATATTTTGTAGCTTACCACATATTTGATGGCATATCATATTTACTGGTCACTGACCATCTATGTAACGCGCATAGCCCAATTATTAGTATATTTTTAGATAATTATTTTTATGTCACCTACCACACACACATGTAATTACTTGAGGCTTTAAAATCTCTGCTTACACACACACACACACAAACTGCATGTAACATCTTTCTGGGTGGGCATCTGTCAGTACCTTACATGCCAAGCTTTGATTGGTTGATTCCTGTGTGCTGCACATGATTCCTGTGTAGTCAGGCACATGTTTATATGATCACTGAGTTTAGTGATGTGATTTTAATAAAGTGGACTGTCATACATGCTTATGCAATATTAAAGGCGTTGTGTGAATTACTATTTATTTTGAACAAACATGCATCAGTTATACATTAATTAAACAGTAAATTCAAAATGAAGACAATCAATTATGCTGTGAAGAGTAACACAAGAACTGCCATAAGAGTGTTAGTAAGGAATGTGTTCTTTACTCATGCCCAATTAAGGAAGAATTGAAAAATCCTCCTAATAAATATATATTTTTTGTTTGTTAGGAGGAGGGTGAGTATGAAAAAAAAAAAATGTTCCTATTTGCAGGTTGATAGAAAAGTCACTTGTTATTTTGAAATTGTTATATCCTGACTTTTAAAATAATAATAATAGCCCCCTTCAGTCATAACTAATTATGGGAATGTTCTCCTGAGGTGACAGCCCTCAGCTGTTTATTTTCCTGGTGTTCCTTTCGACATTTTCTCCTCTCTTCTGCTTGCCGTGAGAGCTTCTTTTCGCCCAATCTGAGGTGGCGCCATAGACAGCATCGCCACATGTTGCAATCAGCATCTTCATCCTCCCAGGTTGCTGGATTTATGTCCAGTGCCCTCATTTCTCTCTTGCACACATCTTTGAACCTCAGTTGTGGTCACCCAACTGTTCTTTTGCCACATCTGCCAGTTGTCCATAGAAGATATCTTTCGGGATGGGACCATCTTCCTGACTTTTATTAATTATTCATGAAACAAATATCAAAACAATGAGCGGTATCTTCAATTCAACAAATAAGTTTCATTTTTTTGTTTGTTCCGCAGAAACAAAATAAAATCTAAAATGGCCAATAAACATGGCAAGGGATAGTAAAATTTGCTGCTATGAAATAATGGTGGAACAAACAGGATCTCATGTTGAGTTTAAAGCTAATGTAACAAATCATTTTATCCAATAAAATGGCAGTTAAAGTTAAGTGTCTTTATTTTGATTTTTTTTTTTCCTTTATAACCGCTTGGGTGAAATATATATATATATATACGAGGGTCGTTCAAGTCAAACCGGGACTTTTGTTTGTACAAACTAAAAGAACAAATTTGTAGGAGTGAAATTGCCATTTATTTTTCGATATAATCCCCTGCAACATTTATACACTTATCCCAGCGTTTGCTTGAAAAGCTTTAGCGTAGAAGAATATGTCAGTACTCCTGATCCATCGTAGGACATTGTTTCACTTCGTCATCAGTGCTAAAATGCTGACCTCCCAGGAACTCTTTCAGGGTTCCAAACAGGTGGAAGTCGCTCGGAGCGTGGTCTGGGCTGTAAGAGGGATGTGGCAATACCTCCCACCAGAGTTGCTGTAATTTGCACGTGGTGCGGTGAGCGGTATGTGGTCGTCCGTTATCCTGTAGAAACAACGACGCCTTTTCTTATCAAACCAAGCCGTTTTTTCCGCAGATGGTTATGCACATCACTTAGAATGCGACAGTACTCTTCACTGTTGATAGTGTCACCACGGGGTAGAAAATCCACGTGAATAATGTCACATTTGTCCCAGAAAACACTAGCCATCACTTTTCCAGCAGATGCAATTTTCCGAAATTTTTTGGGTGGTGGTGAGTCCATATGCTTCCACTGCATGGATGTTCGTTTTGATTCCGGAGTGAAATGATGCACCCAGGTTTTATCACACGTAGTGAAGCGATTTAGAAAATTCTGGCCTTCCCTGCCAAAACGATCCTTCAACTCAGTGCAGACTTGAACTCTTCTCTGCCGGTCAAAAGCGGAAAGCTGTCTTGGCACCCACCGTGCACTAACTCTGTTGTCCGCCATTTTCATTATCTATCAGGTACTGACCCGTGACGCGTACGCCACCTAATGGTAATAACGGTAACGGTAAAGATAATACGAATAGGTCACACTTGTTACTTACTACTGTCAGTAGTACCACCACGCTAGCATTCCTTCCTGTACTTCCAGAACAAAAAGTCCCGGTTTGACTTGAACGACCCTCGTATATATATATATATATAATATATATATATATAATAGCCCCTTCAGTCATAACTGACTATGGGAATGCACCCCTGAGGTGACAGCCCTCAGCTGCTTATTTTCCTGGTGCTCCTTTCGACGTTTTCTCCTCTCTTCTGCTTGTTATGTAAGTTTCTTTTCGCTCAATCTGAGGTGGCGCCGTAGATAGCATCGCCACTTGGTGCGATAGCGTCATCCTCCCACGTTGCTGGATTTATGTCCAGTGGCCTCATGTCTCTCTTGCACACATCTTTGAACCTCAGCTGCGGTCGCCCAACTGTTCTTCTGCCATCTGCTAGTTGGCCATAGATATATATATATACACACACATACATAAATACATACACACAGCGAGGGTGTCCCAAAAGTTCTTTCTCGTAGGGAATATTAAGTTAATATTATAATCATTGTCAATAATTATACAAGAATGTAGACAAATCAATCACAGCATGTTGTTAAAAACCATCATTGATCTATGAAGGTGGGTAGATGTATGTGTGAATGCATATGGAGCTCAATTTGTATAAATAACATTAAATATATGGGTTTTTTTTTTTTGTTTAAACCAATAAGTATGAACTTTTGTGACACCCTGTAAATGAGCTGTGGAAAAAATATTATCTTTGGATAAGACATGTATTGAGGCAACCAGCTGACAGCTTTACAAGACAGTCCTAGTTCTTGAATCCACAGTGTAAAAGAAGTATGGCAACATACAAGCACACACAACACTTGAGAACATCAAGATTTAAAGGTAGCTACATGCTACAGATGAGTTTTCCATTTTATAATCAGTTGAAACGATGAACTTCCGGCAAGACATGAGTGCATACAGTGGGTGCCTGAAAGACTCATTTTTGCTGGCACTAACTTATAAACTGTCTATTTGGTTTATGTTCTTTGTTGTCCTATGTTGTTCATATGGGTCTCCAAATAGGCACAGAAAGAGTAGAAATTCTCTTCCTCATACTTATCATGAAAGGCGTCTGCTGTGAATTTGTGCATAGGGTAGGCAACTTCTTCATGTAAAATAAAATTGCTACAGAAACCACTGCTTTAATGCAGGCTTGAATGAATTAATGTTCCTTTTTTACTTTGCATATATAGTGATGTCACCGTAATAGGCTTAGTAACTGACTTTGTCGTATTTTAGACTGGCTACCAGGGCGAAATGTTAAAACATATCCGTACATTTACAAAAAATGTTGTGATAAAAGATCGTTCCCATACCATTATTGGAGCGTTGATTTGTGGCTTCATAGCCAATTCTTCCATATAAGTTTGCCTACAAAGATTCAGTGAAGGTGAAATGGAATGAAATGACCGAATGAGAAATAGCACTTACATCAGGGCATGAAGCAAAAAGAGCACACTATAATTCAAACCTGTCATTTTGTGGCGGGTTGCCTACTTGTTAATATAAAATTATTTAGCACTGTTCTCCATTTTCCAGGCACATATAAGTGATTAGTGCACTGCCTTCCGAGCTCAGTGGTCCATTGTTCAATCCCCGGTTGAGGTGGGATTTTTTTAAACCACAAACGGCTACGGGGTTGACCCAGCCTCATGAATTGGGTACCAGAGCAACTCTGGGAAGGTTAAAGGCAGGCGGCGTGATGCTGACCACATCATTTTAGTGTGCCGTATGGTCAAGAAAATATAGGCCTAACACCACAGTCCCAATATCCCTCAGTGGGCGTGTAACGAGATCCTTTACCTTTTACAAGCAGAATACTTGGGTCAGTAAATGATAACTTGTTTACTGATCACTTGCTGACTGGAGTAATCGATTTTCTGTGTTAAAGCTGTCTGTCTTGTGAAGCCATTAACATAAGCTGTGTTCATAATGATGCTTCCTTCATCATTTCAAATGACTGCACTCTATAATCCATGCAAAAACTTACAGATTTCATGACAGCCAAGTGAAGTGATCTCTCTATGTTGTATTGCTTCTGCCTGAGTTTCCATCTCTGCTGCAAAATCTTGATGGTAAGTTGGACAAAAGAGCATTGGTATCAGGCTGTGAGAACGGCAGTCTGTTGGGGGTGTTAAACGTGCGCCAGAATGATGATGGTGGCCACATGGATGATATTGATAATGTGTTTACTGCTCATTAAACTCCGTAGAGTAAAAGATGTTATACTGTGTTAAAGATGTCTCTCTTGTGGAGCCATTTGCATAAGCTACCATCATAACGATGTTTCCATCATTAAGGCAAACGATAGCACTCTTAATTCTTGCAAAAGTTCAGAGATGTTATGACAACCGTATGAAGTGATCTCTATATTTTATTGCTTCTGTTGCCATCTCTGCTGCTAAATCATGATGGTAAGTTGGACAAAAGAGCATTGGTATCAGGCTGTGAGAACGGCAGTCTTTTAGGGGTGTTAAACATGTACCAGGATGATGATGGTGGCCACACGGATGATACTGATAATGTGTTTACTGTTCATTGAGCTCAGTAGAGTAAAAGATAGTTATATTGTGCTAAAGATGTCTCTCTTGTGGAGCCATTGGCATGAGCTATGATCACAACGTTGTTTCCATCATCAAGGCAAATGAAAGCTTGTTTTTACTGTTCATTAAGCTCAGTAGAGTAAAAGATGTTACATTATGTTAAAGATGTCTCTCTTATTGAGCCATTTGCATAAGTTGTGTTCATAACAATGCTTTCTTCATCATTATTAAAGATGTGCACCAGTCCGCACATAAGTTTCTTCAGACTTTACGACAGCCAAGTGAAGTGATCTCTGTATGTTGTATTGCCTCTGTTGCCAACTCTGCTGCTGAGTCTTGATGGTAAGCTGGACAAAAGAGCATTGGTATCAGGCTGTCTGTTGGAAGCGTTATACGTGGGCCGGGATGATGATGGTGGCCACACTGGTGATCCTGATGTTGGCGAGGATGGCGCAGATATGGCACGTCTGGAAATGCCCTGATTTGCTGGAGGTAATCGGAAGGATTCCTGAAAGAGAGGATGGTTTTCATTATATATCACATAAAAAGGTGAAGGTAGGTCCGAACAGAGCCGTACCTAGGGATTGTTCAAGGTGGTGCGAGAGAACTCCTGATGGGGCCCACTTTCACAAAAGCAATTTTTTCCTGTCAAATTTTTTCTTTCAGTTTTCTTGTTCTTTTAGACTTGTAATGTTTTTTACTATTTTTTAAAACATTTCGGCGCCTCCCCCAAGCCGGCAACTGGTGCAACTGCACCTCTCACACCATCCAAGAGCCAGTCCTGGTCCCATAGCAGATACTGCAGTTAGAGAGTGAAGCGTCAGAGACTTCACTATTCTGGGTTCAGCTTTATGAGGTGGGGTGACCAGTTGCCTTTGCCTTCTCTAACTCAAGAGCAGAGTCAGTTACCCATTTCTGGTTTGGCCGTGTCGCTACAAGGTTTATAAACAAGAACCGGTAACTTTGCCATGAGAAGCAAGCACTGTAGTCACTGTGCTAATTAGTGCTCAGAGTATCTCTTATTTTGATAATGTAGGCTTTTCTTTTATCATTATATCACATATGACCGTTATAATCCTGGCTTTCCTTTAGTAATTTTATCATTATATCACATATTATCTTGATGATCTAGGCTTTCCTTTAGTAATTTTATCATTATATCACATATTACCGTTATAATCCAGGCTTTCCTTTTTTTATTGTATCATATCACATTACCTTATAATCCTGGCTTTCATTTAGTAATTGTATCATTATATCACATATTATCTTGATAATCTAGGCTTTCCTTTAGCAATGTTTTTTCATTACATCTCACGCACAACTATGAGAATCCGGGTTTCCTGTAGTAATTTAGTCAAGAGATTAGATGTGAGGACGGCAACCCATAAATCAGAAGAGTTCAGGACCACCACTGGTGTAAGACAAGGTGATATCCTGTCACTTTATCTTTTCACACTCCTCATGGACGATGTCATCAAGGCATGTAAGAAGAGGACAATAAAGTATTCAGTGGGATACTGGAAGATGAGATAGGTTTGTATTTCAGAGCTGGCATTTGCCGACGATGTTGCCCTGATTGCTAAATCATAGGTATATCTTCAATCCAACCTGGAAGGAAGAGCTGGAGCGGCTCCAAAATAAAAACAATGGTGATATCACGAGAGGAAATAATGCATCAGATTATGCTAGGAGAACAGGTCCTGGAGCAGGTCAACCACTTTAAATGTCTCGGAGCTGTCAGACTGGAAGGGAGGCATCACAGAAGAGTTAGCCACCCGAAGAGCAGCAGCTGGGAGACTTTTTCAGGCCATAAATCGAGGATTCCTCAGCAGAAAAGAAGTTGGCAAGAAGACGAAGATGGCTGTATACTGCTCCACCTGTGTTCCAGATTTGACGTATGGATGAGAGTCATGGGCAATGACTACGACCCACAAAGCCAGCTCCAAACCTCAGAAATTAGATATCTGAGGAAGGTGGTTGAAGCAAAAAGAGGGGACATGGTTCGCAACCAGACGATGCGGCAAGGCCTCAAAACCCAGCCCCTCAGACCCAAGCAGAACTACGATGGTTTGGCCATTTATGCAGAATGGGAGAAGATCGGCTACCACCACAATTAAGGGAAACTAAGAGCCAGAGATTTGGACCTCCAGGACGACCCAGAGTCGCTGAGAGGACAACATCATGCAATCTCTGAAGGACTTGGGACGATTTTTGAACAGGCCAGGAGGAAGACAGCCGATATGATAGTATGCCGCTCTCTCTGGCAAACCTCTACACCTCACGGTAGAAGAGGAACGACTAAGTAATTAAGATTAGATGAACAAGCAGGCCTTTGACAAAACAGATCCTTACAGACCAGATAGCCACACTTAGAATAATAGCTGAGCAAAGTCTGAAATTGAACTCACCTCTTTACATTGGATTTGTAGACAAGGAAAAGACATTTAACATAGTAGACAGAGAATCACATTGGAAATTGATGAGGCATTATGGAATGCCCATGAATATTATTAACTTAAAAAATAAAAACATAAAGACATGACATGCAGAGTTCTTCATGAAGTACGACTTACTGAACCGTTTGGGATGAGAACTAGAGTGCGACAGAGATGCCTGTTGTCCCTATCTGTATTTTTATTGGCTATAGATTGAGTTATGAAAAAATCGACCTCAGCCAACGGAAATGATACCCAATGGACTCGACTGATAACTTGCCGACGGCCTGCTTCCAGTTTCCCATAACTGTAAATCAGATGCAAGACGAAAGGAAAATACTCTATGAGCGGTCATTACAAGTGGGTCTGAAAATGCACAAGGAGAAGACAAAGATAATGAGAATAAATTCAAGAAACGATACTTGCACTTGAATAAATGCCCCTAAAGATGTAAAATCAAACATATATTTTGGCAGAATGTAGTTAAAGTTGGAGGAATACACAATGATATCAAAAGAAGAATACTAAAGGGTAGAGGCGCTTTCATTGCATTGGAAAGTCCTTCATCGTGGCAGCTCAATACTTTACATTTTACATAAACATTGCCATGCCATTACTGTTACCTGTCCAAAGCAAAGGAGAAAAAAAACTTAACTGGTGCTGATGAAATATAGGCTACATAATCTATGCTCACCCTGTAAGTCGTGGAGGTTGTTGGGGGAGCTGAACCTTGGCTGTTACCGATAGGAACTATGTAACAGTGCATAGGAGAACCTCGCTGATTTCCATTCTCGAAGCCTGACGTAGAGTTACGTCTGCGTCCTTCTCGACCATCCACCTCCAGAATCATACATATATTTTGGCAGCAATGTAGGTCAAGTTGGAGGAATACACAATGATATCAAAAGAAGGATACAAAAGGGTAGAGGCGCTTTCATTGCATTGGAAAATATATGGAAATCAAGTCAGAACCTTCAACTCAGATGTCAATCAATCCTGATGTTTGGTTCTGAAGCATGGAGGGAAAAAAAACAACAACAACCAAAGACAATAGACATTCATAAATGAGTGCTAGGGTAGAATAGAAGGATTGAAATGATATGACAGCTGTTAATTATGTTGAACTGATGACAAGAACGAGACAAGTGCTAGTGGAACAGTTAATGGGAGGAAGTCCCTGGCGTTGGATAGGACACATATTAATTAAGGAAATATGTTAATGGCATTACAAGGTAGTCCTTGTTCTGGAATCCCCAGGGTAAGATAGGTGGAGGGATGCCAATGAATGCATGGAGAAGAGAACTGAATACAAACATGAAAGGAATGAGGAAGACATTGAAAGATCCTGAGATGATTGTGGTAAAGTGGGATGTTATAAATATTTATAGGGGAGTTAGTGTACTGACTGAGATCAGCTGTGAAGGTATCTGTATCTAATAGGTGTAGTGTTTTACAGATAACCTTACTTGCTACCACATATTTATCTCTCAATCAGAATTATTCTGGAATATTGTGATGACTACGTTGAATGTCTAGGGTTATGCAAATGATGAAGTGTAAGTCACAACAACAACAGACAGATAAACAATTTAATTTATTCCACCACACGTGACAACACTGTGACACTCACACACATTTAACACTCTATAAGACTATTCTTAAATGAGGCACTGGTAAATTTTCAAATATAAATAATAATGTCAGTTTAATATGGGGGTACATAATGTTGTTTGTTGAGCTCCGATGGCCACATATAGCTTATCTTTCGTGATGTCGGCAGGAAAAGACTCCTCTGCTCAATTGTCTCCCCTGTGTATCTGGAGGCACCTCACTGTTTGCTATATGGACCAAGGAGTATGCTGTCGCGCCTCTGGATTCAGCAAAGCTCCTGACCAGGTGCTGCTCACAATTAACTTTTGGACCACGGTTCCCTGAAACAAGAAGGTTGTACCTCCTACTTCAGAACTAATTTATACTCTATTTCTACACTGAGCACAATACATAACAAACACTGAGTTCAGAGCGGTAGGCCAACTGCTATCTTCATCTGAAACAATTTTCACCAGTATTTTCCTCCCTAATGGTTACTACGCCTTTGCAATTCCAGCATTATTTCTGTCTAATCAATAATCTAGGTGTCAGTGTACTGTTTGGCTATTCCATGCGGTTTTACTTTCCTCCGACACCTTCTGTTCAGGCTGGAGCACTATAGAGGCTTTACCTCATGTTCGCTACTGACCACACATATATACAGACATAAATTATCAATTTACATTCAATTTTCATTAAAAAGATATCAAATATTTCAAGCTTACCACAATTCATGGAAATCATAAACAGTATCTTTACGTTGACTGCAATGAATATAGGCACAACTTACTCGCGATCTCGAAAAATTCCATAGATCTGCTCTATGTTCCCAGGCTTTTTAGTTTAGAAAAAATAATGCACTGAGCTGGCTGCTCAACGCACTTTGTGACTTAGTAGTTTAAATTTACAAATGGTCAGTGGGGCACTGGGAACAGACGCCCTGAACTGAGTATATTAGCAGCTCTAACCAATGATGTGCCATGTCTACACACATGACTTTTGGGGGGGGGGGGGGGCAAAACTAGTACCCTTAGCCCTTCTCCACGTTTCCCCCGCTAACAAGACAAACTAGTATTTGCAGTACCAACTAATCGTGGTTTAGGCTCTTACATTCTCATTGCCGTCCAATCAAATAGGGAGTTTAACATGTGTAGCTCACGGTATTTGCCGTTACTAGTAACGGTTTTTCATTACTCGTGTATACCAAAAAAATTTCTTACCCTGGGAGCTATAAGAAATGATTAATTCATGCAGTGCATGGCACCCCCACTAATTGTAACATCTTTAGGCCATAATGTGGGGTTGCATTTAGTTAATTCGACGACGCCCCCATCAAAAGGCGGAAAATTTCACACACAGATTGTACAATTTTGTACTTCTGCTGTGGTCTAGCAAGTCCTAAAACCGTGCACAACTTAATATGGTCCCACAAAAGTTCTCAAAGTGAGACTAACCCCTTGCCTGGCGTCACGTAATACTTGTGTTGTTTTCCAAGATAGTCGTAGTGCATTTTGGTCTTGATGTATTTTCGGTTGTAAGAAGACGGGGCCACCGATGTCACTGTCATCTTTGTCCATACGGGTGGGGTAGGATCATACTTCAGTGAGCTTAGACGTAAATCAGTAGAATTTCATGTATTTATCCTAATAAGCCTCCTTTTTCATGTTTTAAACTCGAGATTCTTGGTAGTAGTAGTGTTTTTTTTTCACTGTACATTATTGTAATAAATAAAATGGTAGTTGCTAGTGGCCTTACCCAACGGTCGCGTGATGGTCATGTAATTGTTTATAGCGCGCGAGAGGGGGTAACTTACAGGTAGTAATTTTGCCATATTTTCCAGACACTCCTGCTTTCATAGCCTCACCTTACCTTCTTTCCTAACTATACGGGGTTCGTGTCTTTCAGGTCTAAGTGCTAATTCGTTTTTGCGTACGTAGTGGTAGAGTGGGCTAGTCGAGACAGACCAAGCAGATTGGAAATGTGAAACTTTTTAGTCATCTTGCGTAGCGTCATACGGGTCTGGTTTGTCTAAGAATTAGGAGTACTGCACTTTTATGGAATGTGACTTGGGGAATACGCGGGTATGTTGAAGCGTTGAGTAAGGCTATGTGGTGCTACCGGCTTTGTAGCCTGTCTACGGGATAAAACGTTACAAGTGCAGTCGAACGTTGGAATAACTATGCATCGAGATTTCGAGTTCTGTCTGGGTGACCAGCACTGTTGCATGTTAACCATTCGTTCTTTCCGTAGTTATTAATCCAGAATTTGGGATGGGTGTAGGATTTACAGTTTCTACGTTTGTTAATTTATATATGTTGGATTAGAATTTTCACGAGAACAAGAATGAGATCGCGCACTCCCGTCACTTGTTTAAAACAGACGAGAGGGTGTTATATGTGTGCAGATCTATTAGAGGTTCTATATACACATAGAGAAATTTATTATTTTTTCCTGAGGGGTTTATCCCGTGAGTCTGCAAGCAACAACGGCATGTCTACATCAGGTCCACCCTTCTGTCTAAATAGTGGTCGGCTGTACTTAAATAAAATCAGCTCCCAAGATTACACGGGATGTTTTTCCCTGAATCTATTATAGACTCTATGCAACTCCCAAGACTATGCCACAAATGGCGGAGAGCCTCCATCAAGTACTAGACTAAGACCAGCTAACGGAGTAATCTGAGTTTCTCATGTGCAAGCCTGTGCTAAAAAACGATAAAGTAGTTTGTTAAACTTGATGATCCGTTCACCCTAGCATTTTAACATCTTCAAGCGAGCCTTCCCATACAGATAAATAAAGCGTATTGTGATCCCCATTCATTACTTTGCCCTAGCCAGCATATAGTACAAATTTCATTATTGACTCTGCAAGACATTTTTCCGCTATTGAGTGAAGTTGGTTTCTAGCTTTATTCAACTTTTCTGCTCAGCATATGCCACTGGGCTTAATTTCCCCAAGGGCCATATGCATTCTGATTTCCTGTAGAAGAGTTGCACCTACACCCCAATATTACTGGCATCCGTCCTTACAAATGAATTCTTGACGTTAAGTCATGGTAACTTTCAATAAGTGGTTATGTGCAGCGATAGGTAATTCAACTTTGTGAGCCTAGCATTTAGGTTTGGTAATTCCCTGCTGTAATGTATTCTGGATTCCTGTTCCGTGGTGCATATTTAAGTGAACAGGTGCAATTATGGTGGTTCTTACATGCTAGCTTCGATTATGGGATTTCCGAAATACGTTTACGTGTCAAATCACTTGGTTCGTGTTCATCTGGTAATGCCATTTATTAAGGATTTTGGGGATAGTCAAACAGGATTAAGCGGTTTGCACATATAGTAGCTTTTGATATCACTTCTGTGTATGAATGAGACAAGAGAGACTAAAGGGCATACGTTCACGTTCCTTCTTGGTTTGTGGTCTCGGGGCTTTCTGTAGTTTCTCTAAATTCTTTGGGTCAGGGGTCATGTTCCCTGATAAACTGTGTGTCCCAAAAATTCCAATTCTTTACATCCAACGCAACATTTGGTTGGTCGGGCTGTTAAATTTGCCTCCCTAAGTCGATTGTTAACAACAACATGTTCAGAATTGAGTGTAATAATGTGTTCCTCAAATGGTTTCTGTTGCTATAAAAGATATCTCATCCTGGAAATTGCACCCCATATATAATCAGCATTAAGGTCTTAGGACTTATTGGAACTGGATTTTATTCAGTCAAGGCGGTCCAATAATTTTCTATCATTCTAGAGAAGACACCTAGGCGCATTCTTCAATCCAAATCGGCAATCTATTTAAACTCATAGTGTCCTTCTGAGGTACTAAAAGCTAGGTATGGTCTAACCTCAGGCTTTACTGGAATCTGATATATCCTTTACTCAGATCCACTTTTGAGAAATATTTAGCTTTATGTAGTCTGGCAAACAGCTGATTTGTACCCGGTAATGGATCCACCTGTCCTTCTGTAATAGCATTCAGTCTCCTGTAATCTATACAGAGTCTATGTTCTCCCGAGCGCTTCCTTAAGAGTACAACACCGGAACTATACGAAGACTCACTGTGCGAAATAATTCCTTCCTTCAATAGATAGTCTATCTCTTCCTTCAAGCTTTCTCCTTAGCAAACGGAATCGAATATGGTTTCATACAGACAGGTGTGGGGTCTATCAGTTTCATATCATATTCCAATAGGTTTGTATGCCCTGGTCGGTCTGTTAACACCTCTGCATGATTATTTAGAACCTGTTGCACTCTCTCTTTCTGAGTTTTCGTTAAATGTGTACTGATTTTCACCTGTGCTGCTGTCTCACAGGGGTGTAATGGATATTCAAATGATGAAAGTGGTTCCTTTTTCATCTCCATGGCGATGGACAAAAGTCAACAAGTGTGTCTCTTCCTGATGTTCTCTTTCCAAATATTTCTTCAGGAGATTCACATGATAGGTTTTTTCTTTCCCCTTCTTATCTATCTTATAATTTGTTCTAGACACCTTCTCTAGAAATGTATATGGACCTTGCCATCCAATCTGTAACTTATTCTGACTCCCGGGGAGAAGAAGCAGTACCTTCTCTCCCACAGCCAAATCTCTGTCTTTCGCCTTCCTGTTATAATAGGCAGCATGTTTCTTCCTGGCTTGTTTCAAATTTTCATTGGCAAGTTTCCAGCCAGTTTTTAAACGAGTGGTCAGCTCATTCACATATTGGGTATGAGGATGTAATATTTTCCTCTTGCCTTTTTCGTCAGTCCAGGTTTCTTAACAGAAAGCCTTCAAGTGGACCTTTTTATTGGCCTTCCAAACAATAATGTTGCCCGGGGGCCATATCCGGTTGAACTATGGGGTACCTCCCGATAGAAGCAAAGAGGGCGGCGTGCAGGGTACTGGTCCCATGTATCTGGTTGTATCCTTTTCGTGTTGCCAACTTTTCTCAGGATCGACATCAATGTGCCATTAAATCTTTCCCACTTGGCCGTTCCCTTGGGGATAGTACACACTACAATGGAAGTTTTTATGAGCAGCCATTATGCGTCAGGTCCCCGGATTTGATTGGTAAGAGCCTAACCTAAGGGGGTTGAAAATTCTTGTGACAAATGAACGGCCACGATGTATAATTAAAATCAACTGATGACGGCCTATTGCCGTATAATTGTTTTTTTCTCCCGTTGTTTAGAAACAAGTGTTCCACCAGGTCATATGTAAGCAGAATACAGGAGATTGTAAATCCCTTCTCTTGACATCTTCTAGAAGTTTTTCATCAATTATTCCACGGCAACTCTCTCAGTAGGTGTTTTTTTCCCAATATGGGCATGCTTTTCCCCCATGGAGTTCATTGGTATCGCGCGATGTGGTCCTATTTGTGTAGAGGGCTAACTTGTTTGCAAGTGGACAGGATTTTACATATCGTTTGAGAGTCTTCATTTATGAAGCCCTTTTAGCATCAAATATTGATAAGCTAGAAAACAAGACGCTGTCCTTGTGACAGCGCTGATTCCATTGAATTACACTGTACGTTTTAATTTATAATGTGGATAGAATTTCTACGAGCATGCTACGTGAATGAAGAGAGGTTTGTTAGTTAAGGGCTGATCAAGTAGAACTAGATGGCTAAAGAAACATGGGGAAATGCAGGTACCTTGCCAGTTGTGAGGCGCGAAAAACTTAGAACCATTACAGAGAAAATTGTCTATGACAAACGGCATGAAAAAAATGTACTCCTACTTATAATGCGGACAAGCATGTACCCCTAAAATTCGGTTATAAATAACTGAGCATCTTTATGGCGAACATTTCAATGGCAGTCTGTTATTTAGGTAGCATTTTGGCACTTACTGTGCGAAAGGGAAAAAAAAAATAAATGGTTCCTGAAAGATACATTAATTTGTCCACTCTAAGTGTGGGAGGTGGGGTGAACCTTGCCTCGATCTAGGAAACATACTGGGGGTACCTCTTGTGATTTTATTGAGCTGGATCACGTCCACCTCCTGTTTTGCGACCTCGCCGAAGAAGAGATCAATGGTCTGACGGTCACTCTGGTAAAAACGTAGTTGGGTTAGCACGGGGTCTGGCTCTTTGATGTAAAATAAGCATATCAAGCAATATATTTCACTAACAGGACTTTTCCGGTAGGTTACAGGCCATGAAGATAATAGGACAAGTGGCTCATTGTATACAATCTCATAGAAGTTGTCAATTATTCCAATCACACAGTAAGTCTAAACCTTTGAGACCATTTATTCCGGGCGTACTGATCATGTCTCCATGGTAGTTAAGTGGGGGCAGTCATCCTTTAGGTTGTATCTGACCATACTATTAGGGTATTTATGTTAATGCTTAGGCCAGTGTGTTTGAAAGATTGTAAGGGGTGGTACAGACTCCGCAACTGCATTTTCCATGTGTGACTTTTTAGAACTTCACCTTAAGCGATCATAATCAAAACCTTATCGCCACTCTAGCGAGCACCTGTCCTGGTGGATTATATCCATGTGTGCCAGTGTTTTTGTGGCATTCGTTTTTAATGTTGAGTTTGCGTCGTCACATTTGCGGACGCCCCGAGTGACACAATTATGGGTTAAACTTTGTTGTGCATTATTTCAGCAGGATTGTTTTGTTCCTGTAGGTGAATCCCCCAAAAGATGCATTACATGCATCAAACTGACTTTTAAATCTAGGTTTCTTTTTGAACTTTTAATCGCACGTGGTAGAATGTCAGTCATATTCCATGTATGGGTTCGTAGGGGGGTTTCGGTAGCTCAGAGCCGGGTCTAGTTCCTACAATCAGTTGGAGAAACGTGTCCTGCCATTCTTTGAAATCCCTTTATTTCTTTGCCTTCTTTAAAGTTTTTCCTTCTGTGGAGGGTTGTTTTGAAAGGGGAGTCATATTACCTTACATCATCGACGCGTGTGGTATGCCTGAGCCGTACACGCATTTTATTTTGTTGTGTATTGTCAATGCCCAAATTTTAAGCATCTAGTTACAAATGTGGTAATTGTAAGGATTCTGTATTGTCTGGTACGGGAGGAGGTCCATGGGGGGTGACACCATGAGTTACCGCACTGGGTGACACCAACCCTAGTGACGCCACTGACGGGGTAAACCATCATTTTCGTTCTCGCCCCTTACGGAGCCTGGAACCACCACGGCAGTTAGTTCCCACGGAGGAAGGCTGCAGGCAGCATGTATATGCCCTTATATGGCTGGTTACTGTGGCTACTGTTTTAAACGGTGAGGTTTCCAGCCCCAGGCACATCCTCGCCAGTGTTGCCACAGCTGGGTATTTTTTTTACTAGATCTGGATTTTTTGGCTTCCGTCTGGGTATCTGGGTATTGTATTTTCAAATCTGCATTAATCTGGGTATATTTGACAATTGGCATTTACAACATATGTATATTCTGTGCACTGAGCATTATACATTATATTATAATTAAATGTAAAACATTATGTGCTATATATTTTTTATATCACTTAAATTTAATTCTTGTTTTTAACCACATCAATGACGTTGTTTTTTTTTTTTACTCGTTTACATCAACTATCTATTTCCTGTTATTCTGTTAATGGGCTGTCATCTATAATACTCAATCATTTTTGCGATGTGTTTTAAAGTATTCTTTTTAAATTTCAGACGTAAGCAGATAAACTGCATATTGTTTTTTGTTGTTGTTATTATAAGATAATAAAATGAGCGATGATAAAGGTACGCTAGGTAGTTGTAGCAGCATGACGACACACACGCCACCTCACTCCTCAGCATGCGTCGAAAGAGTGTTTTCGAAGGTTAACTTAGTTAAAAGTAAACAAACCAACAAACTTTTGTGTGAAACAGTTTCCAATCGAATACTAGCCAAGCAAGCAGTTGCCAAAAATGGAGTTTGTCATAAGTTTAATCCTAGTAAAAGCGTGGTTGAAGATGTGCGTGAAGGACGTTGTCGGCAGAGATATGCAAAGATTTTGGATCTCAACAATCAAGATTCCACATTGTCAATTCATGCATATGATCTTAACGAAGGAGAAGTTGTTGACGTGGATGCCGAGTCGCTGACAAGTGACAATTTTCAACAGTAACAAGTTACAACTAACATTTTATATTTGATTTCAGGAACATTTTGTTAATGTAACTGCTGTAAGTATGTTACTGTTAAAATATCTCATTTTCAAGAGTTCATATAAATAATAATAATACATTCTTTAAGCACCAAACACGGCGCATAAGGCAGAAACCAGTGCTCTCCAGGTTGTTCGTTGTGACGCCACTCCTCTTAGCTCTTGCACATTATTTAGGCCCAACGTTCTTCCTTCTCTTATTATTGTTCTTCTAAGTGTTTCTTCATATACAGTTCATCGTATATATAGAGTTTATATATTGGGGTGTTAATAAAATCATTTTTATATACTATTAATTGTGAATTTTTGGTAATAAAAAATGAAATAAAAATGAAGAAATAAATAAAAATTGGTAGGACACAGCTTATTTGTACTAAAGTTGCACTAAAAGATTGTGTATGCATCGTCTATCCCGTGTATTTGAGGCATAAAATAATCTGGGTATTTTTTAGAAGAAAATCTGGGTTTATCGCTAGAACTTGAGTGGCAACCTTGATCCTCACAATAGTCGCTTGGTATGACATGACTGAGGGCGCATATTCTTTGTCTCTTCAGAGACCACAGGAAACTACACGGGGCTGACCTAGTGTTCACAAGTGATCAATGTTTTGTTTTTCAACCAGGAAACGCCACGTGATAGTTTGGATACAGGCAGGAGAGATGTAATGTCCTTGAACGAAGCCGCTTTAGTAGAAGGTTTGTTATGGCGTCACAAAACATTTCAAATCAAGCCTATACCACGTGGTCGGTAGCGTGACTGGTGATCGATACCACATTTTGTAACATATTCTCTTATCAGTTTTCAAATAAGTTGGGCCTAATGCAGTTTCCCAGGATGACAAAGGTATAATGCATTGTTGGAGAATAGTAAACTGCTTCTTTTAACAAGCAGGCTTCAGTAGAATCCGGTTGCCTGGAAACAGTCTTGATCTAAATTCCCACAGAACACTTTTGGTACGAACTGTATCGACAAGTTCAACATCATCAACCTCTGTGGCTCGGGTGCTTGTTTACCTCTAACGACAGTTAAATGCAATGACCCAAGTTTTGGTATGGTTTTTTAATCCTGCATTTGGAAATTGGTGTTTGTCGTGTGCAAGGGATAACCGGCTGAACCCCATGTAGGTTATAATTTGGGTATATAGCGTCCATTGTGACCCAAGTCTTTCTTCAATGCCACTCCACGAAACAAAAATTGCATTGAACGCATTGCAAATAAGGAAGGCCACACAGGTTATTAACAATCCTTTAATTTTACGCGTTACTTATGAATTGTAAAAATTGTGGTTTGTGCAGAGCTCTGCCTTGGTTATCGGTAATATTTGTTACATGATACTTTGAGTATTTACTGAAGGGAAGTTTGACAAAGGATCCCGTTACACGCCTATTGAGGCATATTGGGAATATGGTGTTAGGTCTATATTTTCTCGACCGTCGGCACACTAGGGGTGATGTGGTCAGCATCACGCCGGCCGCCTTAACCTTCCCAGAAGTTGCTCTGGTACCTATTTGAGGCTGGGTCGACCCAGGTGCCGTTTGCGGCTTAAAAAAAAGCCCACCTCATCTGGGAATCGAACCATAGACCACTGAGCTAAGAAGCCAGTGCACTAACCACTATGCTACCGCTGCTCCCTAGTTTCACAAAGCTAATACGTAATGAAGTCGGACAAGTCATTTTATCGGTATTTATACATTGGAGTAGAAAAGTGATCGTTTTTATCCTTCTTTTTTATGTGGAAAAATATGCGTATGCACTAACACATAAATGCATACGCATAAAACATATAACAGAGTGTCAGATCAAGATGCTAATATGCACACATATACCGATATAAACAACACATCCAAACGCGCTTGTGCGTATGTTTGTAGACCCTTCGAGAGAGAGAGAGGGGGGGTTTTGATGGTATTGTATGATGGTAATATTACTAAATGTAATGTATGAGGCCAGCTGTGAAGGCTCCTGAGATAAAATGTAGTTGTGAATTGTCAGAAGGCCTTTCTTGCTACCACTACGACCTCACACTCAATTTTTTTTTCTTAATGAATGTAGCTATGTAAAATGTCTAGGGTAATGATATGTAATGTGGTGTGATAGTTATAGATACACCCACAGATATTTAAGCAGACTAATAATATTTAACAAATATTATAATACACTGAACTAACTCAAGAGGGTAAAATTTTTGATAGAATTATATTACATTTATTTGTTCTGGATCAAGTTTTATGTTGACCAGAACTTTTTTTTTAAAAAAAGGATTTAAAAATTATGAAAGAAATGCATGGAATGTTACATAATAAATGCAAGAGTGTACATATATAAGTACTAGACTAGTTAGTTTTATTAAAATGTTCTAGTAGTCATCTACTTGGGAGGATAGTTAATGCTTGTGCTGTTGGGGTGGCCTCATCACACCTGTCTATATTGACTACACAGTGTCCAGTAAATTACAGGAAGTTTATGGGGTATTAGTAACTAAAAGGCGTTGGTGAACTTCCAGCAGACCAGAGGCTCACTCAACTTGCATATGTAGCTCTGGTGCTGAAATCTGGTGGTCCCACCTCTCCGTGCTGGCGGGCAATAATAGTGGTCTCTGTCACAACGTACTGCACAGATACACTCGAGTAAAATCACCAACTGAATGGACACCGCCTTGTTGACAACTGAAACTCACAGCTCTGCAATCAAAGTATTGGCTATGTGTCAAAATTCTATTCTCTACCCACGTCTGGACACAACACGGACACAACAACCACATCATACAGACAGGTCAGATCTCTCTGACCAAACAGCACATTTACCATGGTGGTTTTACATCAGATAGGTCCTCCCAGACTATAGATTCTGAAAAATATTTATTAGTTTCCTTCCCTAAAAGTGGATAGGTAATATGTTTCATTATTCTCAACACTTGATCTGTCTTTCCTAACCCTTGCTGGAGTTTATGTATATTGTTGGTCCCTAGACCCTGACTTGGGCGGGGGGTCTAGAGCAAATCCCTACTTGTTTGTAAGGCTAGATTATGATATGGCAGTATCAAATCACTCGAACATTAAACAATATTCAAAATATACAAAGAAATAATTTCAATCTTACCAGATTATGAATAAAGAACACAGAAATGCTAGCAAAACTCAGCTGAGCTGCTGGCTATAGTATGGCGTCCCTGAACTTATTTCACTTTCTTTCATTTGGAAATCACCACACTTTAAAATACTGTGTCTATCATCGAACAACTATTGAGGAATGGCCCCACTTCTCGTCTGAGCGCCGATAAAATGATTGTCTGTGGCCAATCACTGCCTAGGTTTATTTCAAATTCAAATTTCCTACCCTAAAGTCATTTCAGTCATGCTTCAGTCAAGTATGGATGTTTATCTGTTAGTCTGTCCGTCTCTACTTGTTTTTTTCAAAAACGTACTTGATTTTTGAACCAACCTTTCTCTCCCCTCCAAAATTTTGTCGTTAAAAGTTATATTTAGACACAGCTCCCACCAATGTCCCTTCGCTTCCCTACTAAGTAGATTTGAACACCTGCGTCTCAAGGTCGTGTTTTTTTTTGTGCAAATAGCGACACTTTTTATTCAATACAGTCTGTCGCTGATGTGAACAACACTGTCTTTTGTCATTATCTTCAATATTATCTATCCGTCTGTAAAATTAAGAACATATTAGTTCACTGCTCAGAATGGGCCATCCGGCCAGCTAATTTTTATATTCCTAACATTAATATTACGAAAAAGTTACTTTTTAATTTTTGTAATATTCCAAACATCTGCGTTCTGCCGCTGAATTCAAATCAAAGGCTTGGTATCGCAAAAGCGACCAATAAATAACTGTGGCGTAACATATCCAAGGTCCCTTCTGTCGAGTTCCTTACTTTATGTCAACTTGGGAAACGTGACTTTTCTCCGTTTCCCCCCCAATTGCGTCTCCTTAGCCTTTCTAGTCTCACGCAATCTTTCCAGTCATATTTTTTCCTTTTTATCCGCCGTTCCCCTCCTGTCTAGCAAGTCAATTTTTATGGAGGGTGATGACCCGCGGTCTGGGCGATCATGTACTATCAGCAGCCTACGCATTATGTTTTTTATCCTTACATGTTATCTTTGGAGGTATTTTACCGTTGTATCTCTGTCAATTTCACTACAGTTGTTTGCCTATCTGCTTCCTCTACGTCAGTAGGGAGCTGCATTGGATATCGTAGAAATGCTTAGACAATAACCCCGCTGTCAAATATTACACGCTTTCCTAGTTCGTCCTTGAGACTTACAATTAACATGCGACAAGGCGACGTCACAGAATTGGTTTGAAACACTACACGCGAGGGATAAGTTAGGTTTGAAAAATAGACTACAGGCCTTGGTTACCGTTGTTAGGGCATGTTTGAACATCTGCTATCGTACGCTGTAGTTTTCTTAGAAAAAGTGAGAGAAAGATTGGAAAGGGGGAATGTGTGGAGTCCGTTTAAACTATCGTCTGCATTTCGAAAGTGAAACTAACTGTCACAATTGAACGATAGATGGAAATTAAAAATTAAGGGACGATTAAAATGATAATATTTGGTTATTATACCTAACATATTACTTAGTGTGATATATTATCTTGCCGTAGAGGAACCCAAAAATAATAAAATATGTTATTTGAATAAGTGTAGAAGGAAAAAGTAAATTATGATGAAATGAAGAATAAAAACGATAATATTGAATATAATAAATAATAGCATAAAAATACAACCACTGTGTGACAGGATCACTAATTACTTGTCAGAATTATGAACTTGTAGGATATAACTGAGATATTGACGAAGACAGATGGACGAACAGACTTGAATCTTTCTCAGTTTGCCCTGTAGTGGGGATAGAGGGGAAGTTAGTCCAAGATTTGAAAATTGAGTTCAATTTTGAATAAAACGACGCTAGAAGCCAAACAGTCCCTGATTGGCTGGAGTCTAATATACTAACGGAGGGATAAAACTAATTTGTAGTTAGTGTTCGGGGCCACTTATGAAAGAAATTTTCTACACTAAAGTAGTTTTACAAGCAAGATAATAGTACTATCTTGACTTTGCCTATCTGCACCAGCAAGCGATCTGGATTTGACCATATACTTGTACAGTATATCGCAATTAAACTATTTAGTGGGAAATTTTCATTTGATGCGGTAAGAAATAAAACCTTTGTATCATTATTATGATTATTAAGATGTATGTATTATTGAATACGTATGAAAATTATGTGGGTAGAAGTATCTAAAGGGAAGTCAACATCAAACTTTGTGTTGTTTCACAGAGTTGTTAGGAAATATATTAACATGTTGTAGAAAAGCCAGACAGGCTTTCTGACATTTTGGGAGAAAGAAAAATTAAATATTAATGGGGAAATTGTTGTACAGGATTATGACATAAGACCAGGCAAACCACTGGCCGTCTTCTTCAGCAAGTCACCGTGATTGTACCCGACTTGATATTATTAACTTAAAATGTTTCGTTTGTCAAGGAAAGTGTCAAACTGTAGTTTGAAGTTTATTTGACCATGAATGGGGTATACAACCAATTAAGAACGTTAACTAATTGTTTAGTTACCATGCTGAATCTGAATATGATTTAAAATGTTTAGAGTTAGGGAAAGAGAGAGTTATATGAGAGGTTGAGTAGGACGCATTTATATCGTTCCAGGGTTTCATCGATGACTCAAAGTGAGCCCAGGTCAACCTATACCTGTCGTTATTTCTGCATCTAAAGAATTGAGGCAGTATCGACTGTGTGCCTCCGTGTTATATTGCAAGAGCAGAATCCTTACTTGGCAGTGGAGACTGGTGATCTAACCAAAATTCATCCTGCATACCAGACACCACTCAGTTAAGAAATTGTCTCCGGGCACTCGATATATATCAAACTCAACTACTCTCAATTCCCAATTGTGTATTAGGACATTCAGATTGTGATGAAAACAAACGTTCTTGTAATCAATACCCATTCATAGGAGCAAGAATAAATTGACACTGGTCCAGAGTGACACATTTAATTACAGTTGTGAATAAGAATATACTCAGTTATAAATTGAATTAATTTTATGTAAATACTTTGAATTATCTTTTGAGTTCAATATTCCGGTATACACAAAATTGTGATACTGGAACAATAAATTGCAAAAAAGATTTCACATTTAAAACTTAACTCTGGGTGTTGATAATTATTTTTCATAGAGTTCTTAAGTGTATTTGTTGTCATTTTAGTATACCACAATTTCATTACCCTAGACATTAGACGTAGCTGTCAGACGTACTAGTCAAAAATTAGTCTGAGTGAGATCGTAGTGTGGTAGCAGAAAGGTTCTCTGAGAACACACCCTTATTATCTATTAGACTCAGAGGCCTTCACAGCTTGACCTCACTTAGTTACATTATAACAATAACACCAACATTCATAACATATAAACCCACCACAGCCCCTGAATCTAACACGCACAAGAAAATATTTGTGGCATTATCAAATGTGTAATTACATCTTGATTGTTTGCTTTTTTTTGGTCGTCAAAATTGTACCGGCGCACGTGATGATGGTTGTGCTAGATTTGCAACATCACCATCTCCTGAAGAGATGCATTGCATCTGATAATCTCACAACGTATTCATCTTGTTATTTTTGCTCCATCTGGAAATGTTTTGCGTATCAAAATTTGATTTGGTTTGTCATCCTTGCACTTGTAAACTAATGTTTATCCTATGCAAGGAATACATGGTGGGTTATAATGTGGGTATATAGTGTTTTTTATTTTAAATAACATGAGTAAAGCATCGGCGAATATATGGAGGGGAATAATTACTTTGTGCTCTTTATGTTACGTGCCCTGATGACGGCATACACTTCTCCTGTGGTCGCTTCATTCATTTCCATTTTGCTTTAGAAGTACGGAAACAGTGGCACGAAAGCAACAAAGCTTCACCTATGATGAGTATGGAGACTTAGCTG
The DNA here is from genome assembly GCA_024509875.1 of Oreohelix idahoensis. Classification (NCBI taxonomy): domain Eukaryota; kingdom Metazoa; phylum Mollusca; class Gastropoda; order Stylommatophora; family Oreohelicidae; genus Oreohelix; species Oreohelix idahoensis. The sequence continues at coordinate 253,665 of JAMPIV010015140.1, forward strand.
GCTAAATATCCAATACCATAATTCCCCCGTAAGGTACTTCGGTCGGTCGGTCTGTCACACTTTGCACACCGTCATTTGCGCACTTCTTCCTATTTTCGAGAGAGTGCATTAACTTTCGACCACAGCTGTGGTTGAAAGTTTGACAATAATTGTATTGTTTTCCCTTATAGGTACTCTCCCGAAAATAGAAAAGTGTGACGGTGTGCATTAAATCAACAGACAATCAAGATACTCTTCTGTCCAGTTTCATTCGGGAAACGGATTTAACTCATCATTTTTCTTAAAAATATTCTTAAAATGTAAGTTTTCTGATTGTTTCTTCGAGACAAAATTTTAATTTAAAGTATTGCTGAATTATTATTATGGATCAAAATGATAAGATGGCTAAAAGGAAGAGACGATCGCGTCATTCCCAGCGAGCAAGCGAGACTATAGAAGAAGCAGCAATGTAATACGTGTAACAGAAACAACACACTATAATTAAAAACCTGCCAATTTTGGCGGGTTGTTGCTAGTACAGTATAAGTATGATGCGGACACTTATTCATAATTACAAGAACTGCTTTAATATAAATGAGGAATATTCCAGAAATTTTGTCACGGAAAACAAAACATCCCGCTCAAATGAAGTACATTGGGAACAAATGCGCATTGTTTCAACGGGTGCGCACATTAGTTCCCCGTTCGGAACGCGCCATGAAACAGTTGCAGCTTTGGTGGAAAAAAAATGGGACTAACGAACAGATAAGTGGATTAGGAGATTTAATAATATAACATTTTTTTGTTTCTCTTGTGCTGGTTCTTCCAGACTACAAATTCTTTTGCGTTTGTTGTGGTATTTCCTGATGGCTGTAGCGTTATCCCGTATCCTCTTCCGTGTTCTTTCATGCACCTTTCCTTACCCGGTTGCGTTTAAGTGGTTTGTAGACTTTGGTTTACTTAATTTTTTTTTTTCATCTTTTCTATAGCAGCGGGTTTGGCGACGATGCGGAGAGCGGTGTGCGAATTGCTGTGTGCGTCAGAACAACCGATTTGGGGGTGGCAATGTTCACATTTGGGGTGGATTCAGTTTTAATCATCGCTTGCCTCTTTGCATCTTCCGTGGGAATGTCAATGTTGTGACATATCGGGATGAAGTTCTGGATGCACTGGTTGTTCCTGCGTTTACAGCACATCCGGACTTGCAACTCCTCCAGCATGACAACACACGTGCTCACAATACTCGCATCACTGAGCAATATCTACAGCAACAGAACACTGTGACCATTGATTGGCGTGCCCCGTCACCAGACCTGGCCCCCATAAAATATCTGTGGGACGAGCTTAGACGCAGGGTCTACAAACAAGGGTCCCCAGCTAATTAATTTGCAACAGCTGGAAGCTGCTTTCCGCCGTGCGTAGGACTTGATTCCTTAGAATTTCCTGCAGAGACGTGTGCGTTCTATGCGGAGCTGTTGCCAAGCTGGTTTGCAGGCACACGGTGGCTATACCAGATTTTGATTTTAAAACGTGGACAGTTTGATTTTGTTATTGGTTGCATTTTAGGTTTTCACCCTTCTCTGATATGATTACATAATTTATTCAAAATCAAATATACACATTATTGACCAACATGGGTAAATAGAAAAATGAATAAAGATCTCAAATATGTAAATTTTTATACCGGCTGGTCGAGATTAGTCCAGGTTATAACTGGTGCGTTTATACTGCGTTTCAGTGTATGTTAATTCTTATTTTCGTTCATACAGAATTTGTTTAATGTTTTGTAACTCCCTGGGCATGTCAGTATTTAGTACAGGTTATAGCGATGGTGATGAAAATTTTTTTGCTTTCACATATTCTGTGAGTACCGAGCACGTTAGAATAGTAATACATTGTTAAAAACACTTTCACTTAGTCAAACTTTGTTAGAAAAACATTAGAGTATGTTTCTTCACGTCACGTGGGGCTCCGTTTTACGCTAACATTACTGTTCGTCGGTATGCATTGTCTGTTCTCAAATTCAAATGATCTGCCCCAAGACACAAAGAATTTCCCTGCATTTTTCTATGCAGTCGCATAGCCGATGATCCTTCTAAAAACACGAGTAGTAATATTTAGAGACTCATGTTGCATGTATGAAAATGTAAAAACATCCTATCTAAATGGTTAACTACCTGGCTCTGTTGGAAATTTAGATTATAAATGGTTAGTGATTTAGCAAACTTATTAGTTTCACCACTTCATCCTTTTTTAAAAATTGTTATAAATATTTTCAATGAATGCTTACCCTGTCTACCATTGGAATATTCTGTCATACTTCAATTGAGTCTTCCTATATCTATGAATGCGCGTAGGCTTCCGGCTTACCAAGATTTTACACGTTCGAATTCCATTCGGTTTTCCTGAATGTCATTCTATTATGTATCTCACTTTACTCATAACTTAGATATGCCTCGCGACAGATGGAGCGCGTGGCCTTTTAGCTCTCGTATACTGCACGAGCAAATGTAGTCAGGCGATCAACAAACACTGCTCTCTTCTACGGGCAACCGTGCAGGACTAAGTACACTGTCATTCAACAAGTTTGCTTAGCTGGCGGTTCAAGTTCTGGCTTTGCTACTGAACGTGCAATCAATTGCTCGACAGGCACGCTTCAAAACTGAGTCACTGCGGAATTTACCAATGAATCGTTATCCATCTATGTACAGTATCAAGAACAAGGCCTCTTAACCTGTGGTCTACGGACATCTTAGGTGTCCATGTATGGATTCTAGAGGGTCGGTGTATATAGGCTAACCTAAAAATCTGAATTTTATTTTCACCAAAATCTGTACTCTGAAAATTATCATAGATTTTTGCATTTAGAGAAATGTAGGCCTATTCTTTTTTCCAGATTTTTTTTTTTTTTTTTTTTTTTGGGTGGTTTTTATGGTTTTTTTTTTTTTGTTTTTTTTTTCAGTATGACTGTATGCACCCATGTGTTACCGGGGCCCGAAAGGAGAGGAACAAAAAAAAAAACAGTAACACTGTAGGCTACCCCTGTCATGTCATGTCATGTTGTAAAAAGCGACTGAGGAGTGCTGGGCATGGGGCTGGCTACGCCATCCTGTAAAAAAATTGTTACCATAGTAACTTCAAAACTTCATCAATGAATGAATGTAAGCGTAGCGATTTTTCTTTGAAATAAAATGTATTAGATGAATGCAAAAATGTCTATGTATATATATATTTTTTCTCAGAAGGGGTCTGTAGCCTTCACCGGACAATCAAAGAGGTCCGTAGACCTCACTGGGCATAGGTAGGGGTCGGTAGACTTTACCGGACAATCGTAGGGGTCCGTGGCTTTCACTGGACAACCAAAGGGGTACGTAGCCTTCACCAGATAACCAGAGGGCCCATGGCACAATAAAGGTTAAGAACCCCTGATCTAGAACGTTATTAAGAATGAAATGCATGATTACATTGTATAGTGACTGCTATATCCAGGGACCCACCCACGTGTCGTGTATTTAAATGGACAACAGGTGGAGCTGAAATATTTGTGGAGGAATGAAATTTACGGTGTATTGTATTTTAAAATTACAGGTAAGGTAAACGAAAATAAGCGTCCGATTGGTTAAGCGGTTACAACACTTTCCTCTACCGGTCCGGATTCTGTGATCGTAACCTGCTAGTGTCATGCCCCGGTGTGCCAAGCTGTAAATAAGTACTTGGCTCAGCTCTTGAGTTAGGAAAGGCAAAGGCAGCAAGGAAAGGCATTATTGGTTACCCCAGCTCATAATAAAGATGGCCCTGGTATAGTGAAGTCTCTAACACTTCTCCCCTAAGGCAGTTTATGCTATGAGACTGCCTTAAGACAAGCCCAGGCCTTGTCCCAGCAATTATTCAATCTGTTGTTCTATCTCCCTGCGTGGAAGAGCTAGCGTAAGTTTTTGTTTCCAATTACTCCCAAACCCCCCATCCCCGGTCCTCTGTTATCAAACGTAACATCTGTGACCGGCATACAAGAAGTGACTACGTCAAAACGACGCACTGAGCCAGATCAAATCAACAAAAAAGTGACTACCTTAAAAAAACGAAGCACTTAGCTAGATCAAATCAACACGCATTCTGTTGCTAAATCTTAAACACTATATGTCAATGGGATGACTGGCTGCGGGACGCACATGTACTTATATTAAAACTGCTCAGCCGTTGTTTAATAAATTAGAGAAAGTTAAATTTACATATATTTACATATAAATTAAATATTTTCTCCAATGGCGACTCTTCCATGTAGAGACCCAGTGCTGCCTTAAAACCTGCTCTGCCTATTATTTCCATGTAAAGACTGTGGTGTTATCAGAATTATTTATGTCTATCTCCATTTCTGTAGTTCACGGGGAAGAGGGGGCGGGGGGGGGAGAGGGGGGGGGGTCTCCGGGGAGACTAAGGAAAAAAATAGGGCTACTACTAAAGGGCTAAAGAAAGTCGAAGGTTGAACTGATCTCGTGCTGGGACGCGACACTGGAACAAGATCTTTGTAAAAGCCTGATTAATTGAACGTTAATTTACTTAAAAGATTATGTTGTCTGCACACTAATTGACATTCGATTACATTCTTTCTTTTCAGTATTAAGAAAAAAAAGGCGGTAGTTAAGAGATTTGTGACGTCAAATAAGGGGGGGGGGGGGGGGGGGGGTCTGGGTTTTTGTGACGAAATGTGACAAGGGGAAGGGGGTTAAAACATGGCTACCATTGCGTGACGTCATATGTGGACGACCATAATGGACTAAAAACCAAAACAAAAGTTCATGAGCCAACATTAGCTTGGAAACGACTTTTGTCTTGTTCGCAGTTGAAGGCTATTTTACATCAGTGCCCGTCTCCTTTGTTACTGAGATCTGCAAAGCCTATACATATTTGCTTACTTACGTTAGATTCTGTCTTCTGGCGTTACGTTTTCACCATTGTTATCCAACATTTTGTTTTCAGTAATATGCAATGGACGTTTACGATGTGAAAACAACAGAATTTATCTCAAAGAAAAAAATAAATAATATCAAGCAGCAACGTGCCCTCACCCCTTCCCACAAATGCTAACATATTCTTGCCACAGTTTCTAATCCAGGTTAAATATCGACTGCAGCCATGTTTTAAATAAATACGGATAGAGGTAAGTTCAGGGAGCAGTCAATAAGAAAACAATGAAAAATGTTACAACGGAGAACGTAACCAGGTGGCTGGTCGTGTAACAGATGTCAACAAACTGATATCTATGTAGCAGGGGAATGAAGACGCCTAATATGATTTTAATACAGAAAAATCGATTTCACATAGAAGAGAACCATTGAAAATGATCAGATTTATATATCTACACATAACCTCTTCTTGTAAACATTTAGGACGGCCTGCATTAACAATGTTCATCACTTATTGTCGAGGTCCACTCATCCTTAACAAGTAAACGTTTCTCATTTCTTCTCTCTTCTCATGATTGTTTTCAATTACATTTGTCCAAGGCTCTCATTTTCGTCACTTTGTTGTGTGCATTGATGTTATCAACATGTTTTTATGCTTTGTGTGTGTGTGTGTGTGTGTGTGTGTGTGTGTGTGTGTGTGTGTGTGTGTGTGTGTGTGTGTGAAATGATGTTTTTAGATCCGGGGCGGGCAACCCTGTCGCCATCGGTGGCTTTTGGCCTTGAAAGTGTGGCGAATTTGAGTTTGTCATATTGTGGCAAAATGGGGACAGTTTGTTGCTGTCCTACAAGACACCACTAGGCGTGATGGCCACTAACTGCTTTGTCAGTCAAGAGCTAAAGATCCAAGAAGAAGAAGATATTGTCGTTCACATATTCAGCCAAAATTTATGTAACTTATCAGACAAAAGTCATCGGTTAGTGCACTCGCTTCCTAGCTGGGTGGTCCATGGTTCGATCCCCAGTTGAGGTGGGATTTTTTAGACCGCAAACGGCTCCGTGGTCGACCCAGCCTCTTTTTTTTATTTAAAAAAAAAACCTTTATTTAGGTCGTGATTACAAACACATCAATGTTATTTACAAGAATTTAAAATTCTAAAGTTTAACATGTTGTAAGATATATAAAGTCCCCCACCCGCCCCCCCCCACCCCCCCACACCCCCCCCCCACACCCCCCACCCCCCCCCCCCCCCCCCCCCCCCCAACAATCCCCTAATATGTAATACAAACAATCAAAATCAAAAATTTCCAATATTGCAAACCAACATAATATTACTACAAGGCAAAAATATTTCAAATTATATCATGAAATAAGATACCCCCCCCCCCTCTTTCCCCACCCTTAAAATAGTAGTACAACAAAGTAAAAAGCATAACCAATGTAAACTATTCAAAATTATTACAAATCCAAAATTATTAACATTATATAGTACTCAAAAAGTTAAAGGGTATTTACATTGTGAAGTATAACAAAGCTACATTGCGACCGAAGGGTCAATACATTTTTAAAGATTTGTTGTATCTTGTGTTATTTGTTCGTACATCTGTGAAAATATTCTACTGTCGTAGTGTAAAGCTCTGTTCCTACACGTCCATACTAAGTATATATATTCTGCTAATAGAGTCAATAATTTAAGCTCTGTCTGTCTCGGTAACGTCGGTAAAGTATTCAACATGACCGCTTGGTACATGTTAAGTGATTTCTGTATTTTGGAAGTTATTAGTGCTCTTAGTTTGTTTAAGGTAGGTGTGACGGGGCGCCCCAATCTTGCCCTTTCTCATGTGACGGGAGCACGAGGTTTGCCCTCTAAGTATGTACCCGTTTTACATACTGGGTAAAGTTTATTTTATATTTTTATCTTTTCTCTTTTTCCTTTTAATAAGTATTTCTGAAGAGTCATAAAACGAGAGTACTGGTTTGGTTCACCAGAGGTAGAAATTCTCTTCGATATTTTACGGGACCCAGGTTTTTTATTTGATTCGGTTTCCTTGGACTTTGTGTGACATATAATGTAGTACTCTTTCATCAGAGATCATCCAAACTGAATGCAGAACTAATCCATGATAGAAGTTCCAACAATAACTTTATTTTACAAGTCTTCCAATTTTCACAGACGATTTGATCATATAATTATAGTGTCGGTTGCAGATTACAATGTCCTACTCTATTATATTACGTTGGAAACTGGTACCAAAGAGTATTTGGTATTATTCCAGTTTCGTATGTAGCTGTTGTGTAATGCAGAATGTCATCGTCAAAACCAACTAAGAAGCTGGTGTATTTTGAACGATGGGAGAGTGGAAGACAATTAGGGAGCTAATCTCCAAAATAAATATGTTCCAAAAAACTATTCTAACAATTTTCGATCTTAAACACAAATGGCTGTTTGTCATTGACATATATCAAATCGAGCGAATTCATAATATATCAAATCGAGCGAATTCATAATATATCACATCGAGCGAATTCATACCATTTCTGCGTCAAAGCAAGAAATACACTGTCCAATGTCAGGGGATAAAATAGCTTGAGTCTATCTGAGTCTACTTCAACATCGGTCTGTCTCAATATCACGACCATCTCGTTGCAAGGTCAGTAGCTAAAGACTGCTAAACATTAGTCTTCATAACGGATGTCTTTTATCCCAATGAATCTATTGGCTAAAACCACTGGTTACAATTATTTGTGCACCATTTATGTATATGTCATCGTTACTGCACTAGTAACGTTACCGTCATCTTGTCGTCATTTCCTATAACTGTCTTTTGTGTCTATGTTAAGTTTCTTTTGTTTTATAGGTTAATTATGAATTACGTCATCAGTCTCTGTTGTCTCTTATGTTAGATAGAATTGAGGGTATCTTTTATATAATGACGTCATCAATCCGTTCACATATGTCCCCATGCCATAAAAAATGTATCTCAAGAGACATTTTCAGGTACTATCAGTCGGTCTATCTATGTAGCATCTTAATTTTAGAGTAATAATAATAATCATAAAACACTTCATATCGTGCATGTATGGGGAAAACTTAAGAGCGAATGTCTGAAAGCACATCATTGGCTGAAGTATCACATAGAACAGGTCGTAAATGTGGCAAGGAACTCTTCATTTGGTTTAAATCCTGATGAAGGACTTGTAGAAAGACAACATAGGCATCAACTGTTCGGCTTCACAACACGATGAAGAGCCCAAGGTCTCTTAAAGCTGGATCAGTTTCAGTAAGGTCTTTGAGTGATGAGTAATAACGTAGTCGTGGAGTCAGATACCTCCCTTACAAACTAGAATCTAGTTGAATCACGATGTATGAAATTTGTCGTAGCTCCGCAAAGGTTTATGTAAAGGGGAAACGTTTCTGCCAAAATGCAAGTTACAGTTTGTCAGCTAATAATGACATGAGCTGAGATAAAAGCATGCCCTTATCCACGTGGGGTGAAACATTGCGAGGAACTTGAACCATAGGTGTGAGATGTGAAGAATCATCAATAATCATGTCTACATCACACGAGAGGCGTGAGGAATTCGGTTTTCTTCTACGTTTTTTAGGTTTGACATATATTTGATCTTGCGAAAATTTCGGAAGCTTGGCTACAGGGATGGAATCGGAAAATGAAGAATCGTATCTCCGTTTATCTGCTAATTTTCGCGTTTCGTTCATGTCCATCAAGGTAGTATTCGAAGCTGTAGTCATTGAATCATTTTCTGAAACTACGGGTTTGGAGCAATCGATATCGGATGGTGTTGATAGTGTAGATTGAGGAAAATCAAGATTCATACTTGTTTCATTATGTTCGATTCTTTCATCAGCAGCAATACGTTCTTGTCTTGAAATGAGACGCTGTCTAAGTTCTTGTAGGGGAACGTTATCTTCACTTGATGACGAACTTCTACAATCTTTAGCTCTTTGAATCGCATGATCCAAACGATGTGGTACAATTTCTGACTCTGAGGAAGAATGTTCTGATGTGTCCACTGCATCCGAAGAAGATGAAGAAGAAGATGGAGGTTGGGCTAACGTAGACAAACGAGTTGGTCTCTGGAACTTCGTCTCTGGTATATCAAGCGGTCGGTGATCATCAAGTCGCATCTGATTGACGTGAGCTTTTGTAGTGGAATTGCGTTCTTCGTTCCACAAGATATAATTAGTTGGAGAAGTTTGTTCCAATATTTTGTATCCGGGTAACCATCGGTTGTCAAATTTATCCGTCCTAACATGCTTCTTATAGTATACTTGGTCACCAGGCTTGAATTCTTGCAGTGTAGAGGTTTTGTTACGGATCCTGGCTCGTTTAGCAAAAGCTTTTCGGACGTTTCTGTGAGCAATAACATGTGCCCTATGTTTTTGCTGCAAAATAATCTGTATCGGACATTCACCTGTATATTTCCTCTGGGGAAGCAAGATGTTATCCAAAGGAAAATTTGGTTCTCGGCCATAAAGTAAGTAAAAAGGCGAAAATCCTGTTGAGTCATTGATGTTCATTCTTATAGCTTCTAAGGCTTGATTTATGTATATATCCCAATATTGACTGTTACCTTCCGTACGTTTTGCTAATATGTCATGTAGGGTAGAGTGCATCCTTTCGTTTCTTCCATTTGATTCTGGATGATAAAATGAGGTTTTCGTGTGTTTTATATTCATTTTTCTTACTGTTGAGGCAAAAGGATCTCCTACGAACTGTTTGCCATTGTCGGTTATTATTCTCTGAGGACAGCCATGTCTCGGAATGAATTGTTGTAAGAAGATGTCTGTTATGAGAGCTGAAGTAGCATTTTCTAAAGGAAAGCTCTCTGGCCACACAGAATATTGATCCACCAGGTGTAAAATGTATTTGTGTCCGGACAATGTAACTGGATACGGTCCCGATATGTCTAGACTAACGACTTCCATGGGATAATGTTGATATGACATTTCCTGAATCGGTGCTCTAACCATTCTCATATTTCTGAGTTTACAAATTTTACACGTTCCTACATATTCTATGATATCTTTTATCATAGTTGGCCAATAGTATCTCTTTGTAATGACGTCGAGGGTTTTATCGCGTCCGAAGTGACCATTGTCATCGTGAAATTGTTTCAATACAGTTGGTACCAATGATGTGGGGATACATTTCTGCAGTAATCCATTTTCTCTAGGACTGACATGATGTAAAATATTGTCTTCAGGTAATATCACATAGTCTCTCTTTTCTTTCGGATTGGTACGTACTTGTACTATAATCTTGGTTAATGCTTCGTCTTTCAGTTGTTCCTTCTTGAAGATTAGACTCTGTTCAAAATCTCTAGATTCATCGCCATCATCAGTTCTCGAGTTCTCCGTAGGTTGTGTTTTTTGTTCTTGACTATCAGGAGGCCCAGTGTCTTGACTATGTTGGATGAAGTCAATGGCGGAGATTTCTTTCGCATTATCATCTATTTCAGTTAAGTCTTGTTGTTTCAGATCGTCCACGTCTGTAGGTTCAGGATATGGTATTCTCGATAATAAATCTGCACATGTGTTTAGTCTACCAGGTAAATACTCGATCTTGGTATCGTAATTTTTGCAAATTGATAGCCCATGTCTGAAGCTTTTTTGGTTGTTCTTGGGGTTTAGTAAGCCAATTTACTAGAGGTTGGTGATCCGTTTTTATGATAACCGACGTTCCTCTGATATAAAAGTCAAACTTCTGCAAAGCATAATGAATTGCATAAGCTTCTTTCTCTGTTGTCGTCCATTTTCGTTGAGTTCTGCTTAAGGCATGTGAAAGAAAGGCTATCGGTTTTTCTTGAAGAATATTGGCAATCACTGGTGGTTCATTTGGTGATATTTCTTGTACCAAACAAGCTCCAATTGCAGTGTTGGAAGCATCACTATAGATGATCATAGGTTTTGTGATGTCTGGATGTGCCAGAAAAGGTATTGTAATTAGTGCTGACTTTAGGTAGTCGAATGCTTTCTGACATTTTTCTTCCCACCTGAATTTTGCATATTTCCTGGTTAAATTCAGCAAAGGTTCGGCCACTTTTGAGAAATTGATTATGTGTTTTCGATAGTAAGCACAACACCCTATGAATCCTCTCACTTGCCTTACATTCGTTGGTGGAGGTATCTTCTGTATTGCTGCAATTTTATCGTCATCTGGTCTGATTCCATTCTGATTTACTATGAAACCTAAATATTTGATCTCTTTTTGTAGAAAGCTGCATTTACTCAATTTTAACTTCACTTTGTATAAACGTAATCTGTCGAAGACAGTCTCTACATGTTTAAGGTGATCCTCAATGGTTCCATTGGTGTGTATTAAAATATCGTCTATGTAAGCTGATGCAAATTTGTGTAACCCTTGTAAAACTTCATCCATCAAACTCATGTATGTGGCTGGACTTGTTTTTAACCCAAAAGGCATCACAGACCATGAAAAAGATCCCATGTGAGAAAAGAACGTGCTTTTCTGTTTTGCATCCGCGGACATAGGAATAGCCCAAAATCCTGATCGAGCGTCTAATGAGGTGAGCCAATTGGATTTCCCAAGCATCGCCAAAATGTCGTCTATGCGGGGTAGAGGATACGATATTGTTTTAGTAATTTTGTTCAATGCCCTATAGTCACAGCAAAATCGGTGAGTTCCGTCTTTCTTGGTGACTATTACTATGGGGGATGACCATGGTGAGCGGGATCTTTCAATAATACCAGCCGCTAAAATTTCCTGGATAGCTTTCTCTACGATTTCTCTATTTTTTAGAGGAGTATGATATGGCCTCAGACTTATTGGTTCTTCCGATGTAGTATGTATTTCCATTGTGACGGTATTTGTTCTCTCCAACTCCATATCAGAGATTGCAAATACATCTTTATGTTTCTTTATGAAATTCTCCAGTCTATTCTGAAATTCTTCAGTAGTATGTAATTGTTCTAGTAAAACTTTCATCCTGTCTGGATTTTCATCATTGTTGTTTTTGAGATGACTGTATTGATTTCTCGTCATTTGGTTCTGACAAGTTGGTTTTGAGGGATAATATGATTTGTTATAAAATTTGCCACTTCTTCTATTCGGCCAAGCAGAAACTGACTCCACAGTATAATATCTGCTTTTAGAGGAGCAATAGTTACTCTTCCTTCCATATGTCTCGTTTAATATGTCTCTATCTCTTTCATCAAGGTATGGATCGAAATTCGTGCATTTCTCTCTGGTGTCTGTTTCTGAAATCTCATTCGAAATACATTTTCTGTGATACTCTCTTCTCTGGGACTGGAGGGAGGAGATGGGATAGGGACGCTTCTTATTCCCCGAAGGAAATGTGTTTGGAAAGGTTTTGGATGACGTTTAAGTAGAGAGGTTCACATAATCGTCCTTGTAACTTGATAGTTTGTGGGAGATCTCATCCTTTGGTATTTGAACTTGTCCTACAATCTTTCCTCTTGGGATAGTAAGAGTGGTTCCTGAAGAGTTAACAATCATTATAGGAAAGTCTCTGTTCCTACTCACTATTACAATGCCATCTTGTATTTCCACATGTGGATCATCCGTTTCTTCATTCTCCATCTGAGATACATAGATTGTCTGTCCTATATTTACATAAGGTCGTGAGTTTTTTATTCGAGCCTTTGTTACAGTGATAGAACTCGGCTTCAAAGTTACTGGAGCGGCAGTTCTTATCAACGTTGCGATATGTACGTCATCTTGTAGAGGTATATAACTGCCATTTATTCTGAGCTGTTTCAAATCAAAGTATATTCTGGCATTATTCTTTCTAAGGAAGTCTCTCCCGATTATAAAATTTCTAGACAGTCCTCTCGTTATAATAAATGAGTGTTCTAGCATTTCTTCTCCCATTTTGAAATGTATATAGGCAGTTCCTAATGCTTTCAGATCCTGTCCCGTTACTGATTTCATTCTTACTGTATGTCTTGAGAACTTCGTCATGTGTTTTATCTGATGGTACAACTTCTCTCTAATCAGACTAACCGTCGCGCCAGTGTCTACGAGAGCTCTGAAGTTTTGTTTTCCTATTTTTAAAATGCAAGAACAAGGGTCTGGGATAATATTTATGTAGGCTTGATCTTCTTTTAATGTCGCTGGTTTATCAGATAGAGATCGATTCTGCAGACCATCACATCCGATCTCTGTTAATGTGACGTCCTTCCGTTTCCCATTCTCCTTGAGGTTGGTTGGGAGTCATTTCTGTTTTGATGATGTCTTCTATTATTATTTGTCTGATAGTGATTTTGATACTGATAATTTCTATGATGTATTTCTGGTCTTGAATTGTTGTCCCCAAAATGATTTCTGGGCTGTGAATTTCTGTAATTCCCTGCAACATGTTCTTGACCTGCACAGTTAAAACAGACGGTGGTTGGTTGTTGGGGTTCTACATTGTGTATTCTGTAGTCTCTTCTGTGGTTACTCTGTAGTGCTGGACTTCTCTGATTCTGGTATGAGTTATTGAATGATCTTCTGTGATGTTCTTGATTTATGTCCCATCGATGTCTCGAATAATCAATTTCCATAGGTTGGTGCATTTGTTGATCATGTTGGGTATGTTGGTATTCATACTCTGGTAGCGGACACCTTCCAATCCGTTGTTGGAATCTTTTCTTCACATTCTCCTCATAAACAGCTAATTGTATTGAGGTAGTTATTGACTGAGGATCTTTTCTGAGTAGATGAATTTTCAGTGAATCAGAATACAGTCCGTCCACAAAAATTCCGACTAGATGTTTTTCCAGATCAGTTGATGGAATGTTACCTCCAACAAAAGCATCTTCGGCGAGGTTTAATAGCCTATCTCCGTACATTTGAACACTTTCCTGTCGATCTTGCTTTATTCTTCTTAACATCGTCCACGCGTGCTCAGCGTCGGTAATCTCTGAGTATCTTGATACCAATATTTTCTTGAGTTCTTCAAAGGTCTCCATCGGAAATGCCTTTGCCCTCCTTCGGACAAAATCTGTGACCAGTCCTGATGACAAAAAGATTATTTTCTTCTTGTCAATGTCTGTAGTTGCATCTATCAAGTAGGCGAATTTATCCACGTCAACCATCCATTGTCGAAATCTTTTCGAATCCCCATTGAACGGTGTGATAAAGTTTTTTATATTGTTAAATTTCGCATGTTGGTCAACACGTTGAAGAGTGTCAGTCATGTTACGCAATGCCATTAGGTTTGTTTCATTTGGATCCACTGGTCTTTTCTCTTTTTCCTTTTAATAAGTATTTCTGAAGAGTCATAAAACGAGAGTACTGGTTTGGTTCACCAGAGGTAGAAATTCTCTTCGATATTTTACGGGACCCAGGTTTTTATTTGATTCGGTTTCCTTGGACTTTGTGTGACATATAATGTAGTACTCTTTCATCAGAGATCATCCAAACTGAATGCAGAACTAATCCATGATAGAAGTTCCAACAATAACTTTATTTTACAAGTCTTCCAATTTTCACAGACGATTTGATCATATAATTATAGTGTCGGTTGCAGATTACAATGTCCTACTCTATTATATTACGTTGGAAACTGGTACCAAAGAGTATTTGGTATTATTCCAGTTTCGTATGTAGCTGTTGTGTAATGCAGAATGTCATCGTCAAAACCAACTAAGAAGCTGGTGTATTTTGAACGATGGGAGAGTGGAAGACAATTAGGGAGCTAATCTCCAAAATAAATATGTTCCAAAAAACTATTCTAACAATGTTCGATCTTAAACACAAATGGCTGTTTGTCATTAACATATATCAAATCGAGCGAATTCATAATATATCAAATCGAGCGAATTCATAATATATCACATCGAGCGAATTCATACCATTTCTGCGTCAAAGCAAGAAATACACTGTCCAATGTCAGGGGATAAAATAGCTTGAGTCTATCTGAGTCTACTTCAACATCGGTCTGTCTCAATATCACGACCATCTCGTTGCAAGGTCAGTAGCTAAAGACTGCTAAACATTAGTCTTCATAACGGATGTCTTTTATCCCAATGAATCTATTGGCTGAAACCACTGGTTACAATTATTTGTGCACCATTTATGTATATGTCATCGTTACTGCACTAGTAACGTTACCGTCATCTTGTCGTCATTTCCTATAACTGTCTTTTGTGTCTATGTTAAGTTTCTTTTGTTTTATAGGTTAATTATGAATTACGTCATCAGTCTCTGTTGTCTCTTATGTTAGATAGAATTGAGGGTATCTTTTATATAATGACGTCATCAATCCGTTCACATAGGGGCCACTGTTTTACATGTGTAAAACAAATGGTCCTGTGTTTCTATTGCGTTGTTACTGCACAGTTTACACTTTGGTGGCGCTTTGCCTGCTTTTTTCGCTGATTGTTTGCTCATAATAGGTGTTAAACTGTACAGTAACCTGTATGTAACTTCTTTGGCTTGTGGCTTAACGTTTAATGTGTGAATGTTTGTGAAGCTCTGTGTGTGATCTGTTATGAAGAGGTTATACCCTCGTTTTATTCGTGTGCCTAAGTAAGGTTCCTGTGCTCCTACCAAAGGTTTGTATATAAGTTTGGTGTCTTGTTTTACTAACTGTTCATTTCCTTTTAAATTTTGTATGCATATCCTATAAAAGGGTGGTGGGGTACCAAAGAAGTGTGGTTGCTTGTTATCTAGTTTATGTAATTTAATTAGCCTAAGTCCAATATAATAATGTGCTAATGGGTACAAACTTGGATTTTTAATGACCTCCCCTATTCTTTTTAGAGCTGGTTCTATTGTTAATATATTTAACAAGGGAGATAAAGGACACCCTTGTCTTACTGACCGTGTCAGCCTAAATGGGTCAGTTAAACTGTGATTAATCAATATTCTACTATGGGGTCTTTTATATAAAATCTTTACCCATTCTCTAAAGTATTCCCCTATGTTGTTTGCTTGTAAGATTTTGTGTAAGAAGGAATGTGATACTCTGTCAAAGGCTTTTTCCTGATCTAATGATAATATTGCACTTTGACACTGTCTATCGTGCGTGTATGTAATCAAATCTCTTATAAAGTGTGTATGTCTACAAATGTTCCTACCGTGTACACTGCATTGTTGATCTTCATGTATTATGTTTTGCATAAAAGGTTTGAGCTTCAGAGTGAGAGCCTTGGCCAGGATTTTATAATCAGTATTTAAAAGTGAAATGGGCCTGTAATTTTTGATTGACGTTTTGTCAGTTTCATCTTTGGGTATTAAAGTAATAAAGGATTCATTTAAACTGTTCGGAAGCTCTCCTTTCTGGAAGGCTTCCTCAAATACTTTAATTAAAAGGGGGCATAACATTTGAAAAAAGAAAAGGTAAAATTCTGCCGTTAACCCATCTGGGCCGGGTGATTTATTTTTTTGGAAAGTACTGATAGCTTCCCTTAAGTTTTCCAAAGTTAAAATTTCATCTAATTTCTTGCTCTCATCTTCACTTAACCGTTTTGTATAGTGTAAAAATTTATCCTGTGTGTTTACGTTAGTTTCTTCTTTAGTGTATAATTTTGTGTAGTATTCCAGAAAAGCGTGTCTTATACTAATATCTTCTGTCTGTTGTTGCCCATTCATATCAACTATTTCATGTATCTGTATACTGCGTTGTACATTTTGTTCTTTTTCTAAGTATTGTCTGCTAGGTATCTCCTGCGTAATAGTGTTTAATTTAGTCCTAAGTAAAGCCCCCTGGTATGTCTGTTGTTTGTAAAGATCTAACTGCTCTTCTTAAGTATGAATGTGTGGGTTATTTTTATCTATCTGTTTAGTTAGACTAATGGCATCTTCTAATATATTTTGTTCTTTTTTTAAAGTCTTGTGTATTTGTGTTTCTAAGATCTGTGTTCTATCTCTTATTGTGTTTTTTAACAGGTCCCAATATTCTGCAATGTTGTTATTGGGAATATCCTGTGTGTAACCCTGGATGAGTTGTGTTATTGTATTTGTGAAGAAAGCATTTTTTAGCAAGTTTTTGTTGAATTTCCAGTGCGGGGATCTCTTTAATTTTGTATGTGTGTGTCCCGTACTTAAAACTGTGTATACTGCTTGATGGTCTGTGTATTTAAGCGTATTTTTAATGTGATAAGTTTTGTGTATGTTGTAACTGTTAGTTGCGTATATTCTGTCCAGTCTAGAAGCTCGTCTAAAATATGGGTTTCTCTTGTCGTGAAATGTGAAAGCTTGTGTTTGCGGTTGTAGTTTTCTGTAAACGTCTACTAGGATATGTTTGTCAATCATAGATTGTAAGCGTCGTATTAATAGGGATGTTTCAATTTTCTTTTTTTGTAATTCGGGACCAAAGGAACTCTTGTCTAAATTGGTCAAAACGCAATTAAAATCTCCTCCTAACACTATTTTGGTTTCTTTGTAATACCTATCTAAAGTGTCATACAATCCGTCATAAAACTCAGGTTGGTCAGCGTATACTGCAGGTGCGTATATGTTGACTAGTGTGTGTGTCTTGTTTGTTGTGTTTGTTTTGTATTTGAATTATGACAGTTCTGCCACAACTGTCTATTCTATAATGTACTTTTTCCCAATCTTCATTTATTTGAAGGATGGCAGCACCACTATGGCAGGTGCCCCGGGCGAACCAACCATGTTTCAGTCCTAATCTAGTTACTATCTGACCGGCATGAAAATCAGAAGTAATCCCGGTCTGTTGCAAGAACAAGAAATCCGGTTTTTCTTTTTTAATCAGTTTAATTACATGGTCTAGTTTATTTCTCAAACCGTTGACATTGAGAGATATTATCACTAGACTGCATGACGAAGTGGTAAACTGAGGTTGGCCACCCGTTATAAACTGTCTACCTGGCAAAGTGACAGGATGGTCACTTGCCGTATCTACACTATTTGACGAAGCGGGGACTGAGTGCAGACCGCTCGCCTTACTTGAGTTACAAGGCAAAGTAGTGGTCTGGGGCTGGCTCAAATTGCTAGTTGATAACTTTTCATGTGCTATAATTGTTGTACATGGCAGACAGGTAGGTTGGTCACTTGTAATTAGTCTACTCGGCAGAGCGGTGTCTGAGTGCTGACCGTTTTCTGCTATGACTAAACAAACTGACACATCCGTGTCTACACTTCTTGATAGAGCGGTGCTTAAGGGCTGACCGTTTTCTGTATTATGACTGCTCGACACATTAGTGACTGATCGCTGGCTAAAAGTCGTTATGCCCTGATAATTACTATAAATAAATACATAAACTTCGCTTGAAGCCACTGGAGGGGGCACATCTTCTTCCGCACTGGTAGTTTTCTGTACCAACTTCTGACAGGCTCACAGGGAGGGGGGGGGGAAATAACCTTGGGGTGCAGTTTGGGCGTGCCCTCACATGCACCGTTCGTCATCAGACCTCTGGAACACACTCGTCTCACCTGCTTGAAGCCGGAACACAACTGCTTGCACTGGGCCCCAGTGCAGGGAAGAAAGGCTTGAGAATTTTGTAGAAAGGTGTAGCATAGCACATGAGGGAACACCCACAAGTGGGAACATGGATCAGGACCTGGACACGCCACGGGGCAAAATTAGGCCTGATAATAAAAAGAGATATAAATTTGATAAAGTGGACCAAATGGAATGGGAAGCCCCTTTTCACTGACAAGCTTCACTTAACTGTTTTACTATGGCCACTATGCGGAGAGTGCAAAAAGATGTCTTACCCCAGGATAAGCCAAAAATCCCTCAATCGGACTTAAACAAACTGGAGGAAGAGGATGTAGGGAGGAAATCTCTCATCAAGAATTTTAAGTGGGGAGAAAGCCCCAAAAGAATTGGTAGCGGTCGTTTTGTGAATGTTAATTCTGGGAGGAAAAATCATCACTATAAAGCTTCGAGTGGAAGAGACCATACCGGTGCATGGACAAATAGGTCCACACAATAAAAGGTCCACTCGAAGCTATGTTAAGAACGTGGACTGATGAAAAGGCAGAGGAAAACATTACATCTTCATACCAATATGTGAATGAGCTGACCACTCGGTTAAAAAACTGGCTGGAAACTTGCCAATGAAAATTTGAAACAAGCCAGGAAGAAACATGCTGCCTATTATAACAGGAAGGCGAAAGACAGAGATTTGGCTGTGGGAGAGAAGGTACTGCTTCTTTTGCCTGGGAGTCAGAATAAGTTACAAATTGGATGGCAGGGTCCATATACAGTTCTAGAGAAGGTGTCTAGAACAAATTATAAGATAGATAAGAAGGGGGGAAAAAAAAATCTATCATGTGAATCTCCTGAAGAAATATTTGGAAAGAGAACATCAGGAAGAGACACACTTGTTGACCTTGTCCATCGCCATGGAGATGAAAAAGGAACCACTTTCATCATTTGAATATCCATTACACCCCTGTGAGACAGCAGCACAGGTGAAAATCAGTACACATTTAACGAAAACTCAGAAAGAGAGAGTGCAACAGGTTCTAAATAATCATGCAGAGGTGTTAACAGACCGACCAGGGCATACAAACCTATTGGAATATGATATGAAACTAATAGACTCCACACCTGTCTGTATGAAACCATATTCGATTCCGTTTGCTAAGGAGAAAGCTTTGAAGGAAGAGATAGACTATCTGTTGAAGGAAGGAATTATTTCGCACAGTGAATCTTCGTATAGTTCCGGTGTTGTACTCTTAAGGAAGCCCTCTGGAGAACATAGACTCTGTATAGATTACAGGAGACTGAATGCTATTACAGAAGGACAGGTGGATCCATTGCCGGATACAAATCAGCTGTTTGCCAGACTAAATAAAGCGAAATATTTCTCAAAAGTGGATCTGAGTAAAGGATACTATCAGATTCCAGTAAAGCCTGAGGTTAGACCATACCTAGCTTTTAGTACCTCAGAAGGACACTATGAGTTTAATAGATTGCCATTTGGATTGAAGAATGCGCCTAGTGTCTTCTCTAGAATGATGAGAAAATTATTGGATCCTCTGAATAATCCCTGTATAACAAATTTTATGGATGATATCCTTATAGCAACAGAAACATTTGAGGAACACATTGACTCTCTGAACATGCTGTTTGATCGACTTAGGGAGGCAAATTTAACAGCCCGACCAACCAAATGTTGCGTTGGATGTAAAGAATTGGAATTTTTGGGACACACAGTTTATCAGGGAAACATGACCCCTGACCCAAAGAATTTAGAGAAACTACAGAAAGCCCCGAGACCACAAACCAAGAAGGACGTGAGATCCTTTGTCTCATTATGTGGTTTCTACCAGAAGTATATCAAAAACTTTAATTCCATATGTGCACCGTTAACTGAATTGACACGTAAAGGACATCCAGATCGCATTACATGGACACCACAATGTGAAATGACTTACCAAGAATTGAAGGAAAAGCTCACAAGTAAACCCATTTTGAAATTACCTGACTTAAGTCAAGAATTCATAGTAAGGACGGATGCAAGTAATATTGGGTTAGGTGCAACTCTACTACAGAAATCAGATGCATTGGATGGGGAATTAAGCCCAGTGGCATATGCTAGCAGAAAGTTGAATAAAGCTGAAATCAACTACTCAACTAGCGAAAAAGAATGTCTTGCAGTAATATGGGCGATAAAGAAATTCAATATTTATCTATATGGGAAGGCATTTAAGTTGCAAACAGACCACAAACCGTTATCGTTTCTAGCACAGGCTAGGCATGAGAACTCCAGGTTACTCCGATGGTCTTTACTTTTGGCTCCATATAATTTTAGCATTGAGTATATATCTGGAAAAACAAATTTGGGAGCGGATTTTTTAAGCCGCCATCCGTGTGATGAGAATCACCATAAACCCCAGAACTAATAATAAATTTCTCTATGTGTATATAGAATAAAGGACTGACATATAATGTCTGTTTTAAGAGGGGAGGTGTCGTGGAATATTCTAATCCACATATATAAATTATTAGGTAAATATGAAGCCTAACAAATAAAATTAATAAAGAAAAGAGCAATGGTAAATAACAGTGCTGTCACAAAGAAGGTACTCGAAATCCCCCTTGTTTTCTGCTTCGTCTGCAAATTGTAACGCTTTCACGTTGATAGTAAAAGCTTACTGTATTATACCCGCTTTCTTCAATGAAACGTGTGCTGTATTTCTTGGAAAAACATTGAGAGGCAGACTGCGTAATGACCTAAATTAATCCTAACATTAATTATACTGCGTTACCAAAACGAACGAACAGATGGACTAAAGGATAAAGAGAGAGGGAGGGCTGAAAATCAGGAACGCATGCAACACGCGTCGCGCGATACACAAATGCTGCCATCACGCGTGTAAGACTACAAGCACTAACTTTTTTCGGACGGACAGTGATAAATTCACTACCCTTCCCAGAGTTAGGTTTTAAAATCACAAAAAACGCTTATTAGGAAAGATAACAATAGATGGGTTTACGTTGAAAACATTACAGTACCCAGACAGCACATCTTCGAAACAGGAGGTGAAGAAATTGCATATTTTGAACGCAGCCACGTAGCTCTTTTAAATTTGGATATTTGGGTTCCTTAGGGCTTGCTGACAAAGAATATGTAAAACGTTACGCAAATAGTCCAGGAATTAATAAATTATAACCAAAATAAACTAGTGGGGATGCCTGACAACATAAAATCATTTCTGCTCATAAAATTTTTTTATAACGTGTTTGAAAAAAAATCTTACGTTACAGAATTAGCCTACCATGTAAACTCCAAATTGATTGGAGCGCAACAAATGAAAGACTAACCACGATTGGTCGGGCTATAAATACTATCTTTCGTTGTTAGGGGAGACATAGGAAGGTAACATTTTTTCAAATACTTGTCGAAACGTGGCCTCATTGGCTAGACTCGCTGATATACTCACTTAGGAGCGTTAGTTCGAGACCACTAGTGCAAATAAGCTTGATAAAGCAACAGTGCGTTGAAGCCAGCTCATATTTGTGTTAAATAAAAGCCTGGAACATAAGCAGATGGGAATTTGTGCCAGTAATTGTGCCAGAATTCATTGCTAATCAACGTATCTGTGTTTATTTCCATGAAATTGTGGTAAGCTTGAACCATTCAGTATCTTTTAATGAAAATTGAATGTAAATTGTTAATTTATGCCTGTATATATATGTGTAGTTCAGTGGCAAACAGGAGATAAAGCCTATAATGCTCCAGCCTGAACAGAGGGTGTCGGAGGGAAGTAAAACGGCATGGAATGGCCAAATAGTACACTGACACCTGGATGATTGATTAGACAGAAATAATGCTGGAAGTGCAGAGGCGAGGTAACCATTAAGGAGGTAAATACTGGTATAAAGTATTTCAGATGAAGCTGACAGTTGGCCTAACGCTCTGAACTCAATGTTTGTGTTGTATTGTGCTCAGTGTAGAACTAGAGTATCAATTAGTTATGAAGTAGAAGGTACATCCTTCTTGTTTACAGGGACCGTGGTCTTGATGGTACTGAGCAGCACCTGGTCAGAGCTTTGCTGAATCCAGAGTCGGACAGCATACTCCTTGGTCCATTTAGCTATCAGTGAGGTGTCTCCAGAGCCCAGAGGAGAATTCGAGCAGAGGAGTCCTTTCCTGCCGCCATCACTCAAGATAAGCTGATTTGGCCAGCTGAGCTCAACATTATGTCCCCTCATCTTGAAATGACTTTGTAAAAATAACATTCAGAGGGGAATTTAATTGTCTTAATATCAGGAACTGAGAACATCTCCAATACTAGTCCCAAAAGACAAACTATTGAAGTCATGATGACAAATACCAACAGAGCTTGAACAAAATAAAACCAGTATTACCTCATATTACCACTACACAACTGACACACATAGGATATTTTAATAATATATGTCACTACAATATTCATATTGATAAAGTCTGTACATATACTTGTAATTAAAATTGATTGTGATTCCTGGTTCCTTTGTATTTGAATCAGGACACATATACCTTTATGATAACAATGAATACATATTGTTATTTGAAAAGTTATCAGTGACTCCTTAAGATATTCTCATAGAGTGTTATATGTATGTGAGTGTCACAGTGTTGTCAAGAGTAGTGGATTAAATTAAATTGTTTATCTGTCTGTTGTTGTGACTTACACTTCATCATACACATACCCTAGACACATAACGTAGTCATAACACTATTCCAGAATAATTCTGACTGAGATATATAGATATGTGGTAGCAAGTAAGGTTATCTATAATACACTACTCTTAATAGATATAGATACCTTCACAGCTGATCTCAGTCAGTACACTAAGTCCCCTATAAATATTTATAACATCCCACTTCACCACATATATTGGGGGCTCGTCCGGGATTTTGAATCTTTCCCTATTAAAAATATTGGGGGTAATTCACTTCAGGGAATATAAGAATTAAAAGGTATCCTTGGGTGGAATTAAATAAGGTTGAGCTCACGGTGCCTGTGTTGTCCATTAGATATAGATTAAATTGTTGGTTAGACATTGTAGAAATTTACCTGATAGACAATGGCGGACCTGGCCAAGTTTCGATCTGCTGCTGTACAGACTGCAAAAGAGTTAGGATTAGATGGGCAAGTTATGGTTGCCTATGTCACTACGGAATGTGACAAATTTATTGAACGTGAAGAAAGAAGATTAGAAAAAGAGGCCGAAAGAAAGTTAGAGGCTGAGACTAAGAGGTTGCAATTTGAGGCTGAGACTAAGAGGTTGCAGATTGAGGCTGACAAAGAGGCTAAGAAATTGGAAGCAGAAAGAGAAGACAAAAGATTAGCTGCAGAAAGGGAAGAGAGGAAATTAGCTGCAGAAAGGGAAGCAGAAGATAAAAGATTACAAAGGGAACATGAGTTACGACTAAGGGAGTTTGAGTTTCAAGGCCATGCTCCTGAAAATGGTGCCAGTCCCTTTGCCTCTGATGCTACGGTTACTCAAGGAGCCTCAACCTCAGCTATGAATTTTCATTTAGATCATTTTGTTGAGAAAGACGATGATATTGAGAGCTATATAAATAGGTATGAGCTATTAGCTACCACGTATGGGTTAGAGAGAGAAAGATGGAGCTTAAAGTTATCTCAGGGACTTCGTGGGGCAGCTTATGAAGTTTTTGCAAAAATGAGCAGAGGTGATCAGGAAAATTATGACATGCTAAAGCAGGCTCTTTTGTTAAGATATGAAAAGAATGCTGAATTTTATAGGAAAAAATTTAGGAATGCTAAACTACTGTCAGGTGAAACCTATCACCAGTTCTCTGCACGAATAGAGACATACTTGGAGAAATGGACTTCTCTGGGGAAAACCCAAGATCTTAAGGAAATGGTCCTTATAGAGCAATTAAGAGAGTCCATGGCTCCAGACCTGAGAAAGTTTGTCATGGAACAAGGTGCAGAGAGGCTGGATGAGTTGC
This sequence comes from Oreohelix idahoensis, assembly GCA_024509875.1. NCBI lineage: Eukaryota > Metazoa > Mollusca > Gastropoda > Stylommatophora > Oreohelicidae > Oreohelix > Oreohelix idahoensis. The sequence continues at coordinate 277,924 of JAMPIV010015140.1, forward strand.
TAAATGTTGCTGAAAGGTATCAAGCAGCTCAAGCAGAGGTAACAGGTAATAAAAAGAAACAAGTGGATAACTTTAGGGCACCACAGAACTTTAATAAATTTGATCCTAGGGATCAAAATAAAGGTAAGCACCAATTTGATAGGCCACGGTATGAAAATAAAAATAAATTCCCACAATTCGATGAAAGGAAATATGATGAAAGAAAATCTTTCAACCAAGGAAAAAGGTGGTGTAAAAATTGTCAGATGGACAATCATGACACTGACCGTTGCAGAAGGAAACCTGTGTATATGGCAACCCTTCAGGTCAGGTCGACTTCAAGACAGGAGGAGGATATTATGTTAGATACCACTCCAGAAGAGATGAGGAAGGCACAGGCTGGGGATAAAACACTCAAGCCTTGTTTCAGAAAATTGTCAACTTGTCATACAACTCCAGGCAAGGGAGATTTTTACATGAAAAACAAGTTGATGTATAGGAAGACTGGAGCTAGATCCAAAGGTCACGGACAGCTGGTACTTCCTAAAAGATATAGGGCAGACTTAATAAGGAGCCTACATGTGAAACCAGATGGGGACCATGAGAAGATAGGTACCATCATTCAAAAGGTGGCTCACAATTATTATTGGCCCAAAGCAAGATGGGACATTGAGAATTTTGTAGAAAGGTGTAGCATAGCACATGAGGGAACACCCACAAGTGGGAACATGGATCAGGACCTGGACACGCCACGGGGCAAAATTAGGCCTGATAATAAAAAGATATAAATTTGATAAAGTGGACCAAATGGAATGGGAAGCCCCTTTTCACGGACAAGCTTCACTTAACTGTTTTACTATGGCCACTATGCGGAGAGTGCAAAAAGATGTCTTACCCCAGGATAAGCCGAAAATCCCTCAATCGGACTTAAACAAACTGGAGGAAGAGGATGTAGGGAGGAAATCTCTCATCAAGAATTTTAAGTGGGGAGAAAGCCCCAAAAGAATTGGTAGCGGTCGTTTTGTGAATGTTAATTCTGGGAGGAAAAATCATCACTATAAAGCTTCGAGTGGAAGAGACCATACCGGTGCATGGACAAATAGGTCCACACAATAAAAGGTCCACTCGAAGCTATGTTAAGAACGTGGACTGATGAAAAGGCAGAGGAAAACATTACATCTTCATACCAATATGTGAATGAGCTGACCACTCGGTTAAAAACTGGCTGGAAACTTGCCAATGAAAATTTGAAACAAGCCAGGAAGAAACATGCTGCCTATTATAACAGGAAGGCGAAAGACAGAGATTTGGCTGTGGGAGAGAAGGTACTGCTTCTTTTGCCTGGGAGTCAGAATAAGTTACAAATTGGATGGCAGGGTCCATATACAGTTCTAGAGAAGGTGTCTAGAACAAATTATAAGATAGATAAGAAGGGGGAAAAAAAATCTATCATGTGAATCTCCTGAAGAAATATTTGGAAAGAGAACATCAGGAAGAGACACACTTGTTGACCTTGTCCATCGCCATGGAGATGAAAAAGGAACCACTTTCATCATTTGAATATCCATTACACCCCTGTGAGACAGCAGCACAGGTGAAAATCAGTACACATTTAACGAAAACTCAGAAAGAGAGAGTGCAACAGGTTCTAAATAATCATGCAGAGGTGTTAACAGACCGACCAGGGCATACAAACCTATTGGAATATGATATGAAACTAATAGACTCCACACCTGTCTGTATGAAACCATATTCGATTCCGTTTGCTAAGGAGAAAGCTTTGAAGGAAGAGATAGACTATCTGTTGAAGGAAGGAATTATTTCGCACAGTGAATCTTCGTATAGTTCCGGTGTTGTACTCTTAAGGAAGCCCTCTGGAGAACATAGACTCTGTATAGATTACAGGAGACTGAATGCTATTACAGAAGGACAGGTGGATCCATTGCCGGATACAAATCAGCTGTTTGCCAGACTAAATAAAGCGAAATATTTCTCAAAAGTGGATCTGAGTAAAGGATACTATCAGATTCCAGTAAAGCCTGAGGTTAGACCATACCTAGCTTTTAGTACCTCAGAAGGACACTATGAGTTTAATAGATTGCCATTTGGATTGAAGAATGCGCCTAGTGTCTTCTCTAGAATGATGAGAAAATTATTGGATCCTCTGAATAATCCCTGTATAACAAATTTTATGGATGATATCCTTATAGCAACAGAAACATTTGAGGAACACATTGACTCTCTGAACATGCTGTTTGATCGACTTAGGGAGGCAAATTTAACAGCCCGACCAACCAAATGTTGCGTTGGATGTAAAGAATTGGAATTTTTGGGACACACAGTTTATCAGGGAAACATGACCCCTGACCCAAAGAATTTAGAGAAACTACAGAAAGCCCCGAGACCACAAACCAAGAAGGACGTGAGATCCGTTGTCTCATTATGTGGTTGCTACCAGAAGTATATCAAAAACTTTAATTCCATATGTGCACCGTTAACTGAATTGACACGTAAAGGACATCCAGATCGCATTACATGGACACCACAATGTGAAATGACTTACCAAGAATTGAAGGAAAAGCTCACAAGTAAACCCATTTTGAAATTACCTGACTTAAGTCAAGAATTCATAGTAAGGACGGATGCAAGTAATATTGGGTTAGGTGCAACTCTACTACAGAAATCAGATGCATTGGATGGGGAATTAAGCCCAGTGGCATATGCTAGCAGAAAGTTGAATAAAGCTGAAATCAACTACTCAACTAGCGAAAAAGAATGTCTTGCAGTAAGATGGGCGATAAAGAAATTCAATATTTATCTATATGGGAAGGCATTTAAGTTGCAAACAGACCACAAACCGTTATCGTTTCTAGCACAGGCTAGGCATGAGAACTCCAGGTTACTCCGATGGTCTTTACTTTTGGCTCCATATAATTTTAGCATTGAGTATATATCTGGAAAAACAAATTTGGGAGCGGATTTTTTAAGCCGCCATCCGTGTGATGAGAATCACCATAAACCCCAGAACTAATAATAAATTTCTCTATGTGTATATAGAATAAAGGACTGACATATAATGTCTGTTTTAAGAGGGGAGGTGTCGTGGAATATTCTAATCCACATATATAAATTATTAGGTAAATATGAAGCCTAACAAATAAAATTAATAAAGAAAAGAGCAATGGTAAATAACAGTGCTGTCACAAAGAAGGTACTCGAAATCCCCCTTGTTTTCTGCTTCGTCTGCAAATTGTAACGCTTTCACGTTGATAGTAAAAGCTTACTGTATTATACCCGCTTTCTTCAATGAAACGTGTGCTGTATTTCTTGGAAAAACATTGAGAGGCAGACTGCGTAATGACCTAAATTAATCCTAACATTAATTATACTGCGTTACCAAAACGAACGAACAGATGGACTAAAGGATAAAGAGAGAGGGAGGGCTGAAAATCAGGAACGCATGCAACACGCGTCGCGCGATACACAAATGCTGCCATCACGCGTGTAAGACTACATGCACTAACTTTTTTTTCAGACGGACAGTGATAAAATTCACTACCCTTCCCAGAGTTAGGTTTTAAAATCACAAAAAACGCTTATTAGGAAAGATAACAATAGATGGGTTTACGTTGAAAACATTACAGTACCCAGACAGCACATCTTCGAAACAGGAGGTGAAGAAATTGCATATTTTGAACGCAGCCACGTAGCTCTTTTAAATTTGGATATTTGGGTTCCTTAGGGCTTGCTGACAAAGAATATGTAAAACGTTACGCAAATAGTCCAGGAATTAATAAATTATAACCAAAATAAAATAGTGGGGATGCCTGACAACATAAAATCATTTCTGCTCATAAAATTTTTTTATAACGTGTTTGAAAAAATCTTACGTTACAGAAATAGCCTACCATGTAAACTCCAAATTGATTGGAGCGCAACAAATGAAAGACTAACCACGATTGGTCGGGCTATAAATACTATCTTTCGTTGTTAGGGGAGACATAGGAAGGTAACATTTTTTCAAATACTTGTCGAAACGTGGCCTCATTGGCTAGACTCGCTGATATACTCACTTAGGAGCGTTAGTTCGAGACCACTAGTGCAAATAAGCTTGATAAAGCAACAGTGCGTTGAAGCCAGCTAATATTTTGCTAAATAAAAGCCTGGAACATAAGCAGATGGGAATTTGTGCCAGTAATTGTGCCAGAATTCATTGCTAATCAACGTATCTGTGTTTATTTCCATGAAATTGTGGTAAGCTTGAACCATTCAGTATCTTTTAATGAAAATTGAATGTAAATTGTTAATTTATGCCTGTATATATATGTGTAGTTCAGTGGCAAACAGGAGATAAAGCCTATAATGCTCCAGCCTGAACAGAGGGTGTCGGAGGGAAGTAAAACGGCATGGAATGGCCAAATAGTACACTGACACCTGGATGATTGATTAGACAGAAATAATGCTGGAAGTGCAGAGGCGAGGTAACCATTAAGGAGGTAAATACTGGTATAAAGTATTTCAGATGAAGCTGACAGTTGGCCTAACGCTCTGAACTCAATGTTTGTGTTGTATTGTGCTCAGTGTAGAACTAGAGTATCAATTAGTTATGAAGTAGAAGGTACATCCTTCTTGTTTACAGGGACCGTGGTCTTGATGGTACTGAGCAGCACCTGGTCAGAGCTTTGCTGAATCCAGAGTCGGACAGCATACTCCTTGGTCCATTTAGCTATCAGTGAGGTGTCTCCAGAGCCCAGAGGAGAATTCGAGCAGAGGAGTCCTTTCCTGCCGCCATCACTCAAGATAAGCTGATTTGGCCAGCTGAGCTCAACATTATGTCCCCTCATCTTGAAATGACTTTGTAAAAATAACATTCAGAGGGGAATTTAATTGTCTTAATATCAGGAAATGAGAACATCTCCAATACTAGTCCCAAAAGACAAACTATTGAAGTCATGATGACAAATACCAACAGAGCTTGAACAAAACAAAACCAGTATTACCTCATATTACCACTACACAACTGACACACATAGGAT
>JAMPIV010015141.1:0-25307 GCA_024509875.1 Oreohelix idahoensis
TGGGGTCCGACATTGAATTACAGACACTCTCAATATGGTCAAGTGTTTAATTGATGAGTGTTTTTTGTATAAATTTCCATGGATTGCCTGCTTCTAAATCCCGGGATCTGTGGTGTAAAATTTTTGTGTGTTGGCCAGCACGTGCTTTCATGACTAAAAGGAGATTTATGTGCAACTATTTTAATTGCTGTACCTGGTAGACACTTTTGTTAGTTATTCCTTACATGTTCACTGTATAAGTGGGATTTCTTACCTCGTTATTTCCCTTCCTATACGCCTTAGTAGAAGGAAAAACGTTAAAGATATAGACTAATTTCCTATTCCCCTTTTTTCAGGAAGAGATTTAAATTGACTGTTTTGGTTAACTTATCTACTTCTGTGAACTACCTTTCATTTGGACCTGTCCTTTGTCCATTTTTCTGTACAAGAGGGTAAGGGCATTTTTTGAAACTACTCTTCAACAACCCCCACCCTCCCTTTTGTTTTTTTTTTTTTTGTATCACATAAAAGGAATGTTACTCGAAATCCCCTTGTTTTTCTGCTTCCGTCCTGCAAATTGTAACGCTTTCACGATTTGATATAAAAGCTTACTGTATTATTATACCCGCCTTTCTTCAATGAAACGTGTGCTGTATTTTCTAAGAAAAGCATTGAGACGTACCCTGCGTAATGACCTAAATTAATCCTAACATTAATTATACTGCGTTACCAAAACGAACGAACAGATGGACAAAAGGACAGCGAGAAGGGAGAGGCAGAAAGCCGAACACTAAACACGCTTCGCGCGATACACAAATGCTGCCATCACGCGTGTAAGACTACATGCACTAACTTTTTTTCAGACGGACAGTGATAAAATACATTACCCATCCCAGAGTTACGTTTATAAATCATAAAAAACGCTTATTAGGAAAGATAACAATAGATGGGTTTACGGTTGAAAACATAACAGTACCCAGACAGCACATCTTCGAAACAGGAGGTAGAAGAAATTGCATATTTAGAACGCAGCCACGTAGCTCCTTTAAATTAGTATTTTTGGGTTCCTTAGGGCTTGCTGACAAATAATATGTAAAACGTTACGCAAATAGTCCAGGAATTAATAAATTATACCCAAAATAAAATATTGGGGGTGCCTGACAGCATAAAATCATTTCTGCTCATAAGATTTTTTTTTAACGTGTTTGAAAAAAATTGACGTTACAGAAATAGCCTACCATGTAAACTCCAAATTGATTGGAGCGCAACAAATGAAAGCCTAACCACGATTGGTCGGGCTATAAATACTATCTTGGTTGTTAGGGGAGACGGGAAAAGATAACATTTTTTCAAACACTTGTCGAAACGTGGCTCATTGGCCAGTCTCGCTGATATACACACTTGGGAGCGTTAGTTCGAGACCACTTGTTTAAATGATCTTGATAAAGCATCAGTGCGTTGAAGCCAGCTTATATTTTGCTCAATAAAAGCCTGGAAGATAAGCAGATGGAAATTTGTGCCAGTTTGTGCCAGAATTCATTGCTAATCAACGTATCTGTGTTATTCGTATGAATTGTGGTAAGCTTGAACCATTTAATATATTTTAATGAAAATTGAATGTGAATTGTTGATTTATGCCTGTATATATATGTGTAGTTCAGTGGCAAACGTGAGGTAAAGCCTGTAATGCTCCAGCCTGAACAGAGGTGATACCTAGAGAGAAGTAAAACGTGCATGGAATTGGCCAAACAGTACACTGACACCGTGTATTGGATTGACTAGAAAGAAAAATAATGCTGGAAGTGCAGAGGCGTATGTAACCATTAAGAAAGGGTAATACTGGAATAAAGTATTTCAGATGAAAGCTGACTGTTGGCCTAACGCTCTGAACGCAATGTTTGTGCTGTATTGTGATCAGTGTAAAAGAGAATATAAATTAGTTATGAAGTAGAAGGTACATCCTTCTTGATTTCAGGACAGTGGTCTTGATGGTACTGAGCAGCACCTGGTCAGAGCTTTGCTGAATCCAGTGTCGGACAGCATACTCCTTGGTCCTTTTAGCTATCAGTGAGTGTCCTCCAAGCCAGAAGAAATTCGAGCAGAGGAGTCCTCTCCTGCCGCCATCACTCAAGACTTAAGCAAGTTGGCCAGCTGAGCTCAACATTATGTCCCCTCATCTTGAACTGACTTTGTAAAATTAACATTAAGAGGGTAATTTACTTGTCTTAAAATCAGGAACTGTGAACATCTCCAATACTAGTCCCTAAAGACAAACTATTGAAGTCATGATGACAAATACCAACAGAGCTTGAACAAAACAAAACCAGTATTACCTCATTTTACTACTACACAACTGACACACATAGAACATTTGTAATAATATATGTCACTACAATAGTCATATTAAATACATTCTGTACATAACTTGTAATTTAAATTGATTGTGATTCCTGGTTCCCTTGTAGTTGAATCAGGACACATATTCATTCATGCCAGTAATGAATACATATTGTTATTTGAAAGTGTATTAGTGACTCTTTTAAGATATCTTTGTAGAGTGTTATATGTATGTGAGTGTCACAGTGTTGTCAAGAGTAGTGGATTAAATTAAATTGTTTATCTGTCTGTTGTTGTGACTTACACTTCACCTTACTCATACCCTAGACACATAACGTAGCATCACACTATTCCAGAATAATTCTGACTGAGATATATAGATATGTGGTAGCAAGTAAGGTTATCTATAATACACTACTCTTAATAGATATAGATACCTTCACAGCTGATCTCAGTCAGTACACTAAGTTCCCTAGAAGTATTTATAACATCCCACTTCACCACATATATTGGGGTCTCGCTCTTGGGATTTTGAATCTTTCCCTATTAAAAATATTGGGGGTAATTCACTTCAGGGAATATAAGAATTAAAAGGTATCCTTGGGTGGAATTAAATAAGGTTGAGCTCACGGTGCCTGTGTTGTCCATTAGAGATTGAATTGTTGGTTAGACATTATATAAAGTTACCTGATAGACAATGGCGGACCTGGCCAAATTTCGATCTGCTGCGGTTCAGACTGCAAAAGAGTTAGGATTAGATGGGCAAGTTATGGTTGCCTATGTTACTACGGAATGTGACAAATTTATTGAACGCGAAGAAAGAAGGTTTGAAGCCGAAAGAAAGTTAGAGGCTGACAAGGAAATTAAGAGTTGCAATTTGAGGCTGAGGCTAAGACCTAATTGAGGCAGCAGATTGAGCTGACAAAGATTATGGCTGCAGAAAGAGAGCCGAGGAAAGAAGACAGGCTGCAGAAAGGGAAGAGAAGAAATTAGCTGCAGAAAGAGAAGAAAGAAAATTAGCTGCAGAAAGGGAAGCAGAAGATAAAAGATTACAAAGGGAACATGAGTTACGACTAAGGGAGTTTGAGTTTCAAGGCCATGCTCCTGAAAATGGTGCCAGTCCCTTTGCCTCTGATGCTACGGTTACTCAAGGAGCCTCAATCTCAGCTATGAACTTTCATTTAGATCATTTTGTTGAGAAAGACGATGATATTGAGAGCTATATAAATAGGTACGAACTATTAGCTACCACGTATGGGTTAGAGAGAGAAAGGTGGAGCTTAAAGTTATCTCAGGGACTTCGTGGGGCAGCTTATGAAGTTTTTGCAAAAATGAGCAGAGGTGATCAGGAAAATTATGACATGCTAAAGCAGGCTCTTTTGTTAAGGTATGAAAAGAATGCAGAATTTTATAGAAAAAAATTTAGGAATGCTAAACTACTGTCAGGTGAAACCTATCACCAGTTCTCTGCACGAATAGAGACATACTTGGAGAAATGGACTTCTCTGGGGAAAACCCAAGATCTTAAGGAAATGGTCCTTATAGAGCAACTAAGAGAGTCCATGGCTCCAGACCTGAGAAAGTTTCTCATGGAACAAGGTGCAGAGAGGCTGGGTGAGTTGCTAAATGTTGCTGAAAGGTATCAAGCAGCTCAAGCAGAGGTAACAGGTAATAAAAAGAAACAGGAGGACAACTTTAGGGCACCACAGAACTTTAATAAATTTGATCCTAAGGATCAAAATAAAGGTAAGCACCAATTTGATAGGCCACGGTATGACAATAAAAATAAATTCCCACAATTCGATGAAAGGAAATATGATGAAAGAAAATCTTTCAACCAAGGAAAAAGGTGGTGTAAAAATTGTCAGATGGACAATCATGACACTGACCGTTGCAGAAGGAAACCTGTGTATATGGCAACCCTTCAGGTCAGGTCGACCTCAAGACAGGAGGAGGATATTATGTTGGATACCACTCCAGAAGAGATGAGGAAGGCACAGGCTGGGGATAAAACACTCAAGCCTTGTTTCAGAAAATTGTCAACTTGTCATACAACTCCAGGCAAGGGAGATTTTTACATGAAAAACAAGTTGATGTATAGGAAGACTGGAGCTAGATCCAATGGTCACGGACAGCTGGTTCTTCCAAAAAAGATACAGGACAGAATTAATAAGGAGCCTACATGTGAAACCAGATGGGGACCATGAGAAGATAGGTACCATTATTCAAAAGGTGGCTCACAATTATTATTGGCCCAAAGCAAGATGGGACATTGCAAATTTTGTAGAAAGGTGTAGCATAGCACATGAGGGAACACCCACAAGTGGGAACATGGATCAGGACCTGGACACGCCACGGGGCAAAATTAGGCCTGATAATAAAAAGAAAAAATAGATTTGATAAAGTGGACCAAATGGAATGGGAAGCCCCTTTTCACGGACAAGCTTCACTTAACTGTTTTACAATGGCCACTATGCGGACAGTGCAAAGAGATGTCTTACCCCAGGATAAGCCGAAAATCCCTCAATCGGACTTAAACAAACTGGAGGAAGAAGATGTAGAGAGGAAATCTCTCATCAAGAATTTTAAGAGGGGAGAAAGCCCCAAAAGAAAAATTGGTAGCGGTCGTTTTGTGAATGAAAATTCTGGGAAGAAAAATCATCACTATAAAGCTTCGAGTGGAAGAGACCATACCGGTGCATGGACAAATAGGTCCACACAATTAAAGGTCCATATGTAGCTTTGTTAAGAACGTGGACTGATGAAAAGGCAGAGGAAAACATTACATCTTCATACCAATATGTGAATGAGCTGACCACTCGGTTGAAAACTGGCTGGAAACTTGCCAATGAAAATTTGAAACAAGCCAGGAAGAAACATGCTGCCTATTATAACAGGAAGGCGAAAGACAGAAATTTGGCTGTGGGAGAGAAGGTACTGCTTCTTTTGCCCGGGAGTCAGAATAAGTTACAAATTGGATGGCAGGGTCCATATACAGTTCTAGAGAAGGTGTCTAGAACAAATTATAAGATAGATAAGAAGGGGAAAGAAAAAATCTATCATGTGAATCTCCTGAAGAAATATTTGGAAAGAGAACATCAGGAAGAGACACACTTGTTGACCTTGTCCATCGCCATGGAGATGAATGAAAAAGGAACCACTTTCATCATTTGAATATCCATTACACCCCTGTGAGACAGCAGCACAGGTGAAAATCAGTACACATTTAACGAAAACTCAGAAAGAGAGAGTGCAACAGGTTCTAAATAATCATGCAGAGGTGTTAACAGACCGACCAGGGCATACAAACCTATTGGAATATGATATGAAACTCATAGACTCCACACCTGTCTGTATGAAACCATATTCGATTCCGTTTGCTAAGGAAAAAGCTTTGAAGGAAGAGATAGACTATCTATTGAAGGAAGGAATTATTTCGCACAGTGAGTCTTCGTATAGTTCCGGTGTTGTACTTTTAAGGAAGCCCTCTGGAGAACATAGACTCTGTATAGATTACAGGAGACTGAATGCTATTACAGAAGGACAGGTGGATCCATTGCCGGATACAAATCAGCTGTTTGCCAGACTAAATAAAGCTAAATATTTCTCAAAAGTGGATCTGAGTAAAGGATACTATCAGATTCCAGTAAAGCCTGAGGTTAGACCATACCTAGCTTTCAGTACCTCAGAAGGACACTATGAGTTTAATAGATTGCCATTTGGATTGAAGAATGCACCTAGTGTCTTCTCTAGAATGATGAGAAAATTATTGGATCCTCTGAATAATCCCTGTATAACAAATTTTATGGATGATATCCTTATAGCAACAGAAACATTTGAGGAACACATTGACTCTCTGAACATGCTGTTTGATCGACTTAGGGAGGCAAATTTAACAGCCCGACCAACCAAATGTTGCGTTGGATGTAAAGAATTGGAATTTTTGGGACACACAGTTTATCAGGGAAACATGACCCCTGACCCAAAGAATTTAGAGAAACTACAGAAAGCCCCGAGACCACAAACCAAGAAGGACGTGAGATCCTTTGTCTCATTATGTGGTTTCTACCAGAAGTATATCAAAAACTTTAATTCCATATGTGCACCTTTAACTGAATTGACACGTAAAGGACTTCCAGATCGCATTACATGGACACCACAATGTGAAATGACTTACCAAGAATTGAAGGAAAAGCTCACAAGTAAACCCATTTTGAAATTACCTGACTTAAGTCAAGAATTCATAGTAAGGACGGATGCAAGTAATATTGGGCTAGGTGCAACTTTACTACAGAAATCAGATGCATTGGATGGGGAATTAAGCCCAGTGGCATATGCTAGCAGAAAGTTGAATAAAGCTGAAATCAACTACTCAAATAGCGAAAAAGAATGTCTTGCAGTAATATGGGCAATAAAGAAATTCAATATTTATCTATATGGGAAGGCATTTAAGTTGCAAACTGACCACAAACCTTTATCGTTTTTAGCACAGGCTAAGCATGAGAACTCTAGGTTACTCCGATGGTCTTTGCTTCTGGCTCCATATAATTTTAGCATTGAATATATATCTGGAAAAACCAATCTGGGAGCGGATTTTTTAAGCCGCCATCCGTGTGATGAGAATCACCGTAAACCCCAGAAATAATAATAAATTTCTCTATGTGTATATAGAATAAAGGACTGACATATAATGTCTGTTTTAAGAGGGGAGGTGTCATGAAATATTCTAATCCACATATATAAATTATTAGGTAAATATGAAGCCTAACAAATAAATTAATAAAGAGAAGAGCAATGGTAAAATGACAGTGCTGTCACAAAGAATGTACTCGAAATCCCCCTTGTTTTCTGCTTCGTCTGCAAATTGTAACGCTTTCACGTTGATATAAAAGCTTACTGTATTATTACCCGCCTTCTTCAATGAAACGTGTGCTGCATTTCTAAGAAACGTAATGACCTAAATTAATCCTAACATTAATTATATTACGTTACCAAAACGAACGAACAGATGGACAAAAGGATAGCGAGAGGGGAGGGCTGAAAATCAGGAACGCATGCAACACGCGACGCGCGATATACAAATGCTGGCATCACGCGTGTAAGTCTACAAGCACTAACTTTTTCAGACGGACAGTGATAAAATACACTACCCTTTCCCAGAGTTAGGTTTATAAATCATAACAAACTCTTATTAGAAAAGATAACAATAGATGGGTTTACGTTTGAACACATAACAGTACCCAGACAGCACATCTTCCAAAACAGGAGGTAGAAGAAATTGCATATTTTGAACGCAGCCACGTAGCTCCTTTAAATTAGTATTTTTGGGTTCCTTAGGGCTTGCTGACAAATAATATGTAAAACGTTACGCAAATAGTCCAGGAATTAATAAATTATACCCAAAATAAAATATTGGGGGTGCCTGACAGCATAAAATCATTTCTGCTCATAAGATTTTTTTTTAACGTGTTTGAAAAAAATTTACGTTACAGAAATAGCCTACCATGTAAACTTCAAATTGATTGGAGCGCAACAAATGAAAGCCTAACCACGATTGGTCGGGCTATAAATACTATCTTGGTTGTTAGGGGAGACGGGAAAAGATAACATTTTTTCAAACACTTGTCGAAACGTGGCTCATTGGCCAGTCTCGCTGATATACACACTTGGGAGCGTTAGTTCGAAACCACTTGTTTAAATACACTTGATAAAGCATCAGTGCGTTGAAGCCAGCTTATATTTGGCTCAATAAAAGCCTGGAAGATAAGCAGATGGAATTTGTGCCAGTTTGTGCCAGAATTCATTGCTAATCAACGTATCTGTGTTATTCGTATGAATTGTGGTAAGCTTGAACCATTTAATATCTTTTAATGAAAATTGAATGTGAATTGTTGATTTATGCCTGTATATATATATGTGTAGTTCAGTGGCAAACGTGAGGTAAAGCCTAAAATGCTCCAGCCTGAACAGAGGGTGTCGGAGAGAAGTAAAACGGCATGGAATGGCCAAACAGTACACTGACACCTGGATGATTGACTAGAAAGAAATAATGCTGGAAGTGCAGAGGCGTAGTAACCATTAAGGATGGTAATGCTGGTATAAAGTATTTCAGATGAAGCTGACTGTTGGCCTAACGCTCTGAACGCAATGTTTGTGCTGTATTGTGATCAGTGTAAAAGAGAATATAAATTAGTTATGAAGTAGAAGGTACATCCTTCTTGATTTCAGGGACAGTGGTCTTGATGGTACTGAGCAGCATCTGGTCAGAGATTTGCTGAATCCAGTGTCGGACAGCATACTCCTTGGTCCTTTTAGCTATCAGTGAGGTGTCTCCAGAGCCCAGAAGAGAATTCGAGCAGAGGAGTCCTCTCCTGCCGCCATCACTCAAGATAAGCAGAGTTGGCCAGCTGAGCTCAACATTATGTCCCCTCATCTTGAAATAACTTTATAAAAATACCATTCAGAGGGAATTTACTTGTCTTAAAATCAGGAACTGTGAACATCTCCAATAATAGTCCCTAAAGACAAACTATTGAAGTCATGATGACCAATACCAACAGAGCTTGAACAAAACAAAACCAGTATTACCTCATTTTACTACTACACAACTGACACACATAGAACATTTGTACTAATATATGTCACTACAATATTCATATTAAATACATTCTGTACATAACTTGTAATTTAAATTGATTGTGATTCCTGGTTCCCTTGTAGTTGAATCAGGACACATATTCATTCATGCTAGTAATGAATACATATTGTTATTTGAACCGTTACGAGTGACTTCTTTAAGCTATTCTCATAGAGTGTTATATGTATGTGAGTGTCACAGTGTTGTTAAGAGTAGTGGATTAAATTAAATTGTTTATCTGTCTGTTGTTGTGACTTACACTTCACCATACTCATACCCTAGACATATAACGTAGCATCACACTATTCCAGAATAATTCTGACTGAGATATATAGATATGTGGTAGCAAGTAAGGTTATCTATAATACACTACTCTTAATAGATATAGATACCTTCACAGCTGATCTCAGTCAGTACACTAAGTTCCCTATAAGTATTTATAACATCCCACTTCACCACAATGGCCTTGAAACTCAAACTCCCTTAGTCGTAACTCATGTTCCCTTTGTAATCTCTTCTCCTCCTTTTCTGCTTCCCTCTCTGCAGCTAATCTCTTCTCTTCTCTTTCTGCAGCTAATTTCTTCTCTTCTCTTTCTGCAGCTAATCTTTTGTCTTCTCTTTCTGCTTCCAATTTCTTAGCCTCTTTGTCAGCCTCAATCTGCAACCTCTTAGTCTCAGCCTCAGCTTCAAATTGTAACTTCTTAATTTCCCTTTCAGCCTCTAACCTTCTTTCGGCTTCTTTTTCTAATCTTCTTTCTTCGCGTTCAATAAATTTGTCACATTCCGTTGTGACATAGGCAACCATAACTTGCCCATCTAATCCTAACTCTTTTGCAGTCTGAACCGCAGCAGATCGAAATTTGGCCAGGTCCGCCATTGTCTATCAGGTAACTTTCTACAATGTCTAACCAACAATTTAATCGCTAAATATATATAATGGACAACACAGGCACCGTGAGCTCAACCTTATTTAATTCCACCCAAGGATACCTTTTAATTCTTATATTCCCTGAAGTGAATTACCCCCAATATTTTTAATAGTTAAAGATTCAAAATCCCGAGAGCGAGACCCCAATATATGTGGTGAAGTGGGATGTTATAAATACTTATAGGGAACTTAGTGTACTGACTGAGATCAGCTGTGAAGGTATCTATATCTATTAAGAGTAGTGTATTATAGATAACCTTACTTGCTACCACATATCTATATATCTCAGTCAGAATTATTCTGGAATAGTGTGATGCTACGTTATGTGTCTAGGGTATGAGTATGGTGAAGTGTAAGTCACAACAACAGACAGATAAACAATTTAATTTAATCCACTACTCTTGACAACACTGTGACACTCACATACATATAACACTCTACAAAGATATCTGATAAGGGTGGATTTGTGCTGAAGTGGTAACTTGCCACCCTTATCGACACCTGGTGTTAAAGTGTAAGATGTAGGTGTCTTCTCTGATTTAGGATGTTGCTGTGTATGTGGTAGTGGAACAGTTCACAGGGTTATCACACAGGCAACATGACGTGTAGAGTCATAGAAAGGGTAACTTCGTTGTATAAGTTTCTTTCATTTATTGCACGCCACAAAACAGTCATGATACTTATGACATCAACATGGTTAACGAGTTCAGCAAGATGATATGGCACATTGAAAACAATTTCTGTAGTCAGCAATGATAGCTGTTGTATATATGCGTCATAAGACATCACAGTTCAATAGATTCAGAAATTCATCAATCATCGAGTGCTAGTTCGTGAAGCTGTATAAATAATAATAATTTCTATAACTTCTGCAACAGTGTCAGCTACAGATCTTCAATGTTCATAAACAATAATAAATGCTCCCATTCTGATGCTAGCAGATCAGTTGTATACAATAAGTCCGTTCACTGTCTGCACGTGAATAGCATACATGGGCTACAGGTCAGCTCGACCTTTATAATGTTCCTAAGTCTAACCATCTGACTTGGACGTGATCTCTGATATAACGAATCCTGGAACACAGACAACAGTCTTGTTGGTCTAGAGCGACCCATATATATTTAACTAGTTCAGGTATACAGATACCGGTGACTTAATCCTAGTCAAAGTACCTCTCCATTTTTCATCACACAGGCGAGCAAATAGGCGACAAAATGACGAACCTCTAGATGATAGCATAAAGTTCGATACAAGAGGAATTACCTTATTTCGGAAAATCAACCATGAACATATGCCTCCAGGCAGGCTGCATAATACTGGGAAATAGTCTAGTTAGCTAACTAACTCACTAAGACACTGTATTTCCCTCAGAGAATCACAAGACGCAGTTGCGTCTGCTCGCTTCTTAAACCATTTCTAAACTGCCCCAACTGGGCGGAACACACAGAACGAACTCCCGGTTTGACATGCGCAGAACGACAATCTCTGAGTTGCCGTTCACAATAAGACGATTCGAAGAACATTCGAGATAAAAGTCTTACACAGTCGCGCCTTTTATGGTCATGAAAAGAAGCGTTAAGAAAGGTTTCAGACATCTACCATAGTTGACTGATACTACCAAATAAGGAGATGTGGTCACGCTTCGTTCAAGAAATTATAGACCGAACGTGTCTCTATACAAGAGAAGGCAACTCCTAACAAATTGTAGTCTCGATAACTCGGATTATGTCCCTTTGACCATAGAAAACATAATACACACTTCAGTCAAAAAAATGATCATACATATGAAAAAATGTTTATACAAACGAAAAATAATAATGATCCGTGCGTAACATTACCGCACCCTCCCTGGAAAAAAAAAAAAATGGGACATTTTTTTTTTTTAAATCCTGGAGCCGGAAAAAATCTAGGCTCCTAACGCACGTATGATGCGTGGATATATACCTAACAAATTAGCTCAACGCATGGAGCGACACTGAGATCATATCTCAGATCCTTAGAGAAAAATTTATCTAAGTATACGCTGATATATTCCAGGAAGGTGCCACCAACACACGCCACAATGATGGCAACAACATAATGACAATCAAATTATACTCATACCAATATATGAAATTAAATATATTATGTGTTATCATACAATGTGTTGCAAATAGCGGTGTAATTTACTAATATACCGCACTATATTATTACATTATATAAAGTAACAGTAATTAATAAGTAATACATGTGTTGCTCTTCGGTGACACAAAACATTCAATAGAAGAAGATGTGGACATCATCCGCTCCCAATGTAGGACAGGACTTGATATCCTCAAAGTTCCACAATGGACATAAACTCGCAGACTTCAATGATGTGCTGCGAAAATATCAATAACACAAATCTTAAAGACAACTGGTAAATTTCTTAATACAATCCTGAAAATAATTTATTTAAATGTGGCCGAGTGATCTTTTGGCCCGTATATCACTAACTAAGCCTTCTTAGATAATTACATGGTACAATGTTATAAATTTCCCTCAAAAAAAAAAAAGTGAGACAAAATCTACTAACATGTCATTATAACATTGGACTGTATATCAGGAAATATATATATATGACAGAAGAATCATGTGGAATCGTGTGGACATCTGGACAGAATGTCTGCCATTACATTATCCGAACCACGGATAGCTCGAACCGAGAAATGAAATGGTTGAAGAGCTATGGCATAACGAGTGGACCTCGAGCTCTTCAAGTTTTTGCTCTGAATAGCAGTAAGCGCTTTCTGGTCGGTTTCCACAATGAAATGTGCGCCTAGAAGAAATCTTTGTAACTTCAGAATAGACCATACCATAGCCAATAACTCACGGTCTAAAACCGAGTAATTCTTTTCTGCAGCGTTTAATTTCCTAGAGATATACATCACCGGATGCAAAGTATCAGAATACTCCTGCATTAGTGCTGCCCCAATCCCTGTTGACGAGGCGTCACTTCGAAGAACAAAAGTCTTCTCAATAGTAGGTAACTTAAGAATAGGTGGAGATGAAAATAGGGCTTTAACCTGGTCCAATGAGGATTGACATTCTTTAGACCAGCGGATCAGATTAGGCGACCCTTTCTTCAATAAAGTAGAAAGCGGTGCCATAATGGAGGACAGATTCGGAATGAATCGTCCGTAGAATTGAATCAAACCTAATAGACTCCTTACTTGTTTCTTCGTCTTAGGGACCGAAATGTTAAGTATTTTTGAAACATTGTGGTCCTCTGTCTTTAAAAGACCATGACCAACCCGATGACCTAGGAAAGAAATCTCGCTAAATCCTATAAAGGCTTTAGAGGGTTTTGCAGTCAAGTTATACTCGCGAAGAGTAGACAGTAATTCGTATAAACCCAAATAATGATCTTCCCAAGAATCACTGAATAGACAGATATCATCTAGGTATGCTATGACATCTGTACGATATGCGAGAATTCGCCGCATCATGCGTACGAATGTAGCAGGGGCGTTCATAAGACCAAAAGGCATGAAATTCCATTGGAATAAACCCCTAGGTGTAGAAAAAGCTGTAAAAGGTTTGGCACGTTCAGTTAGCGGGACTTGCCAATAACCTTTAGACAAATCTAGTTTGGTAAAGAATCTAGAATTAGAAAGTTTATTGAGTAGCTCTTCTAATGAAGGCATAGGTTCAGCATCGAACTTCGTAACTTGGTTCAATTTGCGATAATCTACGCAAATGCGAATGTTATTATCCTTCTTTCGAACAATAACCATAGACGAAGAGTATGCTGAAGTGGATGGTTCAATGATTTCCAAACGTATCATTTCATCCAACTCTTTTTCGACTTGAGACTGGAAATGAATAGGTATTGGATATGGTCTGACTCTGATAGGATTGTGATCAGTTAGCACAATGTCATGTTCTATGACATGTGTGTGTCCCGGGATGTCTGTAAGAACATCCTGAAATGTTTGCAACATCGAAGAAACTTGTCGATGTTCCTCAGCGGAAAGATTTGGAGAAACGGTCACGTTTTTCCAAGATTCCGTAGAATAAAGTGGGACCATAGAAAGAGGAAGATTGACATCAGAAAAAGTAGTTTCCTCATCCTGTATAACTGACAGAGATGAGTACTGACCACGAGTTGCTTGTGAATTGTCCGTAGCCTGGAAAATAGGCTGCAAATAGTCAGGTCTTTCATAAAATTCTGTGAGCATATTTATGTGGAAAGTTTTATGCTTTCCATCAATATCGACAACATAGTCGACATCAGAAATTTTGGAGACTATTGCATATGGACCTTTCCATGCAATTAGAAGTCTGTTCTCCCTTGAAGGAAGTAGAACGAGAGCTTTGTCACCTGGACAAAGTTGTCGTAGACATCTATTCTTATTTGCAAACTGCCTTGCCTTTTCTTTAGCAAATTCTGAAGACGAAGTTGCTAGTTTGCATGCCTCGATGATCTTTTGCCTAAGAGCAATGACGTACTCATAAGAAGATTGAGTCTCATCGCTAATATTATCGGCAGTGATTAGATCGTGAAGTAAAGACATAGGGCCGCGCGGTTGCGCGCCAAAGACAAGTTCAAAAGGGGAAAACCCCGTATGTTCATTGGGGACCTCTCTATACGCAAAGAGAGCCGCGGGTAAGACCCTGTCCCAATCCTGAGGATGATCCTCAGTTATTTTACCAAGTAAAGTTTTCAGAGTCCTATTTAAACGTTCGACCAACCCATTAGACATTGGGTGATAGATACTGCTGAGAGACCTTTTAATGTGTAGCATAGACATTACCTGTGACATAGTGTCTGATATAAGTTGAGTGCCATGGTCTGACAATATTTCTCCGGGAAAACCCAAGCGAGAAAATATCAGCCAAAGAGCGTCTGCGATATCAGCAGTTGAGATGCTCTTGAGAGGTATTGCCTCTGGCCAACGTGTGCACATATCGACACATGTAAGGATAAATTGATGTCCTCTAGCCGACTTAATTCTAAAAGGACCGATAATATCTATTGCCATTTTTTGAAAAGGGCGAATAGGAATGTCAGCAGCCTGGATAGGCGCAGCATGTCGTGGTCCTTTAGATTTGACCTCCTGACATACTTTGCAAGAGCGACAGTACATTCGTATGTCCTTGCTCACAAATGGCCAAAAGAAAGCCGCAAGAACCCTCGACTTTGTACGGGAAAAACCCATATGTCCAGCACATTGCGAGTCATGAGCATGTTGCAATATATTTGCAATCTCATGCTCTTAGGCACAAGAATTTGTGAATGAGTGGACGTAGTCGAGTCTTGTACCATACGTACAAGTACGCCGTTCTTCATAGAAATCCAAGATTTCCTATTAGTGTTCTGATTAGGATCACCTTTTTTTGCTAGAATGAAGAATTTTTGTAAAAGAAGGATCTTCTTCTTGCAATTTGATAAATGAGTCACGTGTAATAGTCAAGTGACTATCTTGGTCATTTACTTCATCATTATTAGTTAATGAAGTTTGAGGTGGATCCAGAGCATGTGCTCTTGTGACCACCGCATTGGTAGCTTCAATGTTTTGCTCTTCCCAAACAGCAATCTGCTGTGGGGTACATTCCCTAACTCCGTGAATACGACCAATAATAAGGTCCGCAATAGGGTTTGGAAGTAGACACGCGTGGACCTCTCCCGTGAAGAAAGGAGTAGCAATGTGTATTATAGCAGTAGGATACTTTTCTAACGTGCCACCAAATGTGACACATTTGATGACTTTTCCTGTAGCACAGGATGGATCTACAAGAGATTGCCTAACGCCGACAGTAGTAGTACATCCAGAATCAAACAACACTGAGACTGGATTACTATTTACTAGCCCCTTATGTAATATAAGAGAACCTCTCCCATCATGAGCAACATTAGCAGGAAGAGCGGGCAAAGGATGACCACAGCTTAAAGTACTAACGGTTTTCGGATCAAAAAAAGTACTGCATTGGATACATTTATTTGCCCTACCAAAATCAAAAGATGAGCATCCGATAGCATTATGGTCTTTATCATTATTAACCTGTTTATCTGCTCCCTGAGATTCTTGTTGAACAGAGTTTGTCTGTTGATATCTTTTTCTCTTATGTTGCGATCTACCGCGACCATTATTGCCTCTGCAATTATCATTAAAGTCCCTACTGTAATTTTTATCCTGGTTTGAGTTCCAGTTTCCATAACTGTCATTACTATCTCTATGTTGTTGAGAACCTCTATTATCTTGGTATTGAGGTCTCTGCATAAAATATTTTCCTCTATACCGATTACCTTTGTGAAAATTTCTAAAGTTAACCGGAGTAGAATAACGTGTAGTATTAGGTTGTCTCCAGTTCTGGGAAGAAGAATCACCCTGGAATTGATCACTATGGTTCTGGGCATAATTACGATTACTCTTTTTATTGAAATTTTTCTGGCTACCCTGAAATTTACGCATAAAATTTGGGCCATAAGGTGCTGCCGAAGCAACTGGCAGACCTTCTTTCACCTTAGAGTTACTAATGGTTATGTGCGGATGCGCAGTAACATACTGGCTACAGTATTCTTCCATTTCTTTTATGTTTTTAGGCTTACGCTCATGAAGAAAAGATAGAAAAGCTTCATTAACAGAAGACATAACCTTATCTCTAAGTAGTAAATCCATAAGAGCTTCAAATGTATTTTCTGTCTTAGACAACTCAACCCATCGTAAAAAAGTAAGACGGATGCCTGAGATGAATTCAGAGAATTCAACTCCAGTTTCTGGTAACATGGTTTTAAATTTAAGACGATATCCGTCCTCGTTAAGTTGGTACTTCTTTAACAATGCCGCCCTGACAACCTCATAGTTGTTTTTGTCAGGCACATCTACCATACTCAACAAAGTCAAAGCATCACCTCTAAGTATCTTGGACAGATGATACACATATAATGTTTTATCTATATTATGCACATTACATGCACTTTCAAATCTATCTAGATAAAATGTTATATCATCGATTGAGGGATTAAATGCTGGTAGATTAAGCTTGAAATCCTTAGCATTAGTCTTATTTGACACCTTATTTGCCTCATTAGCATTACCAGTGTTCAATAACTTTAACTTCTCTAACTCTAAAGCTAAGACTTTTTCATCATGTTCCATTTTTGCTTTTCTCTCATCAGCCTCTCTTTGTAACCTTCTTTCTTCAGCCTCAGCCTGTAACTTTCTTTCTTCAGCCTGGGCCTGTAACTTTTTTCCTTCAGCCTCTATTTCAAGTCTCTTATTTTCAGCTTCTTTTTCAAGTCTCTTATTTTCAGCTTCAGCCTGGGCCTGTAACTTTTTTTCTTCAGCTTCTTTTTCAAGTCTCTTATTTTCAGCTTCAGCCTGAAGCCTCTTCTCCTGAGATTCTGCTTCTCTTTTTTGTTTTTCCATTTCCATTTGAAATCTTTTTTCCTCCACCTGCATCTGCAGTTTCTTTTGTTCTATTTCAGCCTCTATTCTCTTTTGTTCAGTTTGTTCTTTCATTTTCTTTTCTTCCGACTTCAATGCCTTGGCATATTGAACAGTCGCAAATTCTTCTAATTTATCACCTGTCTTCCCAAGGGCTTTACCCTGCTCAATAAAGTACTCAAATGTAGACATGATGTCCAAAATGTGAGTACAGAACCTGAAATAATTAATTATCTTATTTCAATGTTAAATAGCAACAAGACTTAATAAAGTGCTTGTATAATCTCTATGTTGAACCCAATCTCTGTGGGAAACAGGAGTTGACACCAACTTGTATTATCAAATGTATAATAATATCACAAG
The DNA here is from genome assembly GCA_024509875.1 of Oreohelix idahoensis. Taxonomy (NCBI): domain Eukaryota; kingdom Metazoa; phylum Mollusca; class Gastropoda; order Stylommatophora; family Oreohelicidae; genus Oreohelix; species Oreohelix idahoensis. The sequence goes on from JAMPIV010015141.1 coordinate 17,654, forward strand.
TCACCTCTTAATTAACAGTGCACTACCCAAATCAGTGCATAATCATCAGTTATTTATCATAACTGCACTACAATAGTGCATAAGCAAAAAACACCAGTTTGTTATGATAAGTGCACTATAGACCAATAGTGCATGAGCATATATCAACAATAGTGAAAGCTAACTATGCAAGAACTATGTAAACAATAACAAGACAATGTAAACAATAACAAAGGTCATCAACAATGTAAACAATAACAAAGATCAAAGTCAATGTAAACAACAACAAAGATCAGAGTCAATGTAAACAATAACAAAGATCAGAGTCAATGTAAACAATAACAAAGATCAGAGTCAATGTAAACAATCAACAAAGATCAAACAATACGAAAACATTCGCATAAGTCAAATACACAAACAGCAAAACTAAAAAGAAATATGCGAAGATATGACTAACAAATGACGCTACAGTGTATACACAAAAATATACGTAAAGAACTGAATAATAGCAAAGGGGAGACCTACAAATACAAACAATCGAAATCGAAACTAAAAACACAAAGAAAGAGAGAGAAGAAAAAAGAAAAAAAATATATATATACAAGAAACAAAAATAAAGCACAACTCGTCACAACTAAACAGATATAGCAACGATTGTCGCTAGCAAATTTCACTGTAGGAAATTCGCACAGTCCCTAACGAAAACGCTAACAGTAGAACCTCTGTGACGTGGTATCTTCTACTGCAAGACTCCGCCCAACCGAGAAAACCCGCTGAAATATAAACATATAAATATACAAATAACAAATAACATATAACATATAAACATGTATCATGAAAACAATAGGAGAAAGTGTGAAAGTACAGAAGGCTCAGTTAGAACATAAGGGCACAGTTCACAAACAAAACAGGCCACTTAACTTCTATAAATCCAGCGTCAGCACGGTGCAGAACAGGATGTAATCAGCATTCTGAGGATAATGATCCAACGTTGATTAACTTCTGCTCCCATAAACAGCCATGACGAAGGAAATGAGCTTCTAATACTGCAACAGTTGTTACGGCACTTGACCTTCTGAATCTTCTAAATTGATTTAACCGGCACTTGACCTTCTGAACCCGCAACAGTACCCCTGAGACCGGAACAGTTGTTACGGCACTTGTCCTTCTTTTCACCAGATCAGGAAATCCATTCGCTCGGTACTTGTCCTTCTAATTTTACATAAACTTCAATATTGCCGAGCAGCGCCGGGTAGTTTCAAAATCAGCAACTGTCAGAAAATCCGGATACTTTCAATAAAATTTCTTGTAAGGTGGTAGTTGATGCTGTAGTTGTATCTAGTATGATGATGATGTCTGGGTTTGCTGACCCCCTTGATAGCTGGAATCAGAGTGAACCAACCTATGGCCACCAGAAATGATATGGTGCGCCAAAATATCAGATGATAGAACCAGCTCTGGCCACCAAAAATGATAAGGGTGGATTTGTGCTGAAGTGGTAACTTGCCACCCTTATCGACACCTGGTGTTAAAGTGTAAGATGTAGGTGTCTTCTCTGATTTAGGATGTTGCTGTGTATGTGGTAGTGGAACAGTTCACAGGGTTATCACACAGGCAACATGACGTGTAGAGTCATAGAAAGGGTAACTTCGTTGTATAAGTTTCTTTCATTTATTGCACGCCACAAAACAGTCATGATACTTATGACATCAACATGGTTAACGAGTTCAGCAAGATGATATGGCACATTGAAAACAATTTCTGTAGTCAGCAATGATAGCTGTTGTATATATGCGTCATAAGACATCACAGTTCAATAGATTCAGAAATTCATCAATCATCGAGTGCTAGTTCGTGAAGCTGTATAAATAATAATAATTTCTATAACTTCTGCAACAGTGTCAGCTACAGATCTTCAATGTTCATAAACAATAATAAATGCTCCCATTCTGATGCTAGCAGATCAGTTGTATACAATAAGTCCGTTCACTGTCTGCACGTGAATAGCATACATGGGCTACAGGTCAGCTCGACCTTTATAATGTTCCTAAGTCTAACCATCTGACTTGGACGTGATCTCTGATATAACGAATCCTGGAACACAGACAACAGTCTTGTTGGTCTAGAGCGACCCATATATATTTAACTAGTTCAGGTATACAGATACCGGTGACTTAATCCTAGTCAAAGTACCTCTCCATTTTGCATCACACAGGCGAGCAAATAGGCGACAAAATGACGAACCTCTAGATGATAGCATAAAGTTCGATACAAGAGGAATTACCTTATTTCGGAAAATCAACCATGAACATATGCCTCCAGGCAGGCTGCATAATACTGGGAAATAGTCTAGTTAGCTAACTAACTCACTAAGACACTGTATTTCCCTCAGAGAATCACAAGACGCAGTTGCGTCTGCTCGCTTCTTAAACCATTTCTAAACTGCCCCAACTGGGCGGAACACACAGAACGAACTCCCGGTTTGACATGCGCAGAACGACAATCTCTGAGTTGCCGTTCACAATAAGACGATTCGAAGAACATTCGAGATAAAAGTCTTACACAGTCGCGCCTTTTATGGTCATGAAAAGAAGCGTTAAGAAAGGTTTCAGACATCTACCATAGTTGACTGATACTACCAAATAAGGAGATGTGGTCACGCTTCGTTCAAGAAATTATAGACCGAACGTGTCTCTATACAAGAGAAGGCAACTCCTAACAAATTGTAGTCTCGATAACTCGGATTATGTCCCTTTGACCATAGAAAACATAATACACACTTCAGTCAAAAAAAAAATGATCATACATATGAAAAAATGTTTATACAAACGAAAAATAATAATGATCCGTGCGTAACAATATCTTAAAAGAGTCACTGATAAACTTTCAAATAACAATATGTATTCATTACTGGCATGAATGAATATGTGTCCTGATTCAACTACAAGGGAACCAGGAATAACAATCAATTTAAATTACAAGTTATGTACAGAATGTATTTAATATGAATATTGTAGTGACATATATTATTACAAATGTTCTATGTGTGTCAGTTGTGTAGTAGTAAAATGAGGTAATACTGGTTTTGTTTTGTTCAAGCTCTGTTGGTATTTGTCATCATGACTTCAATAGTTTGTCTTTAGGGACTAGTATTGGAGATGTTCACAGTTCCTGATTTTAAGACAAGTAAATTCCCCTCTTAATGTTAATTTTACAAAGTCAGTTCAAGATGAGGGGACACATAATGTTGAGCTCAGCTGGCCAAGTTAGCTTATCTGGCGTGATGGCGGCAGGAAAGGACTCCTCTGCTCGAATTCTCCTCTGGGCTCTGGAGACACCTCACTGATAGCTAAAAGGACCAAGGAGTATGCTGTCCGACACTGGATTCAGCAAAGCTCTGACCAGGTGCTGCTCAGTACCATCAAGACCACTGTCCCTGAAATCAAGAAGGATGTACCTTCTACTTCATAACTAACTTAAACTCTCTTGTTACATTGATCACAACACAGCACAAACATTGAGTTCAGAGCATTAGGCCAACTGTCAGCTTCATTTGAAATACTTTATTCCAGTATTACCCTTCTTAATGGTTACTACGCCTCTGCACTTCCAGCATTATTTCTTTCTAGTCAATCATCCAGGTGTCAGTGTACTGTTTGGCCATTCCATGCCGTTTTACTTCTCTCCGACACCCTCTGTTCAGGCTGGAGCATTACAGGCTTTACCTCACGTTGGCCACTGAACTACACATATATATACAGGCATAAATCAACAATTCACATTCAATTTTCATTAAAAGATATTGAATGGTTCAAGCTTACCACAATTCATACGAATAAACACAGATACGTTGATTAGCAATGAATTCTGGCACAAACTGGCACAAATTCCCATCTGCTTATCTTCCAGGCTTTTATTTAGCAAAATATATGCTGGCTTCAACGCACTGATGCTTTATCAAGCTATTTTAAACAAGTGGTTTCGAACTAACGCTCCCAAGTGTGTATATCAGCGAGTCTGACCAATGAGCCCCGTTTCGACAAGTGTTTGAAAAAATGTTACCTTTCCCCGTTTCCCCTAACAACCAAGATAGTATTTATAGCCCGACCAATCGTGGTTAGGCTTTCATTTGTTGCGCTCCAATCAATTTGAAGTTTACATGGTAGGCTATTTCTGTAGCGTAAATTTTTTTCAAACACGTTAAAAAAAAATCTTATGAGCAGAAATGATTTTATGCTGTCAGGCACCCCCAATATTTTATTTTGGGTATAATTTATTAATTCCTGGACTATTTGCGTAACGTTTTACATATTATTTGTCAGCAAGCCCTAAGGAACCCAAAAAATACAAATTTAAAGGAGCTACGTGGCTGCATTCAAAATATGCAATTTCTTCTACCTCCTGTTTCGAAGATGTGCTGTCTGGGTACTGTTATGTTCTCAACCGTAAACCCATCTAATGTTATCTTTTCTAATAAGAGTTTTTTATGATTTATAAACCTAACTCTGGGAAAGGGTAGTGTATTTTATCACTGTCCGTCTGAAAAAAAATTAGTGCATGTAGACTTACACGCGTGATGCATGCGTTCCTGATTTTCAGCCCTCCCCTCTCTCTTTATCCTTTTGTCCATCTGTTCGTTCGTTTTGGTAACGCAGTATAATTAATGTTAGGATTAATTTAGGTCATTACGCAGTACGTCTCAATGTTTTTCTTAGAAATGCAGCACACGTTTCATTGAAGAAGGCGGGTAATAATACAGTAAGCTTTTATATCAACGTGAAAGCGTTACAATTTGCAGACGAAGCAGAAAACAAGGGGGATTTCGAGTACATTCTTTGTGACAGCACTGTTATTTTACCATTGCTCTTCTCTTTATTAATTTTATTTGTTAGGCTTCATATTTACCTAATAATTTATATATGTGGATTAGAATATTTCATGACAATCGCCATTATCAAAAACATTAATTACCGCACATTAACGCACAAAATATAATTCGCCATTATCAGTAACATTAATTAACACTTACTTACTCGTTCCTCTTCTACCGTGAGGTGTAGAGGTTTGTAAGAGAGAGCGCCAGACTATCCTATCGTCTGTCTTCCTCCTGGCCTTGGTTCCATTCTAGTCCTCGGTCCTTCAAAGATTGTGTAATGTTGTCCTCCCAGAGAACTCTGGGTAGTCCTGGAGGTCTGGATCCCTGGCTCTTAGCCTCCCATACCTGACGTGGCAGCTGATCTTCTCCCATTCTGCAGACACTAATTGCCAAAGAGAGCGCCATACAATCCTAACGGATATTTAAACATGCACAATGCAATTCGCCAACATTACACAATTAACACACGAAATATATTTCTCAAAAAGCAAAAACATCAACGTTAATACAATTGACACAAAAAACTCAATTCTCCAAAACCAAAAACATCAACGTTCACACCTTGACACAAAAAACTCAATTCTCCAAAACCAAAAATATCAACGTTCACACACTTGACACAAAAAGCTCAATACTCCAACATCAAAAACGGTAACTACTACACAAATAAACCACACAATAAATTTATTCAACATTAAGACCATTAAAGACCACACATCATTGAAAACATTAAGAACCACAGCACAACATTGAAAACTTTACCCACCACACAATATTTAAAAACATTACCCACCACACAACATTTAAAACATTACGCACCACACAACATTTAAAACATTACCCACCACACAACATTTAAAACATTACCCACCAACAATATTTAATACCTTACCCACCACACAACATTTAAAACATTACCCATCACTCAACATTTAAAACATTACCCACCACATTACATTTAAAACATTAGCTCCCACACAATTAACCCACAAACTGCAATTCGTCTACATGAAAAACATTAGCTCCCACACAAGTAACTGATGCCTCCTTTATTGTATTCTAAACACTCACGGGTAGTCATCAGGTTCTACTTCGGTTGAGTGAGTACACACCAACTTATGTTGATGTTTGTTTTTTATAAATGTCTTCTGTCACGCACGAATATGCACAATTTGGTGTAGGGGAATTCGTGCGCGCTTGTGTCCAAGCAAGGCAGATGACGTCAGAGGTTAAAAATGAAAGCCAGCATCTCAAGCCAGACATTGAGTCTGTTGCCTATATTCCTATATATACCCAGTGTGTTGGGTTAGTTATTCTTCTGGTACAATGACTTCTTGGTAGAAGTCATTGTCGGATTACACTATACGTAAGTCCGAACCAGTTTTGGTAAGAAGTGAATTGTTTACTTGAACTTTCGTGTCACCATCCTTCGTTGGCATCTAGCTAGCACCTTTCTGCAAAGGGGTGTTATAATGGATCAACGGGGAATTTCACTGAAAGCATTTTAATATTATAAAGGATTCAAGGCTTCATCCTTTACGGTTTATTGGATTGTAATAATATATGGATTGCCGTCGTACGAGTCACGGCGACGAAGAGAGGTTAGCCAAGCACTAGGACATAACCTTCGTTGTTTATATTATATGCAAGTATATATGGATCTGCCATGTCAGGGGTACCAAGCTACTAAAGTACCCGACCAGAATTGTAGGACAGAATCAATATATTTTTTCCAAGATCTTTATGGTTGAATAGTCCTAACGGTCATGACATTGACGCAAGGTCAAACCCTGATCTTATGTGAGGAAGTTATTATGATGCCTGTACCATGCCTATATATATGCTACTGTGGTGAAGTGGGATGTTATAAATATTTATAGGGGACTTAGTGTACTGACTGAGATCAGCTGTGAAGGTATCTATATCTATTAAGAGTAGTGTATTATAGATAACCTTACTTGCTACCACATATCTCTATATCTCAGTCAGAATTATTCTGGAATAGTGTGATGCTACGTTATGTGTCTAGGGTATGAGTATGGTGAAGTGTAAGTCACAACAACAGACAGATAAACAATTCAATTCAATCCACTACTCTTGACAACACTGTGACACTCACATACATACAACACTCTATGAGAATATCTTACAGGAGACACTCGTAACTTTTCAAATAACAATATGTATTCATTTCTATCATAAAGGCATATGTGTGTCCTGATTCAAAGACAAAGGAACCAGGAATCACAATCAATGTTAATTACAAGTTATGTACAGAATGTATTAATATGAATCTGGTAGTGACATATATTATTAAAAATATCCTATGTGTGTCAGTTGTGTAATAGTAGTATGAGGTAATACTGGTTTTGTTTTGTTCAAGCTCTGTTGGTAGTTGTCATCATGACTTCAATAGTTTGTCTTAAGGAAACTAGTATTGGAGATGTTCTCAGTTCCTGATATTAAGACAATTAATTTCCCCTCTTAATGTTAATTTTACAAAGTCATTTCAAGATGAGGGGACATAATGTTGAGCTCAGCTGGCCAATTCGCTTATCTGGCGTGATGGCGGCAGGAAAGGACTCCTCTGCTCGAATTCTCCTCTGGGTTCAGGAGACACCTCACTGATAGCTAAAAAGACCAAGGAGTATGCTGTCCGACTCAGGATTCAGCAAAGCTCTGACCAGGTGCTGCTCACTACCATCAAGACCACGGTCCCTGAAATCAAGAAGGATGTACCTTCTACTTCATAACTAACTTAAACTCTCTTGTTACACTGGTCACAACACAGCACAAACA